>CM031239.1:672225682-672785982 GCA_018340775.1 Taxus wallichiana var. yunnanensis
CTCTTGATTGTGTTGCGGCCTCCCATGTTATTCTGCGGTATAGCTCTATCTCCTCCTATTTGATGGTAAGTGTCAAGTACCACATACCCATCATTTTTAAGATCCGCAGGTATCCGCGCTAGTCCAAAGTCAAACACTTGCTTTCTTTGACACCTCTAAAATCTCTCTTTTCGACCTCGTACTCACTTCGCGCTTCATCCAGAAATCTTCTAATGAAGGCACATGTGCATTTCTTGGGAGATTGTTTTTTTTGGCTACTCCAAATGGATCGAAGTTCAGCCGTGCAGGGAAGAACTCTTGCTCATACTCGGATAACATTTGCGCTTCCATCCCTCGAGCTCTGTGAATGCTAATGCAAGCTGTAATATCCCACAGTGATTGGGAAGAAGCCCGTAGACTTGTGCCGCTTTGACTGAAGGTCTTGTAACTCCACAAGTTGCTCGCCAACCTTTCGACTCCATGGCGATCAATCTATCATTCGGATACATGGGCATCTTTATTGGTTCTCCAGAAAAGCCCGTAACCACGAGGTATGTGAAATCTGCAAATTGAATGAATAGGCGCCAATTTTGGACACGGCTTTCCACGCTTCTTTGCTTACCCTGTTGGCCTTCAAGTCTTTGTCTAACTTTGTAGATGAAATCGTAGAGGAAGTCATCGTTGATTACTTTGAAGACTTTCTACTTTGTAGGTGCGAAGTGTGGGTAGCACTCGAAAATGGGGTCCTTGTTAAGAACACCACATCTATCTAGCTTGGAAAGACATCTTTGTTATCCAAAATTCACCCCAGGGGTAAATTTTGATAACATGCATCAAATTACTTAGTCCCAGGCAAATAAATTGATTCAGGGCCAAAAAATCATGTTTCTAGGGTCCCCTCAGAATTTTTCTAACTCTCCTGTCCAGGTTGAAAAGAGCAAGTTCTGAGAAAAGGTGAAAAGGCTGCAAAAACAAGCTTGGGCCAGGAAAAATCACGAAAAATGGCTAAGTCCTAGTCCTCGTGCAATACCGGGACGTGAGGGACATCTGGGCGCGAATCGGCCGAAAGGCCGCTAGGCAGTCTGCAGGGCAAAGGAACATCCGGGCCGTCGGGACGCGGAAAGCCGGTTCGGCCGAAGGAGAAGAAAATCGACTAACTGCTCTGGGACATTTGGGACAAGAAGACGCGAGAGGTTGTGCAATCATGACTTCATTTCCATCATGGAATTCACATCAACAACAGCAGTATATTCCACCTCCAACATGTTTTACAAATCCTCCAAATCAGCCTTTTGAGCAGATTCAAGATCAGTATGCATACCCATATGAGCAGCAATGCCAAAGTCAGTTTGGCTATGGAGCTTTCCAAGAGCAAGAGTATGCATATAATAAAGACCATCAGATCCAAGACGCTGGTTTGTTGGAGAAAATCCAAAAGATGGAGGTAGAGATGGTGCAGTCCAGAGCAACAGCTCAAATGAGAGCTTTCAGAATTGGTTGCAGGACTCCTTGTCCATGGGGAGGCCCTTTTCCAAGACACTTCAGCCCTCAAGAAGCTGTACTTCATGATAAAGATGCCGCCCCAACTTGCACAATGGACAAAGAGAAATAGAGGCCTATACATTCGGTGTTGAACAACCTTGTCAATGGGTAAGTTCTACACCATCATCTGGTTTTTCTCTTCCCATTACTCAAGCAGCATCATCTCATTTGGACTTGCAAATTTTAAACTCTCCATATGCTGTCCCAAATGTTGATCCCATGTCTCCACCTCTCAGTCTTCCACCACACCTCAATTCTTCTTTCCTTTTTCCTTCCAAACAGTCATCCTCTCCACAAGAGCTAAAAGAAATCCCCCTCCTCTAAAGAAACAAGAGATTTCATCTCCTTTGCCACCACAAAAATTGCCAAATCAATTGAGTTGCAACCCACCCCTCCTCTTGCATTCCCAATTCCATGTGGGGAAGAAGAAATTGCAAAAATCAGTCATCAAGGACAGCAAGAGGAAGAGCCAAGAAAAGAAGAAATGATTAAGAGCTTAGTAAGTTTGGTTGCTAAGTTTGGTATGACAAAGATCCCTTGATGGTCAAACCTACAGAAGAGGCTAAGGTTGAACAAATAGTGGTCAGGGCTGATTTTGTTGCAGCAGAAGAAGAAGTTCTTGCAGTCCCAACTTGTCCTCTAGAGCAACAGATTGAAGAGTTTGACTTGACAAACTTCATGCTGGAGGAGGAGCTCATTCAAGAGCAAGATTTTCTTCGAACATTGGAGGAAGGAGAAGCTGCTCCAGATCCAGCAGCATAGGAGCACATTCTAGCTGTGGAGGAGAAAGTTGCAGATCCAAGAGCTCTGAGCACAAAGCAGGCTACAGGAGAACCTTCAGTTCTTCTTTCTACTTCACCTCTCTCAAGTTCCAGTGCTGAAGAGGAGTTTGACCTCTCAAACTCAATGTTGGAGGGAGAAAGAAACCATGGTGGTCAAGTTACAGATCAAGAGGACACCATGGAGGAAGTTGAACATTTGCAGCAGGACAGCCATGAGGCAGTTTATCTGTCAGATTTGGAGGACTGTTTTGATGGAGAAGAGCCAGTTGAGTTTCCACCATTCTCTCTTTCATCATCCACATTCCAAACACAAGAGTCTACTGTCATGAAGGAGAACATTCATTTGCAGCAGCCTGCATCTTATAACAGCTCTTCGGAATCAAGATTGGAAGATTTTAATCTTTCATGTTCTTCATTGGAGGAAGAGAAAGGACAAAGGAATTTCACCATTGCTTCCACACCATCCATTGAGGGTCTACAAGAAGACTCCACTTTTGGAGTTGAGAATCAGAGCTATGGGCATATCAAACGGATCGGACCTTGCCCAATCAGGTATTTGGCTTCATTGGAGCCAAAGGAGAAGTCACTGACCACCATGTCATGCTTCGAGCATGAGGGTGAGCTACAAAGTACTAAGGATCATTTGTCATACCCCTTCAATCCAAATGCAGAGCAACTAAAAGAGGTATTGAATTTGCCTTCAGCTGATACCTTGATGATTTGGGTGGAATACCAACTTCTTGTTGATTTTCCACTCATCCTAACAGCCATGATCAGCTCCAAATCAATTGCATGGCTGCCACTTTTGAGAAAGGGAAGCTATTTCTCACAACCAATTCGGAGGTTTGTTTAGCTTGCCTTTGCTCCCGATTCTGATGAGAGAGTAGGTAGGTTTGCTTTCAGGTAGAAGAAGTGCTTGTGCACACTCGCATGTTCAATTTGGAGCATGTATGATTTTCAGATTCTGTACATAGTTTTGGTGTTGCTGGTTCCGCTTGCTCTTTTGATTCGTTTGAGTGGCATTTTGGTGAGAACAACTCCATGTCCGGTGGGTTTCAAGTGGCTCAGAGGGAGGTTTTCAAAGTTGGATCGGTTGCAGTTACAACTCATGACTCCATGCCCAATGGATGCTTCAGGAAACTGGTAACTTCATCTAGCAGGCAGATGACCCCGCTGAGTCGCCAAATTGTTATCCAAAATTCACCCCCAGGGTAAATTTTGATAACATGCATCAAATTACTTAGTCCAGGTGCAAATAAATTGATTGGGGCCAAAAATCATGTTTCTAGGGTCCCCTCAGAATTTTTCTAACTCTCTGTCTAGGTTGAAAGAGCAAGTTCTGAGAAAAGGTGAAAAGGCTGCAAAAACAAGCTTGGGCCAGGAAAAATCACGAAAAATGGCTAAGTCCTAGTCCTCGCAACAGTCGGGACGTGAGGGACATCTGGGCGCGAATCGGCCGAAAAGGCCGCCAGGCAGTCTGCAGGCAAAGGAACATCCGGGCCGTCGGGACGTGGAAAGCCGGTTCGGCCGAAGGAGAAGAAAATCGACTAACTGCTCTGGGACATTTGGGACAAGAAGACGCGAAGGACGCGAACCGCCCGGATCGGCCGAAAAGGAGAACTTTCGCACTAAGCAGTTCGGGACATGTGGGACAAAGGTACGCGAACCGGCCGAATCGGGCGAACCGGAAGAATTTGTCCCAGACAGTCCGGGACATGTGGGACAAAGGGACGCGTGGGACGCGGATAGCCGAAGGAGCCGAAAGCCAATCAAGCAACGCCACGTGTCATCGGCCGAATGAGGGACGAGGAAGCCCATTTCGGGCGGATCGGAAGTTTTTGTCCCAGATAGTCTGGGACATCCGGGACAAATGGACGCGCTGGACGCGAAAGAGCCGGCAGACCCGCGGACCAACCAAATCATGACACGTGTCACAAGGAGAAAAGTCCAAAAAGTTCAAAGGGCGAGGTTTCAAGCACTAACCCGAGCCAATAAAAGGAGGACACGTGTCCAATGAGGAAGGGAAGCTCGGAGCTCGGGAAGGAGTTAGAGAGTTTAGCAAGAGTTTTGGCCGAAAAGCTAAAAGCAAAGGTCTGCCCTGCGCCTTGTCGACCAATCAATGCATGCCACGTGTCCCAAGTGGCGGGGGCGCGGAAGGAAAGTGGAAAATGTTCCAAAATCACAAAAGGCAAAAATTTCAAGGAAAAACCCGCGGGACAGCAGAGGAGAGAGAATTACGTATCCAATCAGCGCTTGACACGTGTCGTCCAGGTGGCAGAGCACGGGAAAGATCTTCAAAACACATTTTACTTTGTTTTGTGCCCTAAATCTTCAGATCTCCATATCTTTTGATCCAGAGCTCGGATTTGCACGTTCTTTATATCAACGGAAAGCTTATGAAATTCTCTACATGATTCCGGGGTTAATCTCGAATTTTGGTGCAGTCTGGAGAGAGAAAGTTGAGAAACGGCTCTGACGCATGTTCATGGCCAGAAGTGACATTTTAGCGACCAAATTAATGCAGAATGGGTCGCATTCTCCTCCAAATCGGTCAAAGATGGCAGGGTATGGGTTTGTAAGGTTCCCCATGCCGTTTTAATGCATCTGCAGTCAATGAGGAATGGGCTTGCACGTTTTCCCACGTTTCTCTCTCCTGGGCTCGACCCATGCAATGTAAAAGCCAGATTTGGCTCATTTTAAAAATAATAATTACAAGTTGTTCATCTGTTCGGCTCTGCCCTCCCTTCTTTTCCTTCTCTAGGGTTAAAAATGGAGTTCGAACCTCCTCCCTGCTCTGTAATGGCGTTTTTGCCTTTTACTAATGAAATGATGTTCTGTGCAAACTTCTGAAGCAAAAAAAAACGTGTTTTGTGATGCATCTGTCCATCCTTGCTCGTTTTTCGCTTGTTTTCCTCTTGCCTCTCTTCATTGCAGGTATTTGTGCATGTTTGAATGTTCATTGCAGGTTTGGAGCTGTGTTCATGGAGTTTTGGGACATTTTCTGTGTGAAATCTATCCTTGGGCCTGTGATGCATCTGTCCATCCTTCCCATTGCTCACCTCTCTTTGTTACATGGCAGTTTTGATAGATGTCCAACATTCTCCTTCTCTGGTGTATCACCGTTTTAGTGTAGGCTTTTGTTCTTTTCCTTTCTCTCTCTCTGTCTCTTTGGCATGGTTAGATTAGGATTAGATTAGCTTGCCTGCACTGGAATAGCTTGTGGCAGGTGGTTTAGGAGCAGGAACCAGCCTTCTCTGGAGATTCCTTTCTCATTTCTGCAAGTCCCACACTTGGAGAAAGGTTTCAATGTTGTGCAATCACACTGGATGCCTGAAGATCAACTTAGAAACCTGATCGAGCATCAAATGTGTCTTTGTGATTTTGAATCAACAGACACCTTGTGAAGCTGCAGCATACACCAAGTATGAAGTCATCTTGAAGCTGAAAGTACGCTTCACGTTCCGAAGTTGCTCACCGATGTTGCTGCTAATAATTTCCGACCAATTGATTATAGAATCAACCTTGTTGATTTCAATGGTCCTGATGAAAGCATACATCCATGTACGGAAAGTGTAGGCATTCGCTTCGCCATTCAACCTGCATAGCAATTTGACGACATCATCTGCCTCCTGCACCAAATTGGACCGTGGAAGAGTTCTCGGGAACTTTGAAGGGGATCTAGGCTTCTTCATGAACCGGCTATTCATGATGCTCAGATAATCGGCTCTATGCTTCTCCCATCTACTGTCAGCATCCTGAATGCTAATAGAAGTCACCACCTTTCGTACTGGAATCTTCAAACAATAATTGATGAACTCTGCGTCCAAACGAATTATTGTCTTTCCCGAAGCATCACGCACTGATCTGGATGAAGGATGATAAGATCTAGCACACTCCATCACGAACTCTGGCAATTGGGCTGTACATGGGAAAGCTGCAGCTCGGATAATTCCACTGCTTTTGACCGCACGCATGAGTGAAGTCTTTCCCGCTCTGGATCTATCAATCAAATCAGCAAGAGGTTCCGGGCCTAGATCTGTGTCTCCTATGTCTGCAAGTTTGGAAGCAATGCATGACTCCATCGTGCTTTCTTTTTCATCTCCTTTTGCCATGGCTTTGTCTATCTTCGATCGAATAATTCTTTTTCTTCTAACTTGGCGGATTTCTTCAATACTGGTGCAGATCTGGACAATTCTTCAGATTCGGAGGATATTTGCAATGTATTGGACATTGATAAAAACTCCTTTTCTTTTGTAAAGCACCTGTAATGAATTCCTGCAATTTATTCAGACAAAAATGGCCACCGGAGCATGAATAGTGAATTTAAATTATAAAAATCTGCACTTTTCAAGCCTGCTGCCCCAAAAATTGGTGTTTAATTTGCACATAAAGAGAGCATAAATCCTTTCAATCAACACCTGAGCTCCTGTAACACCTGTGAAAACAATTATGTAGACAAAGATCAACCTCCTCTAATGCATGCGCCAAATCTGGAAGCTTTTAGCCTTGTTAGCACTTTGTCTGAACAAAATCCTTCCTTTAATGGGGGCGCACTTTTCCTCTTGGCTGCAATTCTTTACCTGTGAATTAAATAATTCACCCATATGGCTGCCCATGTTTATATAACCTTCATAATTCTATAATTAATAATTGCTCTAACAATTAAAGACAATTAATTAATTAAAAATCATGTTTTTCTCTTTTAAAAATAGCATGTTTTTAAGGATAGCCATCCAATAAATTAAATTAATCCAATTTAATCTTTCACACAAAGACTTCACTTAAGCTTCACAGTGTGCTTTGACCATAGCCACTGAAAATAGAAATTAATTTAATGTTTTAATGCCTTAAAAAACATTAAACAATTCCCAAATGGGGCGCACTTTTTGAGAGGAAGAGGGCAGCCACTAAATAAATTAAATTTAATGCATTTAATTCCTTTCTTTTATTCCATCTTTGACTTGTTGACCTCCTCCAAGCTTGGGCGCACTTTTTGAGAGGAAAGATTAATTAAAATAATCAATTTAATCCTTTTATTCTCTCACCAAAGGGGGCGCACTTTTTTGCACATGTAATTCTATTTTTAAGAATTTTTTCATAATGGGATTCTTTACCCTGCAAGGCAGGCACCAAAATCCCGTGATCCACTTAAGTGATTTGACTTTGACAATGGGATTATTTACCCTGCAAGGCAGGCACTAAAATCCCATGATTTCACTTAAGTCACTTTCCTTTTATTATATCATGGGAATTTTTACCCTGCAAGGCAGGCAATAAATTCCCCCACCGCTCTGACTCTCTATTTTCCCACTGCAGCTTAAGTGACTTTTATAACACGGGAAAAAGTACCCTGCCAGGCAGGTATAAAATTCCCACCATGCCTGCGGCTTATATTTTTCTATTGCGGCTTAAATCCTTTGTTTTCCAAAATGCGCCCATCCTCGCAGGGGCTTTTCTCGTCTGCACGACTTCGCTTTTTCCAGTGATCCGGACCTCCGATGGCGACTTCCTCTAGGCATAATGTGCGTATATGTTTCCACTGCCAGGCCAAAAATCGGGCTTACCGACAAAGGAATTGTTCCAGAGAAATTTCACAGAAACGAAACGGCACACCACAAAAACACGAAAAATTGCCAAAAGTTGCAAATAAAGCCCAAAACTTAAAATAAGTTAAAACCCTTCTGGCACATAGGAATAATAACATATTCGCTCATAATAGAGTTAAAACAAAGCGCAAATAGCCTTATACGGGGCTCAAAATAATTAAATACAAATTTCCCGCAGACAAATCCTGACGACAGAATAAAACAATTTTGGGCATCTGGGTATTTGGCGAAAAAGGCTAATATGGCTCTTTGGGATTATCTTGACGCAATACAAGAACTTTCAGGCAATAAAAACACAAAATGACCCATTATTTTAAAAGTACGAATTTTTCTCGGATAGGGTAGTCACCAGATTTGAGGGTGAAATCGAATGACACCTGATTGGCTCGTCTGTGGACATCTTTTTCTGTCGCCGAATGACAAAGGGAAAAAATGAGATCCCAAAGATCTACGGTTTCGTATCTTGTCATTTGGGCACGGGGTTAGGCAAACGAAAACAACACAACACAACACCAAAACAAGACAAAACAAAGAAAAACAAACAAAAGATTTATTTATGTACATACAGGTGTTACCTTGCTTCTCATGTCCGGAACAACTTCAAGTGTTGCCCATTGAAAGGCAACGGCAATTCAACTCCATCCTGATGAGCAAGAATGAAGCTATCTGCTCCGGCGATCCTTTTAATCACAAAAGGCCCTTTCCATAGTGAATCGAACTTTCCATGCATGCCTTTTGTTTCTCTTCTTTTGTCCCATAAGAGGACCCAGTCATTAACTTCAAACTTTCTTTCCCTGGCATTTTTGTCGAAGATGACTTTCACCTTCCTTTGATGCTCTCACAACCTATCTATCGACTTGAGTTTGTACTTCACTCAATTCAGCCAAGTACATAATTCTTTTATCAATAGCATCTGTGAATGTGGAATCCTCCAGGGCCTTAGAAAGTCGTAGGGCAGGCAATTCCAAGGTAAGAGGCAGCTCTGTGTCTCTACCATATAGCAGCTGAAATGGGGACATGCCTATCACCCTCTTTGGTGTGATTCTATCGCCCATAATGCATCAAACAACTTTTTATGCCAAGTCCTTTGATTATACTGTTACACTTGTGCACGATAGTTACCAAGTTTTCTAGATTCAAACTTGACCATTCCCTTGTGGATAGTAGTTTGAGGAATGAACAATAGACTATTAATTCATTATATGTGCTTTAATGATATTTTACTTTAATTCGAGCACCATATAATAAAATAATAAACCGAAGTCACCCTTGAAAACACCCTTTTGGCCGTCGGGTAGACAAAACAGGCCAAAAGGTCTTCGACCGAACTAATCGAGAAAGAGGGACATTACAGTCCTCCCTTCCCGAGATTGCTTGTCCCCAAGCAACTGTAGAGTTGGATGCTGTAATATAATCTCGCCTTCCCATGTAGCATCCTCCTCTGGTAATTCTTTCCACCTCACCAGGAACTCCCGAATGACCCTGTTCCTCAGTCTCCTCTCTCGGCTGTCCAAGATCTCCTCTGGCACTAGGTCTAATCTCCCTTCCTCATCCAGGGGTGGCAAATCTGTAGAGGAAATAATGTTCTGTCCCAAAGCCTTTTTCAAGCAAGACACATGAAAAACATTATGTATCTTACTCTCAGAAGGCAACTCCAGCTCATATGCCACTTCACCAACTCTCCTCAACACCCTGTATGGCCCATAAAATCGCGGTTTGAGCTTTTCAGCCCCACTCTTCTTGAGAGTACTTTGCCTGTAAGGCTGAAGTCGTAGAAAAACCATGTCCCCTATCTCAAATGATCTCTCCACTCGGTGCCTATCTGCATATATTTTCTGCTGATTCTGGGCCCGCTGAATGTTTTCCTTAAGCACCTTAAGGATTTCCTGAATATCCTGTAAACTCTCCTGAGCCTTGGGAGCTCTACTATCCCCAAATGCCATATCAACAAAGGATCTCGCATCATACCCATAAAGTGCTCGGAATGGAGTCATACCAATAGACATATGGTAAGTGGTGTTATAGCAATACTCACATAAATACAACTTAACCCATGCCTTCTGCTGTCCTGCAACGTAGTTGCGAAGATAACCCTCTATCCATTTCTTCACAATCTCTTTGTCCATTTGTCTCGAGGTGATAATCGATGCTGGCGTCAGCTCAGTGTAAACCAGACGGAAAAGCTCCTGCCAAAATATGCTCATAAACCTGCTATCCCGGTCACTAACTATGTTCTTCGGAAGTCCATGCAACCTGAATATCTGACGGAAGAACAAATCAGCCACATGAGGTGCCTTAAAGCTGGTAGGGACAGCGAAAAAGTGTGCATATTTTGTCAACCGATCCACTACTGCGTAAATGCGATCATTCCCTTGCACCACGGGAAGACCTGTAATGAAATCCATCGAAATACTCTCCCACTTCTGCTCCGGAATTGGCAATGGCTGTAGCAAACCTGCTGGGAAAGTATGCTCTGACTTGTTCTGCTGACAAGTCATACACTCACGGACATGGCGCAAGACATCATCCTTGAGACCCTTCCAGGAGAATCTCTCTCTAATCTGCCTGTATGTTTTAAAATACCCTGGATGTCCTGCAAGTGGTGCATCATGGAAAGCATGCATAATCTTCTCCTTAAGTTCAGATTCAGGAACTAGGTAAATTCTGCCCTTATACAAAATCAAATCAGTCATTACCTTATACCGATCATCCTGAATTCTTCCATCCATAATGTCACATGCCCAAGTGTTTTTGGAATATTCAACTGACAGTTGAGATTTCCAATCTGCTGAAATCTCGCTCAAAGAACATAGGGCAGCGAGATGGGGTTTCCTGGAAAGTGCATCAGCCACTACATTCTTAGTCCCCTTAACATACTCAATGTCAAAATCATATGCTTGGATCCTGCTGACCCATTTTTGTTGCCTCTCATTGAGTTCTTTTTGTTCCAGGAAATATTTCAAACTATTGTGGTCGGTTCTCACCACAAATTTTCCACCCACCAAATACTGTCTAAACTTTGCCAAGGCATGCATAATGGCAAGCATCTCCTTATCATAGGTGGAATACAGTCTCTCATTATCTCTCAGCTTCCGGCTCTCGAAGGCAATAGGATGGCGATCCTGCATAAGAACTGCACCAATCCCCAATCCCGAAGCATCACACTCTAAAATGAAGGGCCGTGAGAAATCTGGAAGAGCCAAAACTGGACAGGTGCTCATAATTACCTTTAGCCTCTCAAATACCACCTGTGCCTCATCTGACCAACTGAATGCACCTTTCCGTGTAAGATCTGTCAATGGAGCTACCAGCTGAGAGTAACCCTTCACAAACCTCCTGTAGTAACCGCATAACCCTAAGAATCCTCGCAAGTCAGAGATATTCCTGGGTGGTGGCCAATCCTGCATTGCCTGTATCTTCTCCTGATGGACCTTGACCCCATTGGCCCCAATGACATGCCCAAGATACAATATCTCCGTAAGTCCAAATTCACACTTGGACATCTTAGCAAACAAAGACTGAGTCTCCATTATGCTAAGTACCTCATCAAGATGCCTCAAATGATCATCCCATGTCCTGCTATAAATCAAAATATCATCAAAAAACACCAACACAAACTGCCTCAACTGCCTGTTGAAGAGATGGTTCATACATGACTGAAATGTAGCAGGTGCATTAGTGAGTCCGAATGGCATCACCAAGAACTCATAGTGCCCATAGTGACACCTGAAGGCTGTCTTGTGGATATCCTCATCCCGAACTCTAATCTGGTGGTAGCCTGATCGAAGATCAATCTTCGAGAAGTAGATAGATCCATGCAGCTCATCTAACAACTCATCAATGTGGGAATGGGATACTTGTTTTGATGGTTTTCTTGTTCAGTGCACGATAGTCAATGCACATCCTCATGGTCCCATCCTTCTTCACCAAAACTACTGAAGAAGCAAAGGGACTAGAACTAGGACGGATGTGTCCCATCTCCAAGAGCTCTCTAATGGCCTTCTCTATCTCATCCTTGTATGTCTTAGGATGGCGATAAGGCGTAGTCATCATGGGTTTAGCACCCTCCTCAAGCTCTATAACATGCTCAAACCCTCTATACGGTGGTCTACCCGGAGGAATGTCACCAAACACTGGGCCGTGCTTATCCAAAAGATGGATGGGTGGATGTCAATATGATAAGGCTGCTCATCGTCTGAAGAAGATTTGGACGAAATGAAACACTGGGCTGCCCATGCAACCTCTCCATGTCTCACTATAGACTCCATCCTGCGTGCTGAAACAACTCTAGGCCCACTGTCAGAAAGAGCCCGAAGCACAATCTTCTTCTTATCCACCATAAACTCCAACTCCATCCTGCGGAAATCCTGCACATATCTGCCAAGGGACTGTAACCACTGAATACCCAATACTGTATCAATCTCACCAAGTCCAATAACATAGAAGTCATCGGTCAATGTATAGTCCCCCATCTGAATACTAAGTCGTGGAATCCTCTTAGTGCAACTGATAGCAAATCCATCTGCCACCCGTACACTAAACCCATCAAATTCCTCAACCTGTAATCCTCGCTTCGCCGCCAACCCCTCATCAATGAAGTTGTGCGTAGCTCCACTGTCAACCAGACAAACAATCCGCTGTCCCTTAAGCACTCCCTTCAGCCGAAAGGGATGGTACCTAGGAACGCCTGAAAGTGTGGCAATAGTAACATCGGATGAATCCAATGCCTCGCCCTCGCCAAGCTCTATTTGGGGCTGCTCCCCCTGTGCATCATGGTCACCGCCCTCATCCTCTACATCTGTACCTGGCGAGTGATCATCCTCTCCATCTGAAATCACCTCAATGAGATGCACCTTGCCTTTACCAAGGCAACGATGTCCAGGCTCCCAATGGTCTTTGCAATGAAAGCAAAGCTTCCTCCTCCTTAACTCGTTACGAGTCTCCTGATCCACCTTAGGAGGTGGTGCACTCTTCTGCGGGGCGGTAGAGCGCTGAAATGGCCTGGAGCTCGTGGGAAACTTCTTATTGGGCTGATAGGAAGTGGGGGATGTGTCCAAGTCCAATGCCGTCTGAATGGCATCATGCAATGTCCTAGGCTTAAGAGCCTTGACCAATCCTCTCATCCTGTCATGGAGGCCCTCTATAAATAACATCACCACCCTCTTCTCAGGCATCTCTGGAACCATAACGGCTATCCGCTGAAATTCGTTGATGTAAGAATCAACATGTCCACTCTGTCTGAGCTGTGCTAAATCCCTGTAATATAACTCCACATCCTTGCGATCAAATCTCGCAATCAATCTATCACTGAAATCCCTGTATGAATGTAGAAGCTCATGACCCTGTGTAACTAACCCATGGTGCCACCAATCATAAGCCACCCCCTCAAGGTGCAATGTAGCGAACTGTATGGCCTCCTGCTCCCTCATGGGCTTGAGGGTAAGATAGGTGTCGAGCTTGTGAATCCAAGCCCTGGCACTGATCTTTCCACTACCATCAAAAGTGGAGAGGGTTACCTTATTGGTAACCTGCTGCAAATCTCTATTCTGCTGTGCTCTAGGTCTCCTATCCTGTCCAACCCTCATGTTGTCTCTCCTCTGAGCACAATATTGTGGGAGGGGAAATGCATCCCTCACATGCTGTGGCAAACTCCTCCACTCATCACTGACTTCCATGATACTATGGGAAAGCTGCTTCTTCCGACCGTCCCTCAATCTCTGGTGGGTCACCTCTAGGTAAGAAGTTAGGTTGCCGCATGGGTCTATCTGTCGTCCGTGTAGGTCTCCTCTCTGGAAATCGTATGGGTATGCCTCCGCTCACGGCATGGCGATCCCCTAACACTCCCAAGCTCTGAAGGTGATCTACTATGACCCCCAAGTTGTAGCTACGCGGCAACCGATACGGATCTATCCCTCCCGCCATGCTCGTAAGGGCCTATCTAGTGCCAACCTGTCCAAAGTAGTACCCATGCGCTCCATGGTCTGTAATAACTGCCTCTGTGTAGCTGCCATATCCCGAATAAAATTCCTATCTGGATCTGCATGTTCCTCTCGAGGACTCTCAGGCCTCTCGCCCAAATATTCCATTCTGTCACCTCCTGCAATACCAGCTTCGAGTCGTGCTCGTCTGCGGGTGTAGTATCTATGTGTACCGTCCTCTCTGTGATGCATTCAAAGCTGATTTCTGTTTTAATACCCTGTCTGTTTCCTTCCCACACAGGCTGGGAGGATACACTGCTCTGATACCACTGAAAGATCCCAAACCCGTTTTTGTCTGAATATATATATATTTTTATATAATGCTCTGGTTCAGATCTGAACTGGTAATATCAAAATAATTCATGAAATATCACACTGAAACTGCATAGATAAATTGAATACAGCAAACCCGGCAACCCGGGCAAAAGCAGAATAGGCGCCTAGGTTTTAAATGGCAGATTTCTTTATAAATATTTCAGCTGTATATTTAATAATGGTTTCTGAAGCTAAATATTACAGCCATACAAATATAAATCTGTAGAAAGATTTAATAACAAAGATAGTCCAAAAATCCACAGTAAATGAACCAAAACCCTAGCTGATTTGCTATATTTGCTGCTGGGAATTACAATAGATATCTAACATGAAAAATACCTCTGACACAGTAATGAATAACTGTAGAAGAAGCCGCCCCCACTCAGATAGATGTGCAAAAGCCCACAGCTGCAATTTATTTCTTTCCCTGAAACTGCTGAAATGTTGAATAACTGATGTAAACAATGAAGATTCCTGGATGGAAGCTTCTCTCACTGCTCCTGGGGTTTCCGTCCGCAAGAGGAATAATCCAGAGGGTTTCCGTCCTTGGATTCTGTCTGCAAAAGCTCTGTGCTAACTGCTGAGTGAAAATAATAATATTCTGAATGCTTTACTCCAAGCCGCATTTTTCCTCATATAGCCAAAAACCCTCCAAAGGCCAAATCGCACTTTTTGGCTAACACCATATAATTAATATTTAATTAATTATTTTTGCTTCACTAATCAAGTCGCACTTTTGGGTATATTTGGCCATTACCCAAACAAGTCGCATTTTTGGCTAGGAAGGCAATTTAAATAATTTATTAATTTATTTAAATGCACTTTCCTAAGTCAAAATCACTCAAACAGTCTATTAATTCATTATATGTGCTTTAATGATATTTTACTTTAATTCGAGCACCATATAATAAAATAATAAACCGAAGTCACCCTTGAAAACACCCTTTTGGCCGTCGGGTAGACAAAACAGGCCAAAAGGTCTTCGACTGAACTAATCGAGAAAGAGGGACATTACAGATGATTTTTGTGGAAGCCTTTGCAATTATGAGATCTAGATCATTAATTAAATTGGTGATAGGTTCAAGACCTATGTATGTATCATTGACTTCAACAAATCTAGAAGCTATGCATGATTATGCTGATCCTTTTCTTTCATCATGCTTCATCATGGCTGGAACAATCTTTGTCTGAGCTCTTTTCTTTTAATTCTATCGAAATCCCTTGCAATTGGATCAATTTGTGCAGATTTGGCAACTTCTTTAGATTTAGAAGATATATTCAATGTACTTGACATTGATTTGAGCACCTGTGATGAATACATGTAATTTATTCAGACAAAGATGGAGTCCATGGCATGAATACTTGATTTTTATCACCAAAATCTGCATATAAAGCCTGCTGCCCTAAAATTTGAGGTTTTATTTGCATGCAAAAAACAAAAATATTATTTAATTCACCCGGCACATATACCAACATTTAGATACTCGAATGACAAAAATTAGGCTATTCCAACCCTAGGCGCCAAAACTGGAAGCTTCCCGGTAATGGAAAATATTTATTAATGCAACATCCTTTCTTTTGGTGCCAAAACCTATCTGGGCTGCAATCTTCATCAAAAAGAAATAAGTGCTTCTCCTTTATGGCATCCCATGCTTATATAACCTCCAACATGCTATTTTTAATAATTGCCTCTTCTATTTCTGGCAATTTAATTAATTAATAGCCATGTCTATTCATCCAATTTGGGCGCCCAATTATGCATATGTTGGGTGTTTTTATGAATTTATTTTTAGCATGCATCCTTGACTTCTCCTTAGCTCTTCCATTTTGCATTGACTTTCCTTTATTTATGGTGTCAAAATTGGGTGAATAAACCATTAATAAATATTATTAAATGCATTGTTATTCACCCAAGGTGGGTCGCACTTTTGGCAAGAAAATTGCTAAAATAAGAAGTCAATTTGATGGGAATTTCTACCTGCATGGTGTAGCTCCAAAATCCCCTCTTCCACTTAAGTGATTTGACTTTCAAAATGAGAATTTTTTACCTACAAGGCAAGTAAGAAATTCCACGGTGCTTTAAGTGATTTTCTTTTATAATGAGAATTTTTACTTTGTAAGGTAGGTAAGAAATTCTCACCTCGCCCGTCACCTCTAATATTCCCATTGCAGCTTAAGTGACTTTGATTTCATGGGAAAAATTACTCTGCAAGGCAGGTAAGAAATTCCGCCGCCGCCACTTCTAATATTCCCATTGCAACTTAAGTGACTTTGACTTCATGGTAAAATTACCTTGCAAGGCGGGTAAGAAATTCCCTTTGTCTTCACACACGCCAAAATTCCCAGGTGGCAAGCAACTTAAAGTTTTCCTTCCAAAAAGTGCGACTTGCATGAAAGAAAGCTCTTTTCCAAAAGTGCGACTTGCATTGTGACTTTTGCCTTTAAAATTGCGTGAGAATTCGTTACTGAAGGCAACGTGGAAATTGGATGCGGAAGGCAGCGTTGAAAATTGCAACTGGCATGAAAACAACATTTATTTCCTTTTTGGATTTTTGGTGAAGAAAACACAAGTAAAGAATAAAATTTTCCATTTTTGGAAAAGGTCCAGGAAGATGTAGCAATAAAACTTGCATGTGCCATAACTTTCATTCCATGGCTCTGTTTTAGGTGCCATTTTCTTTAAAAGTGCATATTTTCTCGAGCTCTACGCATTGATAGCAATATTTTTCTCATTTTCATAGAATCCATTTTTGCACCTTTTTGGACTAAGCGACTTCGTGCAATCTTGAAAGAATCCTGAGCTCTGATCGCTTTAGACAAATTAGTAATTAAAAATACTGGATAGCTTTTCAAAACCCTAGGCCACGAGGAAAGATCTCGCGAGAAGAAGAATGAATAGGCTGCGGGAATTTCTAGAGAAAACAAACTAAAACACAAACAAAAAGAAATAAAACAAAACAAAAATAGTTGCGGGTAATTGCTCGAAAAATCTCCAATTAGCTAATTTGCAAAAATTCTTCCCCGGATGAATGTTCTCGTGGTAATAATGATGGGGTGAAGTGCTTTATATAACCTAAATCCTCCAATTTTAGCTCAATCTATTTTTAAAAGAACTTTATTTATTAAATAAATAAATAAAATTCTCTCAAACAAAACCTACCGACGGGATAGAGTGAGTTTTAGCATGTGGGTATTTGGTGAATTTGCTTTATGACTCTCCTGGGATTCCTTAGAAGAGCAATGCAAACAACTGCAGGCAAAACAAACACAAAACGACTTGTTACTTTGAAAAGAACGAATTTTTTTAAAAGGGGTAGTCCCAGATTTCAGGGTGAAATCTTGGGGACATCAGTTGGTATAATTTTCCAAGTGTGGGGCAACTATTTTGGGTGTGTTGGATGGTTAGAAAGAGCTGATAGTAATTTATGCAATTTATTCTAACCCTAGTGGGTGGTTTTCAGATTTTGGGGGCTGTGTTGAGGTGGTTTTAGTGATCAAAAAATTCAGATTCCTAGTTCATTGGAAAGGTCTTGATTTATAGTTTATTGTGCATTTTATTTGGTGGCAAAATATGGAATATTGAGTGAGATATTAATTTTTGAAGTTTCAGCTATTCTGGTGCATTTTTAATTAACTACTTGCAATAAATTTCAGATTTGGAAAAGATTAATTTCCTAACTAGTTCTTGCATCTAACCCACTACTTTGGCTTACTCCAACCCCATTTGGGTTGTATTAATGTTGACATTGGGTTATTTGAGGTCGAGCTAAGAGGATTTAATCCTTCTAGAGTCGATTTGGTTAATTAATTGACAGATTTATATAATATCCCAAAAGGGGATATTACAGTGGTATCAGAGCATCTTTCCTCTACTCTTGTGGGGAGATGCAAGGAGGAGATAAGAACCATTATATTACAAAAGGATAGCTTTTAAGGATTCATTGGAGCTTATAAAAACTATGAGTGAACAAATGACCAAGCTCATCAAGGAAGCATTGGGTAATGGCAAATCGCCAAACTCCAATGGAGAGGAAAGCTCCCATAGTGGGGAAAGGGGCTCAACACAACCCCCTCCCAAGTTCTTCAAAGGCACTTTCCTTCCTAAGGAAACCCATAGAGAGGTTGAAGAGCCATCAATGGTAGAGGCCATTGAATCTTGCAACGTTGAGTATGGTACTTTGCATCCGGCCACAAGGGCCATATTGACCTTTGATGAATTTTGTGCATTGAAGTTGGGCAACAAGACCAAAAGGGCCCATAAACAACCCCCTAAGGACCTTCAACAAAGATTGGGGAAAGTTTCACTTCCGAGCTTTGATGGATCTAGCAAGATTTCGGTTAGAGCATGGTTGCAAAAGATGGAGACCTACTTCTCCCTTAACCCCATGCATGAGGAAGAGGCCCTTAAGTTTGTTACTCTTCACTTGGAGGGTATGGCACATGAGTGGTGGTTCCATGGTATGCACACACAAGGGCATGATTTGATTCACACAATGGAGGAGTTTAGCAAAAGAATCATGGAGAGGTTTGACCAGAAAAATCATGAAATATGCTTCCGGAAACACAACTCAAGCAAGTTCATGATGTTGAGGAGTATGTGGCGGATTTCCAAAAAATTGCAGTCATGGTGACGAATGTTAGTGAAAAAAGATTGGTTGTCCTCTTCATGGAAGGCTTGGTTGAGCCTTTGAAAGGTTTGGTAAGAGCTTTTAATCCTCTTTCTTTACAAGAAGCTATTACTAAAGCTTTAGATTTGGAATGTGCAGCTTATAGAGGTGATTTTGGGCCAAAAGGGCAGCATACTAATGTCACTTATCCGCTGTCCAAAAGTGGAATTCAAGGGCAGCAAAGGTCTGATTTGCAGAAGCCCACGAAAGCACAAGGGGGACAGCCCCTTGGGTCATCAAAAGAGGCTCAAAAAGGGCCAAATCAGCCCTATGTACCGCCACATAGGAATCAGCCCCAAAACAGCATGCAAAAGGACATAAGGGATGAATTGAGAAGGAAAGGTTTGTGTTTTGATTGTAAGACTCCTTGGACAAGAGGCCACAATTGTAAGGGTAAAGGGAAAATTCATTTTATTGAAGTTATTGATTCAAATTTTGATTTGGATTCAGATTTTTGTGATACTAATGATGTGGTTGATGAGGTTGTTAATGAGCATGCACATGAGGAAGAAGAAAAGGAAGTGGAAGGTACATTTGCAACGCTTTTCCGGCACTCCCAAGTATCTTCCTTTCCGGGTGGAAGGTATACTTCACGAGTACAAGGTAATCATTCTAATAGATAGTGGGTCAACTCACAATTTCATTAGTGGAAAGTTAGTAACAAGGTTTGATTTACATGTTGAAGATTTCCAAGGATTTAATGTTACCATAGAAGATGGATTTATCTTACCATGCACTAGAAGAGTTCCCAAGCTTTCCATTTCCATAGGAGATTATGAGCTTATTGATGATTTTTATGTGATTGACATGGAAGATATGGATCTTGTATTAGGAGTGCAATGGTTGCATTCATTGGGGGATTTCACCCTCAATTATCAAAACTTGTTGCTTAAGTTCATGATGGGTGGCAAGAGCATCATTTTCCAAGGTATGACAAGTGGGACATCTCACACTACTTCCATTCTTTATGATCATCCACCAAGAAAAGTAGAAATTTGTTCTGTATCCTTTGTAGCAGCTGATTGGAAGGATTTAATTACTGTAGAATATGTTAAAAATCATTTTTCTAATTGTTGGCTAGATTTTCTGCACAGCTGAAAACCTAGGCAGTCATGAGATAAATCTCTCTCATTTACCGGTGAGGCTCCTGTGTAAGATTTTGTCAATTATATTTTCTAATATCTATTTGTTGGTTTTACTTTAACTGCGTAGCTCATGAACCATAGCTAGACAATTTTGCAGCAAGTAAGCAACTGTAAGCAATGAATATATGCAGGAAAGAAATAATTAAATACGAGAAGAAGGAAAGGAGATGTGCAACCTAACCAATAGTTGACAGAGTTGATCACATGCACATAGACGAAACAAATAGATCTTGAAATGCAGAATTTAAAGCAAAGGAAAGTTTCAGATCCAGATCTAAGATAACACAAAGTTTATGCAAAGATCTAAAAAGAAATAAGAAACAAAGTTTCAGATCGTTGACACAAAGTTCTCCGAAAATCTGCCTCCTCTCTATTCCTCAGCTTTTAGAAAGCTATCAAGGGTTTCAACTCAAAGTTTGGAACACAAGAATGCTGATTATAAATTCTGATCCTTTAACCCGTAGGTTCTTCCTCTATTTATAGTGTATAGAGGGCAATTACAAATAGGAAGCTTTTAATGAATTCCCGCATGTGGAAGCTATAGAAAAGGAAAGCAATGACAATCTTCCTCCGAATTCCTCTTTGCATGACATGCATGATTTTTAACTGAAAATAAAACCTTCTATTTTGCATGTCTGCCACCTATTTCCAAGTAATTGACTTCTTCAAGTAACGACTTTTAAACCAATCACTTAAGTTTTATAATTTAATTGATTTCTCAATTACTTTGTCGGAGAAAATAAGAGAAAGAAGAAGAAAGAGGAAAAGAAATTAGAAGAAAGCTGCAACACTTCCAGTCTTGTTCTTTTTCCATATTCTGCATGCGGTTGACTCTTTTGCCTTTGATTCTCACCAAACTGGATCTAGAAGCACATTGACTGTGATTTGCTTGCGGGTATTGCCTTTGACTTGTCTTCCCTCTTATCCTTGAAGCTTTTGCAGTTCTTCTCCAAACATGCACCAGTGCAATGTTTGCCATAAATAATTCAGACAAAACTCATCATTTTTATTTTTAATTGCATATGAGCAATTTTAAATTCTGGAAAGCACTTTGGGTGAATGTAAATACAAGTAAATTCAATGAAGGCTTCAACTGGAAGATTGGGAGCACATGCACAAGATCCTGGAAGGAATTTTCCATGCACTGACTTCTACACGGGCTGCGTTAGAAACAAGAGGATGAATTTTTTTTGAAAGCCTTAATTGAATTATGAGATTTGGATCTGTCAATTAAATCGGTGATAGGTTCAGGGCCTATGTCTATATCATTGACTTCAACAAATCTAGAAGCTATGCATGATTATGCTGATCCTTTTCTTTCATCATGCTTCATCATGGCTGGAACAATCTTTGTCTAAGCTCTTTTTCTTTTAATTCTATCGGAATCCCTTGCAATTGGACTAATTTGTGCAGATTTGGGAACTTCTTCAGATTCAGAAGATATATTCAATGTATCTGACATTGATTTGAGCACCTGTGATGAATACCTGGGCACATATACCAACATGCAGACACTCAGAATGACAAAAATTAGGCTATTCCAACCCTAGGCGCCTAAAACCTGGAAGCTTCTTGCAATGGAAAATATTTAATAATGCAACATCCTCTTTTGGCGCCAAAACAAAATCCTCCTTGTGGCGCCAAAACCTGTCAGAGTGCAATCTTCAAAAAAGAAATAAGTGCTCCTTTATGGCATCCCATGCTTATATAACCTCCAACATGCTATTTTTAATAATTGCCTCTTCCTATTTTTGACAATTTAATTAATTAATAGCCATGTCTATTTATCCAATTTGGGCGCCCAATTATGCATGCATGCTTCTTGGTTGTTTTTATGAATATATTTTATTTATTTATAGCATGCATCCTTGAATTCTCTTTAGCTTGTCCTTTTGCATTGACTTTCCTTCCATACATGGCGCCAAAATTAGATTAAAAAACCATTAATAAATAACATTAAATGCATTGTTTAATGCCAAGGTGGGTCGCACTTTTGGCAAGGGGAAATTGCTAAAAATAGAAGTCAAAGCAACGGGAATTTCCACCCCTACACCGCAGCTCCAAAATCCCATCTTTCACTTAAGTGATTTGACTTTCATAATGAGAATTTTTACCCTGCAAGGCAGGTAAGAAATTCCCGCCGGTGCTTTAAGTGATTTTTCTTTTATAATGAGAATTTTTACTCTACAAGGCGGGTAAGAAATTCCACCGCTGCGACTCTCTAATATTTTCATTGCAATTTAAATGATTTTGATTTCATGGGAAAAAAAGTAACTTTTATGTAGGCAAGAAATTCCCTTGACTTGCCACTACTACCAAAATTCCCATTGGCAAGAGAGATAAACTCTTCCTTCCAAAAAGTGCGACCTACATGGAAAATAGATATTTTCCAAAAGTGCGACTTACATTGACTTCTCGCATTAAAATTGCGTGAAAATTTGTCACTTAAGCATTGTGAAAATTGGACATGGAAGGTAGCCTTGAAAATTGGGTGGCATAAGAAGACAACATTTCTTTCATTTTTGGATTTTTGGTGAATAAAACACAAGGATAGAATAAAATTTGTCATTTTTGGAAAGGGTCCAGGAAGATGTAAAAAAAACTTGCATGTGCCATAACTTTCATTCGTGGCTCCGTTTAGGTGTCGTTTTCTCTAAAAGTGCATATTTTCTTGAGCTCTACGCATTGATGACAATATTTTTCTTATTTTCATAGAATCCATTTTTGCACCCTTTTGGACCAAGCAACTTCTTGCAATCTTTTGAAAGAATTTTGGCGCTGATCGCCTTTAGATAGATTAGTTTTTTTTAAAAACACTTTGGATAGCTTTTCAAAACCCTAGGTCCGGGGAAAGATCGGCGGAAGAAGAATGAATAGGCTAATAGAGAATTGCCGGAGAAAAAAACCAAAACATAGACAAAAAGAAATAAAACAAAACAAAAGAAGTTTTAGGCAATTTCTCGAAAATTTCTCCAATTAAGCTCGATCTGCAAAAATCTTTCCCTGGGTGAATGTTTTGTAGTAATAATGATGGGGTGAAGTGCTTAATATAACCTAAATCCTCCAATTTTAGCTCAATCTATTTTTAAAAGAACTTTGACATGTGAGTATTTGTCTGTATGAAGGGATTGAGTGAGCTTTGACATGTGAGTATTTGTCGGATTTGACTTTATTATGACTCTCGGGGATATCTTAGAGCAATGCAAACTCGCAAGCAAAACAAACATAAAGCGACCCGTTACTTTAAAAGGAACAAATATTTTTAAAGGCGTAGTCAGATTTTAGGGTGAAATCTACTGATGGACACCACTAATGATTTGGTTGAAGGGGTGATTGTGGATGAAAGATACAAAATAGTGGATGGCCTCATTATTTACAAAGGAAGGGTGTATTTGGCTCCAAATTCAGAGGTAAAGAATCTGATTTTAAAAGCAACACATGACGCTCCTTTGAGTGGACATCAAGGGTACTTCAAAACCTACAAAGTGGTAAGAGAAATGTTTACTTGGAAAGGTATGAAGAAAGATGTTCTTAAGCATGTTAGGGAGTGTGTTGTTTGTCAAAAGAATAAGAATGAACATACTTTTCCAGCTGGTCTTTTGCAGCCCCTTCCTATTCCATCCCAAAAATGGGAAAGCGTATCTATGGATTTCATCACCGGGTTGCCAAATGTTCAAGGTAAGAGTTGTTTGTATGTGGTGGTTGATAGACTCACTAAATATGCACATTTTCATCCACTTCCTACTAAGTTTGATGGTCCTATGATCACTGATTTGTTTTTAAAGAAATTTTCAAATTACATGGATTGCCAAAAATATTGTGAGTGATAGGGACAACAAATTTATGAGTCATTTTTGGCAAGAGTTATTCCGTCTAACCAGGACGGAACTCACACCCGGTACTAGCTATCACCCACAAACGGATGGGCAAACTGAAATTGTGAATAAGTGGGTTGAAGGGTACTTGAGGTTCTATGTTTCAGGGCAGCAGTTTGCATGGGCCAAATGGTTACACATAGCTGAGTTTTGTTACAATACCACGCATCAAATGTCTATAGGTATGACTCCTTTTAAAGCACTTTATGGTTATGATGCTAATTCTTTCATGGATGTGGTTATGATAGATAGTAGAGTGCCTAGTGCTCAAGATTTGGTGCAAAAAAGTGTTGATATCATGAGAGCACTCAAGGAAAATTTGCACCAAGCCCAAAATAGGCAAAAGATGTATGCGGATCAACATAGAAGTGAGAGATCTTTTGAGGTGAATGATTGGGTATTCCTTAGATTGCAGCCCTATAGGCAATCTACTCTCAAACAAAGTGGTAAGGAAAAGTTGAAACCACATTTCTATGGGCCTTACAAGATCATAAGGAAAGTGGGTAAGATGGCTTATGAATTAGACCTTCCGGAAAATGGTAAGATCCATAATGTATTTCATGTTTCTTGTATTAAAAAAGCTCTTGGGCAGCATGTTGTTCCTTCTTTGGAGTTGCCTCCTTTGGATGAAGAAGGTAGGTTGGTCTTAATTCCGGAATCTATTATTGATACATGTGAAAGGAATTTGAGGAGACGTAGTATCAAAGAGTATTTGGTGAAATGGAAGGATTTTCCATTAGAGGATGCTACATGGGAAAGTGATTCAATTTTGAAGCATCCAAATTTGTTATTGTTTGAGGACAAACAATCTTTGGGAAGGAAGGACTGTAATGTTCCCTTTTTGGGACATTAATTAATTAAAAATATGGGAGACCTTTAATCCACTCTTCCCATGGATTAAAGGATAAAAATTGAGAAAATGTCATTACTCCTTTTATTTTTTAATTAAATAATTAATTCTCCTCTTATGTTTTATTTTTAAATATTAAAAGAGAATTAATATTCTTTTTGGAGTTTGACTTTTCAAGAAAAGAGACCCATATTAAAAGTGACCCTTCTACATGAGAAAATGCGCCAAAGGAAGGAGGGAAACTTGAAGATTTGAAATGACAAAGCTATATAAGGAGAAATGGCGACCCCTTGGGGGCATGTTGAGATTTTGTTTAAAAATATCTTCATGCTTGAAAAAGGATGTATGCCCATGTGATCACATTATAAAGGTGTTCTTCAACACCACCATTGTTGGAGAGAGTGTGAAGCCTTCTATGCTATTTTGAGTGAATATTGCATGATATGTTCATTCCAAGATTGGCGACTTGGCTTATATGTTGATGCATTAATTTGTGAGGTTAAATCTGCATGTTGTGGCTCAAATTTAAGTGATTTTGGAAGGGTTTATGGTGTTTTATTTACTGCTATTCACTGCTGCATTTATTCCAGCTATGGCGACTTGCATTGGGTCATATTTTGGCATGTTTTGAGGGTGAACAAGTTAAATATATAATCTGATCTGTGTTGGCATAATTTTCCAAGTGTGGGGCAGCTATTTTGGGTGTGTTGGATGGTTAGGAAGAGCTGATAATAATTTATGCAATTTATTCTAACCCTAGCGACTGGTTTTCAGATTTTGGGGGCTGTTTTGAGGTGGTTTCAGTGATCAGAAAATTCAGATTCCTAGTTCACCCAGGGCGTTTCATGGAAAACATGGTTCAAAACTTGTGAGCAAACTGGATCGAAACTCTACTCGTAAAGCGACTCGTGGCATCAAAAATCAAATGGCACTATAAACGCCATTCAAAAATTTGGAAGGTAAACACTTTTATTATACAAAGAAGAGCAATGAATTGAAGTGGTGGAGGAACACTTTCTCTAAGTGGGACATGGGGTGGGCTTGAGTCCTTAAATGTTCGCGAAGTTCCGCATTCGGAGCACCCCGCTAAGTTCGCTTGGTCCATATGGAGAAGTTCGACCCTACCTCAAGGTGTCCTTATGACCACTTATTAAAAGAATCCAATGGACTCAATGGGAATGGAACTTGGGTTGATGATTACAAACTACTTGTAACTCACTAATAGCCCAAGACCTTGAGTTCAAACTTTGGATGGTAAACGGTTTTTATTATACCAGAGCTATGAATTGGAGTGGTGGAGGAGCACTTTCTCTAAGTGGGACATGGGGTGGGCTTGGGTCCTTAATGTCCGCCGAGCGATCCACATTCGGAGCGCCCCACTATTTTCCGCTTGGTACATATGGACAAGTTCAACCTCTATCTCAAGGTGTCACCATGGCCAATTATTGAAAGCATCCAATGAACTCAATGGGAATGGAACTTGGGTTGATGATTAGAAACTACTTGTAACTCACTAATAGCCCAAGACCTTGAGTTTATAAAAATTTGGAAGGTAAATGCTTTTATTATACCAAAGCTATGAACTCGAGTGATGGAGGAACACTTTCTCTAAGTGGGACATGGGGGTGGGCTTGGGTCCTTAATGTCCGCCGAGTGATCTCGCATTTAGAGCACCCCGCTATGTTCCGCTTGGTCCATATGGAGAAGTTCGACCCCTACCTCAAGGTGTCCCCATGACCACTTATTGAAAGCATCCAATGAACTTAATGGGAATGGAACTTGGGTTGATGATTACAAATTACTTGTAACTCACCAATAGCCCAAGAACTTGGTGTTGGCTAGATTTTTCAGATAAGACAAAACCTAGGCAACGGTTTTGGCGACTCCACTGGGAGACAACTATCTTTGCAGATCAAAGCTTTTCTCATCAAGATCGAGTGTTTTCCATACAAATCTCAACCTTTGGCCGAACGTCCATTCACCCGATCCATGAAGGCGCGAGGAAGGATTGATCATTTCTCCGACCATTTGCAGAGCAATTCAATTTCAATCATCCTCCTCAAGTTGAAGCCGCAGATCTAGTCTCTCACCAGGAAGGAGAGTACACACCCATCCAGATCCGGATCGTATTCAGCATAATCCGGTGGCTGGAATTATCCATCAAGTCTATCAAGTCTACACAAGGAGGAGACGTGCTCAAGCTAACATGGCGCACCAAATTGTACCTGCTCCATGGGAGCGGTTTTGGACCTCTCAACGGACTTGGCTCCACCTATGCACGAGCTGCCAAAGGGATCCAGAAAGAATTTTCCAAAATTCTTTGGAGATGGAAAGCAAAACCCGGATGATCATTTGGCAGCATTCTTCATATCTTGTGGTGTGCTTGCAGTGGAGCATGAAGATGTCTCAGTCAGGCTATTCATTGAGACTCTACACGACTTGGTCGGAGAATGGTTTTATCGGGTAGCTCCTCGGCACCGTAAACAACCTGGATCGACGACTATGCGTGAGCAATTTCTCGAAAAGATTCAAGCCTGCAGAGAGCGCACACGCGATCACCCAACCGAGCGCTTGTTGAAGAAAAGAGCCAAACGAGAACATGCGGGACTTTATTGCAAAGTTCCAAAGGATTTTGTATAAAATCCCCACTTCTGCCATTGGAGAAGACGAAAATCAAAATCGGTGGACGTTTTTATAAACGCTCTATTGCTCAAGTTGGATATCGCTTAAGAAAGGCAAGACACTGCAAATTTCTTTGGATGCACAAAATCTACGTGGAGGTTGAGGACGACTTGATCATGGCTGGAAAACTTAAACAACTATCTCACAAAGGTGATGGTGCTTCTTCTAGTACTTCCGATCCGATCCTTTCACGCAGAGATTGGCTAATGACATGCTTGCAGATCAAGAAGCAGATCTCTCAAGCAGGAATGCACCCCCTCAAGAATAGCTCCTACCGGACCGTTGATGGTCAAAATCAAAATCAAAATCAAACAGACTTGCTTTGCTTTGCACACGCACATTTGGCAATAGAAGCTGCTCCAAGGAATAACTTGGAAACTAATGAAGAGGATCTCGACATTGATGAATCATTTGATGATGAAGACTTTATAGATCCCGCTGGCGACTCCAATATTGGTTACCTGGACTACGAATCTGATGAGGGCTATTATGAATCTTTTGAAGATTCTGATGGTCACACTTTTGCGGTGTTTACAAGGTCTCAGACACGCCAAAATGCCGAAGCATCCACAAGCGGCCGGAAAGAGAGAGAAGATCCTGGCCCGGATGTTACTATCTTGAAAAGAGGTAGCATTCTTCCTTCTTCATTAGCGCCCAAGGAGAAATATTCAAATTCTTTCAATTCGCAGCAAAGAACCAACGCACATCCTGCTGAAGCAAGTCAAGCTTTTGACATAATTGATCACATCAAGAGAAATAAGGTCCAAATGTCAGAAGCTGAGTATTTGAGGGCATTTCCTGATCAGTTGAATAGATTGGTCAAATATGTGCAAAGTAATGGTCCTAGCCCAACGAACAATAATCCACGGGGTATCTTGTCAAGTCCAAAGATTACTTTACCGTCAAATAATGCTGCTGCAAGTTCTTCTCCTTCCACCCCTTCTCCTGCTACATCGAGAAAGGATTGAGCCATTCTATGTGTCTTTGCTCATCAACGGACATAAGCTAAGCAATTGCATCCTGGATTCTGGAGCTTCCGACAACGTCATGCCTGCCAAAGTTGCTGATGCCTTGGGTCTTACATTGACAAAAACCATTGGAAGATGTTATTCCATGGAAAGGCAAGTCCCTCTTGTGGGGCAAATCAAAGATGCGCAGGCAGTACTTGCTTCCTTCCCAGACAAAAGACTGAAAATGACTATCCTTGTAGCAGACATTCCAGTCTCTTATGGCATGCTATTGAGTAGAAATTTTTGCAAGGAGCTGGGTGGAGAAGTGAAGATGGATTGGTCTTGTGCGCACATACCAATCAAAGGAGTAAATCAGAAGCTGGAACCTGAGAAGAAATCCAAGTACACAGTATCAAAATCTGAAGATCCTAGATCTTAGATCTTGTTTCAAGAATCGGATCACGGAGTCTATTACCTAGAAATGGGTAAAGAAGAAATTCAACCGGTGATTCGAGAATCACATCAAATTGATAACAAGATCTGGACTCTGGAATTTGATGGTAGTTCTTTGTTCATTTGGATCCGGTTCGGGGTTGTTCTTATCTCTCTGAAGGGAAAGTGCATGCGCACTCCTTCAAATTGATGTTCGAAAATACTAACAATACGGCTGAGTATGAGGCATTGTTGTTAGGCATGGAGCAGGCGAGAACAATGGGAATCAAATTATTACACGCAAGAGGAGATGCTGCGCTGATTGTGAAGCAGATAAGGGGCCTCTACCAAGTCAAAAAAGACAAACTGCGGCACTACAGAGATCGGGTCTACTCTGCTATCTTGGATTTTTCAGCTTTCTCGGTATCTTACATTCCGAGAGAACAAAATTCAAGAGCTGATTCGCTTGCAGTTACTGCAGCCTTGTTGAATCGGATCAGCCCCCTGCATTCTTTAGAAAGGGGAGACTACAAGGTGGAAATGGTTTTTCGCTCAAAGGTTCCTGACAACGTCCAGCAATGGCAGGTTTTCAACGATGATACACAGATTGCTGCATTTCTCCAACAGAAAGATAACTTTGAAGAAATCTACTATGAGGGAAGCAATTCACCTCCTAGGCAGACCACTGTCGGAGAAATGGATGCTGACGTCTCAGGAGGTCAGGAGATTATCCAACTAAAGGGAAATAAAATTCCCAAAGGCTTGGTATCTCTTGAGGAAATGTTTGATAAGCATGATCAGATGCTTAAGAAAAATAAAGAAAATGAGGAAGGCTCTTCCTCAGACACACAATTATTAAATTTGGGAGCAATGATCCCAAATTAGTAAATCTGGTAAGTGTTGTTCGGAAGGTTTAAAAGGAAGCTTTCTAAGCTTCTTAAGAAATACATGGATATTTTTGCCTGGTCCTATCAGGATCTAAAAACATATCAACTGCGGAAGTTCAACACTACATCCCACTTAAATCAGAACAGAAGCCTTTCAAGCAGAAGCTGCGGCGGCACAATCCTACCATTTCAGGAACCATCTTTGCAGAAATCCAGAAGTTGTTAGATGCAAAGATTATCTATCCCATACACCATTCGGAGTGGTTGGCCAACATAGTCCCTGTAAGAAAGAAAAGTGGTGAAATTAGGTTGTGCGTGGATTTCCGCAACCTTAATCAAGCTTCATTGAAGGATAACTACCCTATCCCCATCATGGATCACACTCTGCCAGGGTGGTCCTTTGGATCGAGATGCTTTCCATGCTTGACGGCTTCTCAGGCTACAATCAAGTCAAGGTGGCTGAGGAAGATCAATACAAAACGGCGTTCATCACACCTTGGGGAACCTTCGCATACCAGAAGATGCCGTTCGGCCTGATTAATGCTGGTGCTACATTTCAAAGAGCTATGGATCTAGCCTTTGCTCATCTCAAAGATATAAGCATAGTTGTGTACCTGGATGATTTGACAGTCTTTTCCAAAGATAGAAGCACGCATATTTCAAACTTGGAAGAGGTCTTCATACAATGCCGCAAGCATGGTATTTCTTTGAATCCTAAGAAATCCATCTTTGCTGTAACCGAAGGAAAGCTGCTTGGGCACATTGTTTCCAAAGAAGGAACAAAGATAGATCTAGAGCGTGTCAAATCCATTCGAGACATTACCTTTGTCCACATCCAAAAAGGAGTTCACTCTTTCTTTGGAAAAGTGAATTTTCTCGGAAGATTCATTCGACTTTCTTTGAGCTAACCCGTCATGTTTCGAATATGATGAAGAAGACACAAGATTTTAAATGGAGCAACGAAGGGAAGGAAGCTTTGAGAAAATCAAAGAGGTCTGTGAAAGCTCGAGTCTTGGTTTCACCCGACTTCGAGAGAGAATTTATTCTTTATTGTTATTCTTCTGAACATACCATGTCAGCAATTCTTATGCAGAAGAATCAAGAGGATGCAGAAGCTCCTATTGCTTTCATGAGCACGCCCCTTAAAGCCTATGAGTTGAAATACACTCCGATGGAAAAGCATGCATATGCGGTGGTGAAGGCATGCAAGGCATTAGGTATTATATTCTTTCCTCACACACTGTGGTTTTGGTTCCAGATACTGCAGTTAAATCTATCCTTACTCAGCAAGAGTTAGGATTATTGAGAGGCACATGGGTGACAAAAGTTCAAGAATATGATCTGGATATTAAACCAACAAAGCTGGTTCGAGGAAGAGGTCTGTGTGAACTAATGACAGAGATGAAAGCATCGATTCAAGTGGATCGGGATGGGATAGATGAAGATTTACCTGCAGTACTTTTTATAGATCCGCAGAGAGTGGTACAGTAACATTGCTTACTTTCTGACGTATGGAGAATGCCCAGATCAACTTTCCAGAAAAGAGAAACGAACAATCAAACTTAAATCCAAAGATTTTGTTCTTTGGGATAATGGTTTGTACAAAAAGGGAATTGATGGTGTATTTCTCAGATGCGTGGATAAAGCTCAACGGGATCAGCTACTACAATGGGTTTCATGACATGGCTTGCGGTAGTCATTTCTCGCCTGAGTCACCTTGCACACAAGATTCTTAGAGCAAGTATTCATTGGCCCACCCTTTTTCAAGATATCTTTGCTGAGAATGGGTAGCTAAGTGTCAAGCATGCCAACATTTTGTTGGGCGTGTGAAATTACTGCATTACCTCTAAAACCCATTGTGATTGAAGAACCTTTCCAATAGTGGGGAATGGATTTTATTGGAATGCTTAACCCGGCTTCCAGTCAGTCACCACCATTACATTCTAATAGCTGCTTACCGATTATTTCGGTATGTGGGTAGAAGCTATTCTGTGAAAATGCCACTTCCGCCGAGGTGTGCAATTTTATAAAGGAAAATATTATTGTCAGGTTTGGCGTGCGCAGCAAAATTATAGCTGACAATGCTCCGAATCTTTCTTCTGAGGAGTTGGTGGAATTCTGCTACACTTATGGGATCCAGTTGGTTCTTTCCTCAAACTACTATCCTGAGGAATGGTCAAGCTGAATCTAGTAATAAGAACTTGGTAACTATCGTGCGCAAGCTTGTAACAGAAAATCAAAGGACTTGGCATAAAAAGTTGTTTGATGCATTATGGGCCGATAGGATCACACCAAAGAGGGCGATAGGCATGTCCCCATTTCAGCTGCTATATGGTAGAGACACAGAGCTGCCTCTCACCTTGGAATTGCCTGCCCTACGACTTTCTAAAGCCCTGGAGGATTCCACATTCACGGATGCTATAGATAAAAGAATCATGTACCTGACTGAACTGAGGGAAGTACAAACTCAAGTTGCAGATAGGTTGATAGAGCATCAGAGGAAGGTGAAAGTCATCTTCGATAAAAGAGCCAGGGAAAGAAAGTTTGAAGTTAACGACTGGGTCCTCTTATGGGACAAAAGAAGAGAAACAAAAGGCATGCATGGAAAGTTCGATTCACTATGGAAAGGGCCTTTTGTGATCAAAAAGATCGCCGGAGCAGATAGCTTCATTCTTGCTCATCAGGATGGAGCTGAGTTACCGTTGCCTTTCAATGGGCAACACTTGAAGCTGTTCCGGACATGAGAAGCAGGGTAAAACCTGTATGTACATAAATAAACCTTTGTTTGTTTTTCCTTGTTTTGTGTTGTGTTGTGTTGTGTTTTGCTAACCCCGTGCCCAAAGGACAAGATACGAAACCAAAGATCTTTGGGATCTCATCTTTTCCCTTTGTCATTCCCGACAAGAGAAAAAGATGTCCATAGATGGAGCCAATCGGTGTCACTCGATTTCACCCCAAATCTGTGGACTACCCAATCCGAAAAAAATTTCGTACTTTTAAAATAGTGGGTCATTTGTTGTTTTTATTGCACGAAAGTTCTTGTATTGCGTCAAGATAATCCCAAAGAGCCATGTTAGCCCTTTTCGCCACATACCCGGATGCCCAAAATTGTTTTATCTGTCGTTGGGATTTGTGCATGGGAAATTTGTATTTAATTATTTTAAGCCCGTATGAGGCTATTTGCGCTCTGTTTTAACTCCGTTATAAGCGAATATGCTATTATTCCTATGTACCAGAAGGATTTTAACTTATTTTAAGTTTTGGGCTTTATTTGTAACTTTTGGCAATTTTTCGTGTTTTTGTGGTGTCCCGTTTTGTTTTCTGTGAAATTTCTCTGGAGCAATTCCTCGCCGGGTAAGCCCGATTTTTGGCCTGGAGCAGCTGGAAAACATATACGCACATTATGCCCGGAGGAAGTCGCCATCGGAGGTCTGGATCACTGGGAAAAAGCGAAGTCGTGCACAGAAAAGCCCCTGCGGGGATGGGCGCATTTTTGGAAAACAAAGGATTTAAGCTGCGATGGGAAAAATAGAAGCCGCAGGCATGATGGGAATTTATACTTGCCTAGCAAGGTACTTTTCCCATGTTATAAAATTCACTTAAGCTGCAGTGGGAAAAATAGAAGCAGCAGGCAGGTGGGAATTTATTGCCTGCCTTGCAGGGTACTTTTTCCCGTGATATAAAATTCACTTAAGCTGCAGTGGGAAAGTTAGAGGTCAGGCGGGGGAATTTATTCACCGCCTTGCAGGTAAAAATTCCCATGGTGAAATAAAAAAAAGTGACTTAAGTGAAATCACGGGATTTTATTGCCTGCCTTGCAGGTAAAAATCCCATTGTCAGAAATTCTTAAAAATAGAATTCTATTATGCAAAAAAGTGCGACCCACCTTGGGTGAATAATAATGCATTAAATAAATATTTGTTAATATTTATTCACCCAATTTTGGCACCTAGGTTTGTGGAAAAGTCAACAAAAGCAAAGGGGAATAAATCAATTGGAAATAGAATTCTAAAATTAAATAAATTTAATTTATTTAATGCCCCTTTTGAGAAGGAATTAATACTTTTTAAAGTATTAAATGATTATATTAATTCCTATTTTCAGTGGCTATGGTCAAAGCACACTGTGAAGCTTAAGTGAAGTGATGTGTGAAGGATTAAATTGGATTAATTTAATTTATTGGATGACTTTCCTTAAACATGCTATTTTTAAAAGAGAAGAGCATGATTTTTAATTAATTAATTGCCTTTAATTGTTAGGGCAATTATTAATTATAGAATTGTGAAGGTTATATAAGCATGGGCAGCCATATGGGTGAATTATTTAATTCACAGGTAAAGAATTGCAGCCAAGAGGAAAAGTGCGCCCCATTTGAAGGATTTTGCTCAGGGAAGGTGGAAACAAGGCTAAAAGCTTCCAGATTTGGCGTATGCTTTGAAGGAGGTTGATCTTTGTCTCGCATAATTGTTTGCACTGGGTGTTAGGGGAGCTCGGGTGTTGTTGAAAGGATTCATGCTCTCTTTATGTGCAAATTAAACACCATTTTTTGGGGCAGAGGCTTGGAAAGTGCAGATTTTTACAATTAAAATTCACTATTCATACTCCGGTGGCCATTTTTGTCGAATAAATTGCAGAATTCATTACGGGTGCTTTACAAAGGAAAAGAGTTTTTATCAATGTCCAATACATTGCATATATACCCCTCGAATATGAAGAATTGTCCAGATCTGCACCATTTTTGAAGAATTCCGGTTAAATAAGAAGAAAAAGAATTATTGAGACGAAGATAGACAAAGCTATGGCGAAGAAAGATGAAAAGAAAGCACAACGGAGTTATGCATCACTTTTAAATTTAGATATTGGAGACACGGATCTAGGCTCGGAACCTTTTGCTTTGAATTGATAGACAGATCCAAAGCGGGAAAACTTCACTCATGCGTGCGGGAGAAACTTCACTCATGCATGCGAGATTAAAAGTAGTGGAATTATTCGAGTTGCAGCTTTTCCATCCACAAAATTTGCGAGAGTTTGTTATGCAGTGCGAGATCCATATCCAGATGCGAGATGCAGATGCAAATCCATATGCAGATCCATATCGAGATGCGAGATGCGGCATGCAAATTCATATGCGAGATCCAGATCTAGATCTCATAGTTAAAAAACTCGCATAAAGGCTTCATCCTCTTGTTTGAATGCAACCCATGAAGAAGACAGTGCGTGGAAAATTCCTTCCAAGACCTTGTGCATGTGCTCTCATCTTCCAATTGAAGCCTTCATTGGATTTTCATTCACCCTGAGTGCTTTCCAGAATTTTTAATTGCTCATATGCAATTAAAAATAAGGATGATGAGTTATCTACGGCCAACCTTGCATTGATGCATGTACAAAAAGAAGAAGCTGAAAACCTTGAGGATAAAAGAGAAGACAATGCGAAGGCAAAATTCCAGCTTGCTTCCAATTCCAACTGCTTGCAATTCCAGCTTGTTTCAGATCCAAATGCTTGAGATCGATTTGAATCAGATTTGCGTGCATCACGCAGATATGAAAAAGACAAAGTCAGCTTTCCTCTTCCTTCTTCTTTCCTCCAACAAAGTCAGCTTTCCTCTTCCTTCTTCTTTCCTCCGACAAAGTAATTGAGCGATCAATTAAATTATACAACTTAAGTGATTGGTTTAAAAGCCATTACTTGAAGAAGTCAACTACTTGGAGATAGGTGGCGGACGTGCAAAATAGAAGGTTCTATTTTCAGTTGCAAATCATACATGTCACGCAAAGAGGAATTCTAGGAGGAAGATTGCCAATTGTTTCTTTCCGACTTCCACATGTGCCAGTTCAACTAAAAGCTTCCAACTTGTAATTGCCCCTCTACATTCTATAAGTAGAGGAAGAACCTTCGGGTAATCAATCAGAATTTGTGAGAAGCAATCTTGTGTTCTAGACTTTGTGCTGAACCCCTGAGAGCAACTTGTAGCAGAGGAATACAAAGAAGCAGGTTTCCAGAGAACTTTGTGTCACGGTGTACTGTGTTTCTTGCTTTTAAATCTTAGATCTTTTAAGTAAACTTTGTGTTATTTTAGATCTGGATCTAGAGCTACCTTTGCTTTATAATTTAGTGTTCAAATCTATTGAGTTTCTTCTATGTGCATACAATTAGCTCTGCTATCTACTAATTAGGATGCACATCTTCCTCATTTTTCTCTCTGTAATTCCTTTACTTTCTTCTTCTATAAAATACTTCCTTTCTTGAACAAATTTTGCACTTACTTGCTTTAGAACTTCTTAGTTATGGTTCATGAACTAAGTGGTTAAAGTAAAACCCCGATAGATAATAACACATTTTTATTGACAAATCTGACACGGGAGTCTCACCGGTTAAATGAGGGAGATTTATCTCATGACTGCCTAGGTTTGATGCTATGCAAAAATCTAGCCAACACTTGGGTTTTTGATTTCTCCTATACCGCTGCCATATTTCTATCCTATTGGACAACATGCACATGTTTGGATGGTTGCAAATGATTATTCCCTAATCAAGTTCCAAGGTATGTTAGATAGGACAACCACAGTCTTCCTTCATATTGTTCTTGATTCAGCTAATAAACATGTGTTGGAGAAGCATGATAAGATAAAGGATGAAGTTTACTATATGGAGTATGTTGAACCATTGATCCAAGTTCATGTCTATGAGCATTAAGAGAGCTATATATTTTGGCAAGAGCTCTCCCATTTGTTCATGTGGTGGACATCAATAATATTATCTTATCTTATTTTATCTCCCATGTAATGGTACATGATCCGAGACTTGTGGAGCACTACAATATGTTTTATTTATGCATATGGCACTTGGGCGTAAGAGTTGCAATTACTTGAGGGCAAACTATTTGCGGAAGGGAGGATTGTAATATCCCCTTCTTAGTTGAAGACCTTTAGTCCAATTTTGTTTCCTACGGCCAGACTAAGGGGTGATTAAAAGGGAAACTATAGTCTTAATAAATTATTATAAAGTGCACAAAAAGAACTTTTATAAAAACACTTATATTAATTTATTAATGACTTAATAAAAAAGAAAAGAGAAAGAAAAGAAAAGATAAAGTGAAATTAGAAAGAAAAGGGAAAGAAGTCACTTTATGTTTTTATTTCCCTAGGGGAAAAATGCGACCCATGTTGGGGATGATACAAGGCCAAAAAGAATTAAATGTGGGCCAAAGGATGTGATTGGTGCTTGTGGGTGGCTACTAAGCCAAGATTGCTTATAAAAGCAAGTGTACTTGGCTTTGTAAAGCATCTCTTTAATTTTATACAAATTTTGATTTTTGTCTGAGCTTGAGAGCTTTGCAAAATAATTTCTAAGGACGAAAACCCTTGGAAATTATCTCTCGAGGACGAAAACCCTCTTGAGATCTAGAAGGAGAACGAAAACTCTTCTTCTATGTTGTGAGGATTCTCCATTCAGGGGTTTCCATTGAGGATCAAGATTCAAGGAGTTATCTGTGTTTTCCAGCAGTTGTTGAAGACTTATTGCTGCCAGTTCGTGAGTTGTTTGAAGACCTACAAGGGCTGAATATTGCATGTTTGTTGGGAGTGTTGAAGCTTCCATTTCCAATTTTTGCATTGCTAGGGCATCGATTTCAAGCTAAATTCAAGGAGAGATCAGATCTGAAGTGTTTGATCAGTTTTGAGGTGTTTTTGGGCCTTTCCTAAGTGGGGCGAAATTGTATTTCCAGCTTTCACTTACAACTAGGGTTTATCTACATTGTTCCAAAATTGCAGATCCATTTTGGATGCCTTCCTGCCATTGAAAAATTCTGATTTTGGGTTCATTGGAAAGCTTATTTTTCAAGCTTCAATATGAGCTATCATTTGCCTAGAAATTTGGAGTATTTTGCAAGTTATTGAATTTACAAGTTCTTGCGTGTTTTTGCCCTAATAAATTTTAGAATTAATATTTTTGAATCTGATTGGAGATCCTATTTTGATTATTCATTATCTACTTGTAAACAAATTTTCATAATTTTTGGAGGTATTTTGAGGTGGAAAAAATATTTTTGCTAAATCATTGGCCTAGGGCAGCGAACTAGGTTTTTCGGAAAATATTCAGTTTGTGGCCTAATTTCATTCTGAATTTCAGTTTGATAGTAATTGAGATTTTTGGCTTTTGGATTAATTAGATTTGGCCCTAGTGGGAATTGCGGGAAATCCATTTGGGGTAAGAATATGTCCATTTGGGGACATTACACATTGAGCTTTCATTTTCAGCCTTTGAGAACGAAAAACCACTTTTGATTCTATTGAGGACAAAACCCTCAATACTCACGACACTTGGGGATGGAAACCCTCATTTGTTGCATTGGTGGCTTCATCCGGGAGTCACAAGTGATTTTAAAATTTAGAATTTTAGAACGGATAGGGTTTCCATCCGTGCTAGGGCACAAATTCCAACTAGGGCACACTCTTTTGGGGTTCCACATTCATTTCCAGCTTGTGCGACCCATTTGGAGATTTCGGGACAACATTTCAAGGGATTTTTGTGGTTGGAAAAATCTGATCTTAATTTTGTTTGATAGCTGCCATTTTTGTGGTCATTTTGAGCTATCATTTGCATTTTATCTCCAAGTATTTTTGAAGATATGGATTTTGAAGTTTCAGTTGTTTTTGAGCAATAATTAATTCCAGCAATATGTATTTTGTTGTTGAAGAATTTATTTTGCATGATTCCATCAAGGGTTTCATGTTGTTGATGTATTTTTGAAGATTTGTGTGTCGGAAATACTAAAATCTGAATTTTACCTAGAATTGCTTAGGGTTTTAGGGACCTAAAATAAGTCGCTGCCCTAAGTTTTGCATCAAATCAAATTGCTGTCATAAAAAATTAGATTTATACAGGTGGCTGTCATAAATTCCAACAATGCTCCACTAGGGTTTTGGGAAAATCCAAATTTCTCAAATTTAATCACGAAAGGGATATTACATAGGCCATCAACCAGAGTGAGAGGAAATTGCAAAAGTCACTCAATCATCCTCTCACCCCGCCACACAAGCTTCATCCCATACTCAAGCAAGTAAAAGGCAATGGAAACCAAAGTCAACTCATGATCTGCCTTTGGTGACTAGTGAACTTGAACAAAGGAAAGATGCCAATGAGGGGAAGGAACATGTTTTTGGAATCTCACAATCAAGCCAACATTCATTAACTCACAACAATTCAGATTCTCAAGGGTTGATTAAGAACACCACTTTATAGTTCGTGGTATCGAATCAAGTGCAAGTTCTAGTGATTCAAATCTCCAATTCACCCGAGCCTTCACATCCCAAAGATATTTCACAACCTTCTCCCATACATCATGAAGACATTGTAATTTGTGGCAACTCCTCATCCTCAATACAAAGACTTTATTCAGGCCCCACCTAAATTTGAGTATCCACCACCAACACAGAACAACTCCCACCCAATGCAAGAATTCTATGTGGTGAGCTGATTAAAGAAGTACCCTCTTGGCTACACAGAGAAATCAAGAAGAGGAAAAGAATCATCAAACCCGTCATAATTGATCTTGAAGCTATTGCATCAATGACAAATTCTTTCACTCCTAAGAAGCCCAAGGTCATCTCCAAAGTTGCAGTCAACAAACATGGAGTTCGATATGCTGACATAACAACACCAATTGTTGATAAGGACGAGAGAAATGATGCTGCCGACACTGAAGTCTCGAGAATAATTAAGTGGCAAATTAACCATGGAAAGTGATGCTTTATTCATGCTCGAGAATCCATTGATATAGTTCTGGCGGATGGAAAAGTACAAATCTCAGACAATCCAACTCAAAGAAGAAAATCGACAGTTAATAGCATATGTACAACATCTCATCAACCCGATTTCTTCTACTATTCAAGTTCCTGTTGTAGTAGCGGTACCAGATCAAGAGACCCTTGTATTATCCAAATAAATAAGTAATATGGGTTGGCAAAACCAAATTATGGATTAAGAATATTCTAATACATGTGGTTTGCGGATCATTGATGAAGCTATGAGAATCTACGATAAGGTTCATACTTATCTAGATTCGATCCTGCATTTTGGAGTCTTTCGGGATCAAGATAACTACTCTTGACAAGATTTGTGTAATGTCCCTTCTAGGGCAGCGAATGGGAAAAAGGGTTTCTCCACAACCCTAATGGATCAGATCTGAAATTGCACCTTCAAACACACAAACATCAATCTGAAAATGACTGAAAATATACTTTAACCCTATTCGAACAATCAATGATCAGTCCTCTAGGGCAACGATCTTGTATAGGGACTGTAATGTCCCCTTTTTCCAAGCTAGTTCGTTATGGAAGACCTTATCCCATCCTTCCTCGTGGGACTAAGGATTTGGAGCTAGAGGAAAGTTGTCTGAAGATATTTGGATTAGTTTTAGGAAATATTGCACTATTTTATGTTGTATTCCTATTGGATGCCTAGCACTCCAATAGATGAAATAAATTACTTAGTTAATTAGTTGTTTGGTGAGCATATATGCTCAAATTAGAAATAGACTTTAATATTATAAGGTCGGCCATAAGTTATGATGTAGCACCCCTTATGTTATAAAAGGAGGATGCTTGGCCATTATTATGTTATGTTGAATCTTATTATTTCTTCTTGGTAAAGGTTGTACCTTTCCTTTCTCTCTCATCAAGGACGAAACCCTTGTTTGAGATCCCTTCAAGGACAAAAACCCTTGATGGTGGCACTTGCCTTGGGGACAAAAACCCTCAAGCAAGGATATTTGGAATCATTGAATATCTTAAGGTATTTGGAGCTGATATCTTTTTATCTAGCCCTAGGCGACTTGCATCATGAGCATTTTGGAGGTGTTTTGATGGATGTATGGTATGATTCTTGCATGGATTGACTTGTACTAATTTCTAAAGGTGAAAGCAATCATTTCTTTGCATGTTAAGCCAATAATTCAGCCTTTCCAAGTGGGGTGACTTGCATAGGAGTGGGTTTGCATTGATTTGAAGGGTTTTTCCATGTTTGGTTTGCATCATTCAATTCCTCATAATTTATAAGGGTGAAATCTACAATTTGGTGATTTTAGGAGTTGTCTAAGAGCTATTTCCAGCCCTTGGTTGTGCAGCGCATTGCTGCTGTCATAAAATTAATTGCAGCTGGGTGTAATCACTTGTTTTCTCCATTTCTTTGATGTAAATTGGATTGATAAATGTTGTTGATTGGATTAATTATTTAGAAGCATTTTCAACGGTTATTACATGGTTGTATGATAAGTTGAAGTCCCTATATAGTTCACTGCTAGGGTTTATGATATTTGTAGATCTGCTGTTATAAAAATCAGATTACTCTCAAGTGGGATTGGTGTTTCCTATTTTTAGTTTCGGCCCTATAAAGGGACATTACAATTTCACATCAACATATAACCATACAAATAGAGCTGAAAATGCTTCCAAATAATTAATTCAACCACGAAAATATTTATCAATCCAAATTATATCAAAATAATAGAGAAAATGAGTGATTACACCCAGTTGTAATTAATTTTATGACAACAAAATACAACCAAAACCAAGGGCTGGAAATAGCTCATAAACCACTCCAAAAATCACCAAAATGTAGATTCCAGCCTTATAAAATATGAAGAACAAGAATATCAGCTCAAAATGTCCAAAAGTGCCCTAGATGATATCAAACCCTTCACCCAAGCAAGTTGCCTAGGGTTAGAAAGGAAGAAACAAACATGAAATCCTCCTTAAAGCTCACTTGTGACTTCGGGTGAAGCCGCCAATGCACACACAAGGGTTTGTGTCCTCAAGTGTGATCCTATTGAAGGGTTTTGTCCTCAATAGGTGACCAAGGAAGGGTTTTTGTCTTTCAATGGAAAGAAGAGAAGCGCCTAGCTCCAAATCCAAGAAATGTCAAAATGATGAATGATAATCATATCCTCCATTCGAGCCTTCTCAAGTACACCTCTTTGGTGCCAAGGATGAATTAGAAGATCAAGTCTCATGACATTACCCGTTATGGCACACAAATGGCTTTTCACCCTTTGTAAGAGCCTTTGAATATTCCATCACACTCATTGCATTTCCATTCAAAACAACCACCACTGCGCAAGTTGTTAAACTATTGTTACGTGCCTCCATAACGGTGAATTTGGGTCAAAGTCTTTGGTCAAAGATTGCCCAGGAAGAAGCGAGAACTTGTTGCCATTGTAGAAATACCTACAAGGTTTAAAAAACAAATTAAGCAAAGAAAACAATGGCATGCAATTGCATTGTGATTGAACAATGAAAATTAAAAAAATTAAATGGAAAGAGCAAAATAAAAATGAACATAAGCAAAAAAATGTAATGTGTGAAAGATTAAATAATAAAAAAAAATAGAGGAACAAGGCTAGAAATTAAAAAAAACTTACCTTCACTTAGTAAACCACAAATCAAATCCTTCACAAATCCTCCTTTGCAGCTCCTCACACTCCTCCAAGCTTAGCAATAGCTCCTCACACTCCTCAAAACCCTAGACAAGCACAATGCAATTTTGGAGAGCCACAATGTGAGTTTGTTTGCTTTATGTTATGTTTGTGTGTTGTTCTTTTGTTTTATTGTTTAGATGTAGCTTTTAGGTTTTAGATTAGAAGAATTTATTATTTTTTATTGATTTGCGCCTTTAAAAACGTGGAAAAAATTAATAAAAAAAAAAAAAAAACGCGTGTTTTTGCAGCTTGCGGGCTTTCAACGGCATATAAAGGAGCCACAAACATGGAAACGGCCGGGTACAGCACAACTGCGCACCCGGCCGTTTCCACAGTGCCGGGCCGCTCCCGGCGCTCCAGTGCAGCGTGCTCCACTCCCGCTCCCGCTCCCGCTCCAGCCGCCAAAAGCCGCGTTTCCGGTAACATAGGTTTAAAAGCCATTACTTGAAGAAGTCAACTACTTGGAGATAGGTGGCACGTGCAAAATAGAAGGTTCTATTTTCAGTTGCAAATCATACATGTCATCATAAAAGAGGAATTCCGGAGGGAGATTGCCAGTTGTTTCTTTTCCGACTTCCACATGTGCCAGTTCAACTCAAAGCTTCCTACTTGTAATTGCCCCTCTACATTCTATAAGTAGAGGAAGAACCTTCGGGTTAAAAATGGATCAGAATTTGTAAGCAGCAATCTTGTGTTCTAGACTTTGTGCTGAACCCCTGAGAGCAACTTGGAGCAAAGGAATACAAAGGAGCAGTTTCGGAGAATTTTGTGTCACGGTGTACTGTGTTTCTTGCTTTGAATCTTAGATCTCTTGATAAACTTTGTGTTATTTTAGATCTAGATCTAGAGCTGCCTTTGTTTTATAATTCTGTGTGTTCATATCTATTAAGTTTCTTCTATGTGCATGCAATTAGCTCTGCTATCTACTAATTGGGATGCACATCTTCCCCATTTCTTCTCGTATTTCCTTTACTTCTTCTTCTATAACTTTCCTTTCTTGAGCAAATGCTTACTTGCTGCAGAACTTTTAGTTATGGTTCATGAACTAAGTGGTTAAAGTAAAACCCCGATAGATAATAACACATTTTTATTGACAAATCTGACACGGGAGCCTATGAGGGAGATTTATCTCATGATCGCCTAGGTTTTGTGCTATGGAGTAAAATCTAGCCAACACATAGGAGGACATAACAAGCATGAAATTTGATCGCCTTTCCCAACTAGTTGTGTGTGAGGGCAACATATCTCAATGACATATCAACAAACAACAAAACTGAGATAATCTTATACCGAGAGGCTACCTACGACACACTTATGACTCAAAATTTTTAGTTAGGAACAACACTCAAAACTACTCTAATGGTGCCCTTCTTTCACATAGGTGTCACCCCCATAGGTCCTTAGTAAATCAGTTTTGACTTCATTATGTGACTGCCCTGTGTGACCATTAGAATTCAATAAATTATCATAGAACATCAAAGGATTTTTACCCTTTTTTAGATGATGACGAAATTAGGATTGTTCTTTGTGGATACCCCCATCGATTTGCTCCTTGGTGATTTTGAACAGTCCAGCCAACTGAAATTATTATGGGCATCTAGAGAGACCCTCATTTCATGGGCATTCCTCTTAACAAGGTCACCCGACATTTTTCCTCATTATCCCCTTGTAATTCTGATTTTCCTCCTTTTTAGTACCATGACGATCACCCATTTGATGTGACTTATTGTGGAGCGTCAAACTCGCCACAAGGTCATCCTTTTTAACAAATTGTCCATGACTATAAATCTGAAATGACATGATAGAAAGCAACAAATCTGAATTATCTTCATACCTTCGGTTGTCTTTATGAGAATTTGTTGAAGCACTTTGTTGAGACATGTAAGGAACCACCTCGTGAGTCTTGCCGGAATCATGAATATCCTCCTTGTCCTTTGGCAATTGAGCTTCAACCTTCAATTTTTCTTCAACACCGTGTGAATCTGATTTTCTTTCTTCTTTGGCTCAAGTTCCACGATTTCTCCCTCTTCAACTTGCACCGTGGATTCCTCTATGGGCTGTTTCTTCTCCATTACTTGCAGCCCTAATTTTTCTTCTTGTGCAACTTGTGACCTAGGCTTGGGCCTTGATCTTCCCTTGCTTACTCCCACAAACTTAGAAAATGACATGGCATCATGAATCTTCTCTAGAAGAGCCCTATACTCCTCATACCATGTAGCAATGTTGTCCACTTTGGATGGTTGAGTATTATTGACTCCCTTTGAAGAGCTCCTTCCACCATTTGGATCTTGAAGGGTATGGATCAGCTGAGCCATTTTATTGGCCAATCTTTCTTGCCCTAGGGCAAGCCTTTCGAATCTAGCATCACCAAAAATTCTATCCGCCATTTATCTTCTTGCAAGAAACCCTCAGGCTGGGAAGACTGAGCTCTGATACCACTGTAATGTCCCTTTCTAGGCTGAAACCAAGAGTAAGGGTTTAGCCTAAACCCTAATGAACCAAATCTGAAAATACACCATCAGCCAACAAGCATCAATCTGAAAATGACTGAAAATATGCTTCAACCTTATTAAAATAATCAATAATCAATCCTCTAGGGCAGTGAACTCTCTAGAGACTTCACATCAACATTTAACCATGCAATAACAGCTGAAAATGCTTCTAAATAATTAATTCAACCACGACAATATTTATCAATCCAAATTACATCAAAAGAATGGAGAAAATAAGTGATTCCACCTAGTTGCAATTTATTTTATGACACAACAGAACAACCAAAAGCAAGGGTTGGGCCTCATAAAATATGAAGAACAATAATCTCAACTCAAATTGTTTGAAAGTTCCCTAGATGACATCAAATCCTTCCCCTAAGCAAGTTGCCTAGGGTTAGAAAGGAAGAAATAAATATAAAATCCTCCTTAAAGCTCACTTGTGACTTTCGGATGAAGCCACCAAAGCACACAAAGAGGGTTTCCGTTCCCAAGTGTGACCCTATTGAAGGGTTTCATCCTCAATAGGTGACCAAGGGAGAGTTTTTGTCCTTCAATGGTAGAAGAGAAGCTACACTTGCTCCAAATCCAAGTAAATATCAAAATAGATGAATGATCATAATGTCCTCTTCTATTCAAACCTCCTTAAGTACCTCTTCTTGGTGCCAAGGATGAATTAGAAGCCCAATCTTCATGGCCGACCTCTTAATGAAGGGGGAAATGCCCTTTTAATCTTCACTTCACTTAAGAAAACCGACCTCATAAAAGAATATTTCTTTGTCTCCCTTTTAGCTCACAAGAAGACCAACCTTAATGAAGGTGAAGATAAAAGTTCCTTTTTCGCTTTGCCATTCACCTAATTGAATCACTCCAAGCCATAATTAGTAATTAAATGAATAAAGAAATTACTTGCAATAATGGAAATGTTCACCTCCCTTGCTTCCTTTCTCGAAGCCCATGGAAGGTGGAATGGGCCCAAGGCCTTAAAAGTGACTAGCATGGAAAAGTGGACATTATAGACTCTTGGCTCAATGGATAAGGCACTAATATTAGGTGTCATGTTAGAATCTTTGTCAATGTTTTAGTTTGTGTGTTTGCCATGTGACTTTGTTGGGGTCCACATGTACCCACTTATTTAAAATATTTGTAATACTTTTATTAAGTCACTCGGGTCATAAAGTTATTTTAATAAAGTGACTTTACTTTATTAAAATAAAGTTAATTAATTAAAGTGACTTAATTAAGTCCTAATATGATGTCATAAAAACCCTAACTACTTTGTAACCAACTTTTGGGTTATAAAAGGAAGTTAGAGATCATTTGTAAGGGACTTTTGGAGAAAGGAAAAATATTGTTTGTAGAGAGATAATGAGAAACTTTTTGTTCTTGTGTAAAGTGAAATAAAGAAGCATTTATGGAGAACTTTGTGTCTTGTGTTTGTTTCTTTCTTTAGCATTTATTACTCTTATGTTTAATAAATGTGAAGGCTCTTGCTCTCTATGGATTCTACATCTTTGATTCAATTGTCACTTATTATGTTAGTTTCTAAAGTGCATTCAAGTTTATGATTTGCATTTGCTTAATCTTGCATGCACCCTTTTCTCACTTCTTCATCTCCTTCCTCTTACTTCTCCTTCCTTCTCCTTTTTTATCCATTTCCTTTCTTCCCAAAACCCAAAACCCCCTTAAATATAATTTTGAATGTATAATTGTACATACCTTTTTGGTTTTCAATAAGGGCAACCTCACCCATCATTGAGGAGGGACTCTGTCCCCTTTACACTGTTGTCATATTTTGCATATGTGCAAAATTACATGCCAACACAACCCATGTAAGGGTGAGGGTGTTAAACTAGGGTGTTCTACAAAGATTATTGTCTTCTGGCAGATTACTGCTGCTGATGGGGTCTTCCGCTGGTGTCCCTCGAGAGTACCGTCAACACCCACCTGCAGGGTGCAACACTGCATGCGTATCTTCTAGTGGATTACTGTTGTTGATAGGGTCTGTCACTGGTGTCCTGCTCAAGAGTGCCACAACAACCTGCAGGGTGCAACAATACAAGTAGGGGTGTTGCAGCACTGGCCACATGCCCTGTTGCCCACTGCCCAACAATGGCCATCAAACAACAACCCACATGGTCGCTGCCTCATGTCAATGTTGACAAATTCTGTCCCAAGTTTTTCAAACTGCCCATGTGTGGTCAACTTGCTGGCAGGTCTATAGACAATAACTGGGTAAATGCGATTTGATGCACTGCTAGTGCAGTGACATGTGGGTCCGTCTGAAAGGAGGTCAAACACCCACACAGACTGTGGTGACAGTGTACAGTCCTGATATGTGGACTGCCACATCAATGGCCTCTGCACATTTGGCAAACCGAGTGTCTCCCAGTGGACCTTGTCATGGCAGACTCTCCAGTTGCCACATCACCCAATGCCACATGACACCACTGTCTCGTGGATCTTTCTAGTCACCTTAGCCTGTGGACCCTGTGAATTGTCATCTAACTCTCCAATCATGTCTTGCCATATACTGTTGTCAGGGAGTATTTCTTGCCTCAAGATGGTGTTTACATGGAGAACCAAGGGGATTAGTGAAAGTGCCTAGGCAAGGGGGCTTATCGCTTTTGTTCCTGGCTATACTGGTGATCATCTGCATAGCTAAGAGGGGCTAATTTCTGAAAGGGATAACCAAAAATCCCTCACAGATTGCAATCAAGCTTTTAGTACCTGAACTACCACATAATTTCTAACCTGTAGAAAGGCTTTTGAAGCAATAGTTATCGAACTCGACTACTTTTTCGGGTTCTGTGCACCTGTACTGTCAATTTCTGCTTTTGTTGTAATCTGGTGCTTGAAAATTGCAGTTTTGATGCCAGGTCACTGTAGGGTTTCCAATTTCAAATTTTTTTGGCAGCACAACTTTCTCACATGGACACCTTTTTGTTCACCTTTCTTTTGTACTGTGTTTAGTTATATTGCATAACCTAATGTTCTTTTTATCCTAACACTTCTCTTTGTAACTGATTGTACTGTCTGAGTTCTGTTGACCATTTTGATTATCTGTTGACATTATTATAATTTCTTTCATTCATCTGGAGGAGAACAGCTGGTTGAGGGAAGGCTTTGCTTTTGAGAGAAGGGGCAGTCAATTTTTTTGAAGTGCATCTTATATTACCCTAGGGGACACAAAGATTCACGTCAACTGAGCATTATGATCACAAGGAAAATCTCTCCTTGCACAGGTAAGAAAAGAAAACACCTGGGCTCCTCAATGGGTATTGAATTCACATCATTACGAACCCATTTAAGCTTTTAGCTTCTATAGCCAAAGGCAAATCTTTTCTAAAATTTGCAACTTGCCCACATTGAGTGAAGAGGTGTCTTCCTAGAAAGTAGCTGCGAGAGTCTATGGCATGTAGCTTATTGATTACTTATTAGCTTGGCATCGATGCAAAATGTGGATGAGTATCTTACTTGTGGTTTTCTTTTGTGCAGGCTCACAAGATACTCACTCAAATTATTGGTTGGGATGTGTACACGTGGAAGATGTTGCAAAAGCACACGTTTTGCTGTATGAAACATCATCTGCATCTGGCCGTCATCTTTGCACCAATGGTATAATTCGTTTCAGTGATTTTGCAGAAGTGGTAGCCAAGATCTGTCCTGAATACCCTGTCTACAGGTATAAACAATCGTTTTGTATAAGTCTACACAAGTAATCATATCAAATGAGATATTTAATTCTTATAAAAAGGAGCTAAATTTGTTTGTAAATAATCTGGTCTGCTCAAGAGTCAATATCTGAGTAAATCAAGTGATTCTGAGTTCGAATTAAATTTTGTAAATACGAGCTAAATGCAGAGATCACGAATTTGTACATTGAGAAATTAGTAAATTATATTCAATTCAGCATTGATGAGGGCACAGGAATTGAAGATCTATATAAGCCTGCTAGTATGTGATAAAGGGTAAGTGCAATAGTTTTTGATTTGTTCAGTGCTTGTCCATTGCATTGTCATTCTCATCAACTTTTGTTGGGACACATTTAGATTCTAATTAACAATTCTAAATCATCAAAGCTAATTCTCTCCCCTTGACACCATTTTCCTAACAGAAACCTTTAGCAAATATAGAAAATTTCATTTAAAATATCAAGCACATTTATTATTTCGCCAGCCCTCTTCTCTTACATAGTTCACAGTTGTACAGGAATAAAAGTTTCCTTGTTTGTAGCAATGTGGTTAATTATTTCTATTTATATTAGACTCTACTGTGTTTTTCATTTTTGTTTTTGGTGTAATGCATAGCTTTATCTAGTATAGGACCACAAGTTAGGACAAATGAAATATTAACCCCAAATCTATTTGTGGATCATATGTGCAATTCATTCATTACTCCATATATACAAATATTATGAGAACTACTACACAATAACTGAGCCTCTTGTTTCAATTAGCCCAGGCTTGGTATTTTCCTTTCTTAGTAATTTAAAGCTGCATTCTGTTATGAGAGCTTAAAAAAGAAAAAAGAAAAATGAAAATGTATAAAGGCCCAAGGTCTACAAAGTTTTCATAAATTTTTACAGTAACCTAACAATAAGGCTTCGTAGACCTTACCATGCCAGAAATCAATGTAAATACTACACAGACTACTTTCAAAACTAGAGAAATAGTGTATCACATATTTGGTTGCAATGCTGAAGAAGTGTGATGCCATTGAATGATCTCTCTATTCGACCTTCAGTTGAAGAACAATTAAAGCTGTGAACATACAACCAAATAAAGGGATACAAAGGTATCCAATCTGCACACTATACTGCCAGAAAAGGATTGGCCAAGAGATGTCACGTTATAAACCCATATCTTGTTTATTAGGCTGTTTCTGCCTTGTGACAGGCAACTGGCCAAACCAGCCAAAAATACTAATAAATAATCAAATACCTATTTTGTACAGTATCTAGTTACCATTTCAATTTTCAACATCTGGTCCATAATAATTGTCTTTTGACATGCCACCTTATGCTCTCCATTGACATAGACATTTCTTCAATCAATTTTTTCTTAGGAGTTTAACACATTTTCGGTTGTATTTTTTATATTCTGATTGAAGGATATCATCAGGTGAAATTGGAAGAATGTGACAATAAGGTGGTTGTTCTGCATGAGCATTGTTTTCTGTTTTAACTCTCAACAATTAATCTGAATAAACTATGTCTATATACTTGCAATAAGTTCTTTTTGATTGATTAATAGTGAGATAATTTATGGGTCCACACCCTCCTAACGACACACAGGAGAGGAGATCTCAGTCCCGAAATCCAATATTACCATGTAATATCCCCTTCTCAAAACTAATAGGTTTGAAGACCCTTAGCCTATTATTGGTTTCCCGTCGGCTAAGGGGTGGAGAATAAGGGAAACTAATCCTAATAATCTAATTTTAGTGCATAGTAATTTTTATTATAAGCACTTTAATTATTTTATTAGTGATAAAATAATAAAGTAAATAAACACTTTATTTTTATTTTATTCCCAAGGAGAAAAAGCGAACCATATGAAGGAGAAAAGGGGGAAATAAAATATTAAATATAAAGTAATTCCTTCCAAAGTGGGGCGAACCATTTGGGCCTCTTGTGTTGAGATTTGTGCCCCTTCCAAGCATAAAAGTAGGTCGCCACACTTGGGAGAGGATCTATTAGCTATTTTTGATATCAATTGCTTGGTTTTGGGCTGTTGCTCTTCCATTCCTCCACTAAAGGACAAAAACCCTTTGGGTGGTTGCATTAGAGGACGGAAACCCTCTCTTGCTAAGGTGAAGAACGAAAACTCACCTTGGAAGGTCCATTAGCCAACAAGGTCTTCATCCCTCTATTCATTACTTGGACCAGCATTCTCACCATCATTCTGATGCAAAGCGGGAATGAGGGGGCTAAATTAATGGCTAAATTATGCCCCACCCTAACACTCAGACACACACACACACACACCCATAACTGCAACCCAAAATTGATCCCTTTATTGAAATCACTTGGCTTGTTGCTGAGATTTCCACACGTACTCACATAGAATTGCTTTATTGATTCAAGTACATGAAGATGAATGTATAAATAGTCCTTTTTATGGACTCTACTACCATTCTCCGATCTTTGGACTTGGACAAAACTACCCCTTGGAAACTTTCTTTCTCTGGTTCTGCTGGTCTACTGATCTTTATCTCTTCTCATTCCTTGCTTCCCCTTCTTCTCGCTTCTCCCCTATTCCCCATTTCACCTCTCTCACCTCGGACCAGATGTTTAATACCCTCTCTTGCGCTATTTGTGAGGCTGCCACGAGTTCCTTTCCCCACGTCACTCATTCCACCTGCACCATGGTACATGCCCTATGAACAAATGGTATGACAAGGAATGCAAAGCCTTCCATCGGAAACTCGCTTTGCTTTCTTGCACGCCCTTCCCTCCTTCCCTTCCCTGAAATCAGCCTATCGTCATCTCCTTCGTCATAAGAAACACACCTTTATCTCTCATAGGCACCGAGAGCTTCGTCTGTTGCTTATCCACACTCCCAAAGCATTTTTGGCGCACCATTCTTCCTGTCATTCGCCTTTACCCCTGGACTTAGATCCCAATTCCATGTTCACTCACACCTCCACTCTTTATGACTTCCCTGGCCAACCTCACATCTAGGTTCATTCCCCTCCCTCCCATTGCCATATTTTCACCCACACCAACGTGAGGAATGCCATTCTAGCTATGAGTTGCAGTAGAGGATGAGGAAGGGTTCCAAGCGGAACTCTTCAAATATGGGCGGAAGACGCTCCTCAGTTATCTTGTGGACCTCTTCAATCAGGTGGTTTGTATAGGTTTCCCAGTCTTGGTCCCACCACATTATCCACCCCATACACAAGTCGGGGCCTACTTCCGACCCCAACAATTACAGGACTATCATGGTGGGTCACACATTCTCCAAGCTCTATGCTACAGTTCTTCATTTGCAGCTTTCTGAGTTCCTTGATCAATACCATTGCAGAGCTAGGGGACAGGCGGGCTTTTGGCTGACTTACCAGACTATCGATCACATCCTCACTCTTCGGGCTATCATCGAGGAGGCTCGCCACCGCTCCTCCGAGTTTTTTGCTGTTTTGTGGATTTTCGGAAAGCTTTTGATTCGGTTCCATGGGAAGCCCTTTTCCGCAGGCTCAGAGATATAGGCATTTCCGAGACTCTTCTTACAGCCATTATGCGCCTTTATGAGGAGGTCCTTGGCCACCTTCGCACCTTTGTTGGCTTGTCGACTTCATCAGGAGTACCATTGGAGTCAAACAGGGCTGCCCCTCTCTCCTACCTTATTTGGGATCTACATTGATGAGCTTGAGGATTTTCTCAGGGATCACATCCAGGAAGGTGATGGGTGTCTTCTGCACCATGTTCTGATCTACATCCTCCTCTTTGCAGATGACGTAGTTCTCCTTGCTTCTTTTGCAGAGGGTCTCCAGAGGTAGCTGGATGCCTTAGCCCTATTTTGTGATCACAGGCAGCTGACAGTGAACCTTGGGAAAACCAAAGTTATGGTTTTCAATTGTCTGAAGACTTTGGACCTCCACTTCTTCTTTAGGGGTGTGGAGATTGAGATCACTTGCTCTTATACATACCTAGGGATTCTATTCTCTAGACCTCTCTTTAGCCCGCCCCTACTCTCCAACCCCGGGTTAATAAGGGGTATGGTTCTTTGGCGATTCTTGAGAGACAGTGTTTCCGCCACCACTTTCAGGACATTCTTTCCAAGATGTCCCTCTCCGATTCACCTTGGTTAGGCCCACGGTTCTATATGGTTCGGAAATTTGGGGTCCCTCTCTTTTGGACTCAGATTGGGCCACTATTGAGCGTGTTTAGATCCTCATGCTCAGGCGTATTATCAGGTGCAAAGAATCTATTCCTCACAACATTATTCTTGTTGAGTTTGGGGCTCACCCTTTTCGATTGGAGACCATCTTCACCTTGTGTTGTTGTTGCATCGTATCCAAGGTTTTTTTGTCTCTTGTTGTGACAGGACAGTACATCTACGCCTATTGCTCCTCTGAAGCTATTGCATCCTCAGATCATAATGGTCGATCTCATTGCCGGTATGCCTGTGTTTCATGCCTTTTTGAGTCCGTTGGGATCCGGATGGACCGTCTCCCACCCTTCAACTATTCTCTAGATGCCCCGCCCATCTCCTACCGAACCAACATGACCTTCATAGAATAATCAGAGATGATATCTACAGACAGTTCATTCAGCACACCTGGACCAACCCCCCAGGGGGTTACATTCGAAGATGTCATTCTATGTGGCACACTTTCTTGAGATTTGTGATGGGGTCATTATCAGACCCATGTACACTTCCCGACATTGGTTACAGTCCTTCATATCTCTCTCGGGTCGATTTAGAGTGGGCTCACATCGACTTCATGTGGAGACTGATCATCACTTAGAGCTGCTCGGAGCGGACTTGCACGCTTTTGCTCTCTCCAGGAGGTCAAACCGAAAAACACTTCATCTTCTAGTGTCCTGTTTACTATGATATTCAAGGGAGATTCCATTACCTATTCCGTGAGCTTCCTTCCTTCACAGCTTTCTTCAGATACTATGATTAGAGATGTCTTGCTCTCTATCTTCAGGAGGCCCTCAGGCTTCGGGACAGGCTCCTCCACCCTCCTCCCAGATGGATGAATACTAGACAGATCACTTCTTTCTTCCCGGTGCTCTCCCCGATGAGGGGTACCAAGCGACACTTGGACACGAGTCTGGACCCCCAGTTCAGATCTGTCAAGTCTCGGGACTCCATTTCTCCCACCCGAGGCTCCCTACCTCAGGCACGTCTCGGGGCCCCTCCACATAGACAACGATCCACCAGGCTTACAGAGAGGCACCGCCTTCCTCCTGGACACTGGCTTCCCAGACATTCCACAATCTCAGCTATTGGTCATCAACACATTCGAGTCACTCCCATCCGGCCTTGAGTGTTAGGTGATGTTGTTGGGGGTGTTGCTCCTTCCGCTCCCCCACACCGTCATCCTATTCTTCTTCTTTTCTGGTTTCTCGGCTTTTGTTGCTTCTTTTCCTCTTCTTCTCTCATTGTATTTCGGGCGACCCATTTGGGTCCTCTTGTTGGGTTTGCTTTGTACTCTGCAGTTCCATTGACCTACTTTTGTGGTCATGTGTTGGACATTAAAAATATTATCTTATCTTGATCTCTAATAGATCTCTCTAATACTTCTAGCAATTGTAGTACCTTTTCACCTCCCAAGATGCTTAGGAACACTCAAAATCGACAATTCTTGTTTTTGAGCATTAGTTTGCATGCATAAAGGGGGCGGAATGCCGCTTTGTGTAGTCGACGGTTGCATAACTGCGGGTTAACGTAGACCAGCGGTTTCACAACCATCACTGCGTGTAATGTCCCCTTTTCGAAGATAGTTCGATTTTAAGACTTTGATCCAATTCCACTTCCGGGGCAAGAAGGAAATGAGCAACGAAAGTAATTGTCATGTTTTTCAGTTATTTTTGTGAACATCGCATTCTTCTTTTATAGTTTTCTTTATGAAGTCAGATTGGCTGGGTTAAGAAGGTGAAAAGACAAAGGAAAAATAGAAGAAAAGCACACATTATGAGGTCGGTCCTATTTGGAAGCTTCCTCATTGGTTTTGGCGCCACAAAAGGGTATAAAAGGGGTCACTTGGCTTAAATGTCCCTTTTAGGGATGAACTACACAAACAAGGAATTCACACAAACCCCAAGTGAAGTAAACTCAGATTTTTATACCAGCAAACTGAAATTAGGAACAACAGTGTACAACAGAGTCTGATTTTTAGGACAACAGCTTGCAAAGAGTGAAAATTCAACCAAATATCATCATAGAAATCATCCACAACATATATAAGCCTTCTAGGAACAATGTAGGCCAATTTACACCATGAAATTCGATCACATGCACAACTGGAAATTTATTTATTAACAACAAAAGTACAACCAATAAAAGTGACAAAAATGAGGTCTCCAAACCCCAACAATTGCAAAATATGGAATATATCAGCCTTATAAAATATGAGAAGTCCAAATATCAACTTAGAATGTAGATTCGTGCCCTAGAAGGCACCCAAATGCACTCCTACCCTAGTTGCTCCCTAGGAGAGGGGCTCCAAACAATGCCAAAACCCTTGTTATGACTTCTCCTTGATGCCCTAGTTGCAAACCAGCAAGATGGTCTTCAATGAATGCCTTCACACCACCAACTTGGAGAGTTTTCGTTCTCCAATATCCCACAAGGAAGGGTTTCATCCTCCTTGGATGCCACACTAATGGGTTTTTGCCCTTAGTGGATTTGGATTAGAGCAATCAACCCTAGAACCAAGTAGAAAAGTATATATGCCAAAAGATGATCCAAAATGAGCCTATGTGACTCCCTTTATACCCTTATGGTGGCGCCAAAGGTCTAAGGGGTGAATTACCCCAAGACCGACCTCTTTGGAAGCTTGCTTTATTTTCTAATTTCATCTTGGGAGCTCTCTAACCCAACCGACCTGCTTGGAAAGGAAAAACACAAAATAAAAACATAAATATGAATAAAGAAAACTGAAATATAGCTCAAGTCCTTCCCTTGTTCCACTTCTTCTTGCCCACGGGAAAGGAGGATGAGCAAGAAGCCTTCAATTTATATTATTTGAAAAAGGGGACATTACAATCCTCCCTTCCCAAAATTGCTTGTCCTCAAGCAATTGCAAATTCGGATGTTCTAAAATCGCTGCACTTTCCCATGTAGCATCTTCAAGTGGCAATCCCTTCCAATGAACCAAATATTCCTTTATGCTTTGGTTCCTTAACCTCTTTTCACGGACTTCCAAAATACCTTCTGGAATTAGAACCAATTTACCTTCCTCATCTAATGGTGGCAACTCAAGAGAGGGAGTAATATGTTGTCCAAGTGCCTTTTTGAGGCATGAAACATGAAAAACATTGTGTATTTTACTTTTTGTGTTCCGGTAGCTCAAGTTCATATGCAACATTTCCCACCTTTCCTTTTACCTTGTAGGGACCATAGAAACGTGGTTTCAGCTTTTCCGCACCACTTTGTTTGAGAGAAGATTGCCTATAGGGCTGCAACCTCAAAAACACCATATCACCTACCTCAAATGACCTTTCTTTCCTATGTTGATCTGCATACATCTTCTGTTGGTTTTGGGCATGGAGGCTTTCTTTGAGCTCTTTCAAGGTGTCATGGCTCTGTTGAACTAAATCTTTGGCCCTTGGCACTCTACTATCCATCATAACCAAGTCAACAAAGGAAAGGGCATCATAACCATACAAAGCTTTGAAAGGAGACATACCGATAGACATTTGGAAGGTGGTATTATAACAAAACTCAGCCATGTATAGCCATTTTATCCATGCTGATTGTTGCCCATCAATGTAATTCCGTAGGTAGCCTTCCACCCATTTGTTGACTATTTTGTTTGCCCATCTGTTTGAGGATGGTAGCTAGTGCTAGGAGTGAGTTTGGTACCTATTAAGCGAAACAATTCTTGCCAAAACATGCTCATAAATCTGTTGTCCCTGTCACTCACTATATCCTTGGGCAACCCATGAAGTCTAAACACTTCCTTAAAAAATAAGGAAATTAACTCAAACACCAAATAACCAAGTCTGATTTTAAAACCAGCCAACTGAAAATAATCTGATTTTTGCAATATTCTAGGGCAGCGAACTGTTTGTGGAATTCAACTTCACTTTTGAGCCTTCAAAACCCTTCAATTAACCCCACTTGAATTTCTAAAATTATGATATAACCTCAACAATCATGTAATGCAAGAAATATGATTTTTAATGCCCTAGATATGAAGATATGAATTTCATAAAACCCTTGTCTGCAGTGTATCTTTAAAAATTCATAACTCAACATAGAAAGCACCAAAAATCATGAAACTTGAGATATTGGCCTTATAAAATATAGAGAATAAGATGATAATTTCAGATTTGTCAAAATGTCACTGCACATACCAAAACATCACTTCAATATAGGTCGCCCCTCTAGAAATTAATTTTAATTTGCACCAAACAGTTGATAAATGGAAGATTTCACCTTTATAAATCATAGGGGCTCAACCATGCAAAGAGATCACATAGAAACCAACAATATCCTTGAAAACACACCTTTAAGCAAGTCGCTTAGGGCAGAAATCTGTTATAACCAGCAATAGAAAGATATCCACCAAAAGGGTAGTGTGGGGTTTCGTCCACAACACTTCTCCACAAGGGTTTTCGTCCTTGGGAGTGCCTCAATCAAGGGTTTTCGTCCTTGAGAGAGAGGAAAATATGCTTAACAAGCAATCCTTTACCAAAAATGAGAAATCCACATAACATAATCCTCTAATGGCCAAGCGACCTCCCTTTTATAACCATAAGGGGCTTATAATGTAAATGATGGCCGACCTCTTAAGAAAAGTACTTTCTAATTTCTAATTGGTATTTTTGGAGCCTACATGCTCACCAATAGTTTTTATTTCTAATTTATTGTTGGGCGCTAGGCTCACCAACAATTACAATGCCAATTAAGAAATGAACATGAAATGAAGCACATGATGACATTGCTAGCTTCCTCTAGCTTGTTTGCTTGGACCCATGAGGAAGGGAAATGGGCCAAGGTCTTCAATTGGAATTAGCTCGAAAAAAGGGACATGACAATCCTCCCCTCTTGAAATTGCTTGTCCCCAAGCAATTGCAAGTACCTAGATCCCAAATAAATCTCAGTTGCTCCTCCTTTGATGTACCTGCACATGAAGCAAACTCATTAAAGAAAAAGTGTGTCCCCTTCTTCATCCCTTCTTGCTTTGTGGCTATGATGACCAGCCCTTCTCCTTTGCTTGCCAAGGCCTCATAATTGCCATCCATACATTGGGTGTTCCCAATTTCCCCCGTTGTCCCAAACACAACTTATGTCCCCTTCTTGGGACATTTTTGAAATTGAAGACTTGAAGACCCTCAACCCATTCTCTCTTCTCATGGGCTTGAGGTTTGAGCTTGAAGATGATCTAAAGATGTCTTTTGTCTATTTTGTAACCCCTTGGTATGCCTTGCGCTACAAGGAGGGCTCTCTAGGATAATTAAATGTGCACATAGGATAGTTGCTTTTATTATTTAATTAAAAATAATAAAGTGCACATAGTCTTAGTTTATTAGAGACTTTATTTTATAATGAGAGTTTATGTTTTCCCTCCAAAAGGGAAAAGGTCGGTCATTGGATATTGCACCCCTTAACTCTATAAAAGGAGGTCGCATTTCCTTTAGTGGGGTTATGTTGATTGATCATTTTGATTTCACTCCATGCTTGGAGTAATGGGATGTATGCCCTAGTTCTTGCATTGTGCTCTCTCATTTGGATCCATTATTGAAGAATATTGAAGACTCCATTGTTCTCTCCATTGTGCTCTCTTGTGTTGAATGTGTTTATGCATGGTATATTCATTCTAGCATTGGCGACTTGGTCTTGGATATTGGTGCATTTATTTGGAGGGTAAATCTGCATTTTTGTGAAGGGTTTGAGGTACTTTGTGACTGTTATTATTGCTGCAATTTATTAAAGGAAAATCGACTTGGTTTGGGGTTTGATCTATCTTGTTTTGAGGTTGTTTATGTTAGATTTATTTGCTGTTGTGTTTAATCAATTATTTCAGATCAAGGGCTGATTGTTTGAGTGTTTTGGAAAGGTTGTATGAGCTGGAATTAATTTCTAGCATTTTGTAATATCCCCTTTCACGGGATCAATGGGAAATGGCGAACGACAAGTAGAATTCAACACCCAAGATGGTTAGAACACAACTGCAAATGATAAAACCCAGCCAATAGTACTTGAACCTTCAATAAACCCCTCAATGAGCCCATGCAAATAGTGAACAAACCCAGCTGATTCGAATGGCAACGATCTACTTCCAACTCAATCAAAACTAGCCCCTTATGCTATGAAATAAATAGTGCAAACTGATAATGGGATAACAGTGATTAGATTCACACATACCCTTCACAAACTACCAACAAAATCTTCCACAACTGCTGCTGTAAGCTCCAACACTGATCACTGCACCTGGAAGTTATCAAATACTTCAAACAACACAAACCATGCTCTACAATCAGACCTTGAATTATCAATACCAGTCGCTGCTAGGTGAGTGATGGAAAATGCATGTCAATCCTCTCTTATAAATCGCTGAACCTGCTCTAAATGCATGTGTAAGAGTTGATCCAAATATTTATATATAGATCGTTGCCAAAGGGATTCTAAACACCATAAATTATGCATTAAATCAAGTCGCCACACATGGAGATGAATCAGTCACACTGGAATATTCAAAATGGATAGAAATTGTTGTTAATCACATATATTTTCACACCAATCTGAAATCGCTGGTTTAAGGAGGATATGGAAGTCTTAGAGCATGTATTTTGCTGTCAAAAAGCCATTAATATTGTACTTAAACAACCACACCTACGTCACTGTTTTAGAGAGCCCAAAACATCAATAAACCATGCAAAACCCAAGTCGCTAAGCACAGGATTAAGCAGCCAACAGAGATGAGGGAAAATCATGGCCAATATATTTATTTTGCATACAAATCAGCCACAAAACCAGTCGCCAGAATAAGCATGCAGTCGCTGGGGTTTGGGAGAGTTATTTCAATAGAATATTGTCTTGCAACAAATCGCTGTAACTAATAGATTAACATCACACAGTTAGGGTTACAGAAGAAATAACAGATTTATTGTAAACTGAAAACCAGACCAATATTCATCAAATATTATCATTAAACTTGCTTCTAATGAGTCGCTGCAAAAAGGAGACAATATCATGCAACCAGCTGATCGATTCACATTAAATAATGCTCCAAAAACAGTCCACAAAACACCATGAGAAGTCGCTAAGGATGGAATGAAACATACACCAAAGTCGACTTGCAATGGCACTCACAAACCCTTCAAATTGATAACACCCAGCTACAATAGATTTCCAATGCATGAGAGAGCAAGAGAGCAAGAACATCAATGGTGCGCATACATCCCTATTCCAAGCATGGAGCCAAAACCGAATTCATCATACCATACCCTTACAAAGATCCAATAACCTCCTTTTAAAGACAAGGAGTACCAAATTCAAATTTCCCTTTTGGAGGAAAAATACAAACTCTAATTAAATAACACTTGAACCATGTGCACTTTATTATTTTAATTAAATAATAAACATCACTAGCCTATGTGCACATTGACTTAACTAAAGAGGGCCCCACCAACATGGAAAATAGATATCCCAAGACAATTTGAACCCAATCCTCAAACTAATAAAGTTTGAGGGTCTTCCATTCTTCGTTGTAGGAAATGGCCCGAAAAGTGGGACATTACACATTTATTCTAACCCTAGCGATTTAGAGGCAGATTTCGGGGGCAGTTTTGAGTGAGTTTTGGTGATCAGAAAATTTAGTTTTGTAGTTCATTGGAAAGCCCTTCATTTCTACTTTATTTTGCATTTTATTTCATGCAAAAATACCAAGTATTGAAGAAGTTATTAATTTTGAAGTTTCAGCTGTTTTAGGTGCATTTTAATTGATTAACTGCTGTTATAAATTTCAGATTTGCAGTTTGGGATCAATTTAATATTGAATGTGGTTGTAGAAATTAGGAGAAATAAGGAGAAAGTGATTTCATAATTTTTGGAGTGGATTTGATGCCCTAAATGTGTTGGGCGACCTACTTTTAGGGAAAAATTAGGGTTTCGTGTTTGCTATGCTGAAATCTGGTTTTAGAATATTATTCTTCATATTTTTGTGGCCCAAAATCTAAAGTTTGAAAATTTTTGCTTGGATGGTTAAGCGGGAAATAATTTTGGAAGATTGCAGCAGTTGGGGTTTGATTATTAATTATTTTTCAGCTGTTAAAAATCTGATTTGAATGTGTTTAAATGTCAATTGTTTTCTTCAATCTAACCCACTAAAAGATCTCAACCTCGTTATCCTGTATTATTTTTATATAATTTTCGGGCTTGGAACTATCTGATTTGACAATGTCAATAGAAATCATAGAATAGCTTCTCTCATGCATACAAATTAAATAAAAATGAACCCTGCAAATCTGGTGTTGGCTAGATTTTCTCGCATAGCTGAAAACCTAGGCGATCATGAGATAAATCTCCCTCATTTCTTGGTGAGGCTCCCGCGTAAGATTTTGTCGATTATATATCCTAATATGTATTTGTGGGTATTACTTTTAATTGTGTAGCTCATGAACCATAGCTATATGGTTCTGACAACAAGTAAACAAGCCTCAGTAAAAAAGGAAAAATCTGCGAAGAAGAAAATAATAGGAAATGGAAGAAAGTAGAGAGGATGTGCAACCCAAGCAATAGTTTGAGTTGATTGCATGCACATTAAAACAAATAGATCGATCATTAAGCACATAATTCAAAGCAAAGGAAACTTTCAGATCTAGATCTAAAATAACACAGTTTATGAACAGATCTAGAAAGAAAGTAAGAAGCAAAATGCACCGTTGACACAAAGTTCTCCGGAAATCTCTTCTATATTCCTCTGCTTGCAGAAATCAGGGGTTTTAGCTCAAAGTCTAGAACACAAGAATGCTGATTACAAATTCCGATCCTTTAACCCGTAGGTTCTTCCTCTACTTATAGCACGTAGAGGGGAAATTACAAATGGGAGACTATAACTGAACTAGATCATAAACAAGAAGTAAAGAGAACATCTGGACAATCATCTTCCTTTAATTCCTCTCTTAGTGACATGCATCAGGAGTTCAAGTCAAAATTGTGCACATCTGTCACTTAACTCAAAGAATCATTCCAAATAACTTAAAGTAATGGTTTTCAAACCAATAACTTTTAAGTTTACAATTACATCCAGGACATAAGAAATAAGAGAAGAAAGAAAAGAAGGAAGATCTGCCAGCTGTAACTCCTACACTTTCTTTTTGTTTTGATACTGAATATACTTTTCGAACATATAGTTCAACAATTTCCCATCCGCTTTAGCCACAACTTCTTTCTCTGTCTTGAATTGCAGCAATCCTTCGCTCAAAACTTCGATGCTTGCTTCCACCTCCTTCAAACTAGGCCCAAACTTCTTAATGTTTGATCGCAAGCGTTACACTTCTTCGATTGAATTCATCGTGAAAGGCCTATGATGCTTCATCAATCCTCCCATGAATCATTAGAAGAGAGCCTTCCAGGGAATCAGGAACTTTGTTGGGAATGGTCCTTTTGTATGAAGAAACGTTCCCAACCACTTCCTCATTGGTGAAAGCAATTACATTGCTTGACAGTGACGATGCCATACCCTCGAGCACCCACATTCTTTTCAAACATAATTCTGAAGATCTCCAAGTGGAAAGAGACTAAATTCAAGTTGCTTCCCCTTTTCAACCGATCCATCAGGCACAATTCATTCTGCAATCAAAACCTCCTTCGGCAACTTATTTATCTCGACCAAAGTGCCAAGTTACTTTCAGCCATTGTATTCATATCTACCGTGCTTGTCACCAGTTGCTTCAGTTGAACTAATGCATCCTTCATAACCTTTAGACGAACTGACACCTCCCTGAGCTATACAGAAGCTTGGCGAATGATTAGGCTCTTCCATTTATCGATAGCTCTAACTTGGTTACCTGCATTTTCCACTTCCTACATCAGATGATCACTCACCTGCTCATGTGCTGAAATTGGCTGAGAGAAAGGTTTGGCAACCTTAGCAATGATCTCGCACAATTAGAAACCTGCTTTTGAAGTTTAGTTTTTTCGCCTTCTCTTTGTCAAGCTTAAGGAATAAAGCATTTATTAGTGTCTGTTGTCTTGCTTTAATCCTTCGGTGGTAGTTTGACCTATTGGCACCTTGGTTACTGATATATCTACTGCCGTAAGCTTGCCTTTCTGCTTTCCCTCTGCTGGAACTGATACCTCAGTGAACTTTTGCCCCGATTCTTCAATAATCAACCTAGAAGTCACCTTAGCAACTTTAGGTTTTCTATCTTTTCCGCCCAAACTCAGGAGCAACTGCAAGTCATGTTCCTCCAGGTTGATCTCCTCTCTAGCTTTTGGGATTGACTGCGAAGCCAACCACTTTGAGAAATTGCTTTTCGGAGAATGAGAAGTCATTGAATGCACCACCATCTCGTGCTCTGGTTCCTCTCCATCCGAGTTTGCTACAGTGTCGTGACTGCCATCTTCTGAATTGTCCAAAGACAATGCCCTTTCAAACTCTGCCATCTGCAACTTTAGCTTTTCTTCATGAAGAGGTGAAGATCGGAGTGGCTGAGGAGAAAACACAAACTGTTGTTGGATTCAACGGAGGAACGACAAGATCTCCCTGAGGTTCAAAGGCAGGTGAAGTGTTGTGAGTTGACGCTGGAGAAGTTGGAACTAGCACCATAGCCGTAGAAGTGTCCTTTTCCTGTGTCTGAGACTTCTTGTGCACTTTAAGCTTTTCAGGCCTTCTATTGCTTTCACCTTCGTGCTTTCTTTTGATGGAGTCTCTTGCGCTAAGGTTGCTGTGATCTGATTCATCAAAGCTTCATCAAGGCAATACCCCTTTGTCAAAGAACCTGGCCGGTTGTGTTGACGAGAAATGGCAGAATCTTTCTTGATCATGTGGCAGCCACTAATGTTTTCCTGAAGAGCAACTCTATCCCCTCCCATCTGATGATAAGTGTCAAGTAACATAGGCCCATCATTTGTGAGATCTACAGGTATCCGAGCTAATCCATAATCAAACACTCTTTACCTTAGATCTGTTCTTCAAGTCTTTCTTTTTTCCGACTTTATTACTAATTTGCACTTCATCTAAAGAAGTCTTCTAATGAAGGCACATGCAGAAAGTACTTGGGAGATTGTCTTCTTTTTACCCCATATGGATCGAAGTTCATTGCCTTGCTATGGTAGAAGAACTCGATGCTCATACTTAGAAAACATTTCAGCATCGATTCGTCTAGCCTTGTGGATGCTCTGCGCAGTGTAATATCCTACTTTGATCGATAGAAAGGAACCCGTAGACTTGTGCGCTTTGGTCAGAGAGTCATGCATCTCCACGAGTGCTGAAACAACTCCATGATGACCCACTTGTCGCTTGGATATCTTGGCAACTTAATGGTTCTCCGAAAATTTGCTCATTTACCTTGAGGTATGTGAAGTCTATTCTGGATGAAATTACTGACCATCTTTTGGGATCAACTTCCCAAGTTCTTTGCTCACCTTGTTGGTCTTTAGATCACTTTGTTATTTGCTTGAATGAATCCGTAGAAGAATCCATCGTTGACCACCTTGTAATCTTTATGGAATTCAAAATTTTTGTGGGTAACACTCAAAAATGGGATCCTTCGAGAGTATGCCCCGTCTATCCACTTGGCAAAATATACCCTGTGATTTCCGTATGGTATGAAGTCATCTTGGTGTCCCCTAAGATTTCATCCTGAAATTTGTGATTACCCTATCCGAAAATTTTTCGTACTTTTAAAATAATGGGTCGTTTTTGTGTTTTTATTGCCAGAAAAGTTCTTGTATTGCGTTAAGATATTCCCAAAGAGCCATATTAGCCATTTTAGCAAATACCGGATGCCCAAAATTGTTATATTCTCATCGGGATTTTCCTTTGAGAAATTTGTATTTAATTATTTTGAGCCCGTTTGAGGCAATTTGCGCTCGATTTAACTCTGTTGTGATTGTACATATCATTATTCTTATATACCTAAAGAGGGTGTTTAACTTGGAATAAGAATTTGCACTTTATTTTTGACTTTTGACAACTTTTTTTGTTTTTCCCGTTTCGTTTCTACGTGAAATTTCTGGATCAATTCCTTTGCACGGTTAACTCGATTTTGGCACGGAGTAATTGGAGATCATATACGCACGTTCCAGGAAGGAAGTCGCCATCGGAGGTCCGGTTCACCGGGAAAAAGTGAAAAGTGCCACTAAAAAGCCCTGCGGGGTTGGATGCATTTTGGAAAACAAAGGATTTAAGTGGATCATGGAAAAATAGAAAGCAGCGGCTTTGGGGATTTTATTATGCACGCTTCAGAGGGTACTTTTCCCATGATGGAAAAGTCACTTAAGTCATAGATGGGAAAATTAGAGCGAAGAGGTAGGCGGGAATTTATTGCTTGCCTTGCAGGGTAAAAATTCCCATGGTGAAATAAAAAAAAAGTGACTTAAGTGAAATCATGAGATTTTATTACTCGCCATGCAAGGTAAATAATTCCATTGTCAAAGTCAAATCACTTAAGTGGATCATGAGATTTCGGGGCTGCCTTGAAGGGTAAAAATTCCCATTGCATGTGTTTTTAAAAATAGAATTCTATTATCTTGCTAAAAAGTGCACCCCTTTGGAGAGAGAAAGAAAGCCTTTAATGTGATTAAATTATTAATTTCTCTTCTAAATTTGGCGCACAGTATGAGAAAAGTCAAAAAAAAACAAAGGGAATAAATCAATTGAAATAGATTGTCTAAAATTAAATAAATTAATTTATTTAAAGGCAGCCCCTCTTTGAAAAAGTCGCCCCTTTAGGAAGGATTTAATGCTTTTTGAAGTATTAAATGATTAAATAAATTCATTTTTTCAATTAGTGGCTAAGGTTAAGGCACATTGTAAAGCGTCGATTGAGTGAAGAGTGAATGTTTAAATTGGATTAATTTAATTAATTGGATGGCTGTCCTTAAACATGTTATTTTAACATATCGATTAAAGAGAGAAGCATGATTTTTAATTAATTAATTTTGCAGAATAGAAGGGCAATTATTAATTAAATAATTATGAGGGCTATATAAGCATGGGCTACCATAAGGATGAATTAATTAATTCACGAGGTGAAAAGTGCAGCCCGGAGGAAAAGTGCGACCCATTTGGAGAAGGATTTTGCTCAGAGGAAGGTGGATTTGATGTTAAGAGCTTCTAGTTTTGGCGCATGCTTTGAAGAAGGCTTATTTGTGTCACCATAATTGTTTGTAGAAGTGATATTAATAAGTGCTTAGGTGATGTTAGTAAAATTCATGCTCTCTTTATGTGCAAATTAAACATCAATTTTGGGGCAGCAGGATTGAAAAGTGCAGATTTTGTGTGATCCAAAAATTAAAATTCACCAGTGCATGCTCCGGTTGCCATCTTTGTCTGAATTAATTGTAGGAGTTAGATACGAGGTGTTTTTGTAAAGAAAAAGAACTTATATCAATGTCCAATACATTGAATATTTTTCCTCGAATTTCCAATGAAGGATTATCCAGATCTGCACCAGTTTTGAAGAATTGCAGTCAAATAAGAAGAAAAAGAATTGTTGACAAAGATAGATAAAGCTATGGCGAAGAAAGTTAAAAAGAAAGCACAACGGAATCATGCATCACTTCTAAATTTACGATATTGAGACACGGATCTAGGCTCGGAACCTCTTTGCTGAATTGATAGACAGAGATCCAGAAAGGGAAAGACTTCACTCATGCGTGCGGTGAAAAATTCAAACCATGCGTAGTGCAGATTAAAAGCAGTGAAATTATTCGAGCCGCAGCTTTTTCCATCCACAACCCAGATTCAGAGTTTGTTATGCAGTGCAAATTCATATCCAGATGCGAGATGTAGATGCAAATCCATACATGAGATCCAGATCCAGATCTCATACTTGCAAAAGCTTCGAAGCACAAAGGCTTCATCCTCTTGTTTTGAATGCAGCCGTGAAGAAGATCAATGCGTGGAAAATTCCTTCCAAGATCTTGTGTAAATGCTCCCATCTTCCGGTTGAAGCCTTCATTGAATTTTCATTCATCCACCCAGTGCTTTAGAATTTTTTAATTGCTCATATGCAATTAAAAATAAGGATGATGAGTTATCTACGGCAAACATTCATTGATGTATGTCTGATTGGAGAAGAGCTGCAAAAGCTTCAAGATAAAAAGAGAAGACAAGGCGAAGGCAAAAAATCTAAATTAGTTTCCAATTAGCTTTTTCCAAATCCAGCTAGTTGTTTCCTTGATCATAGTAAGTCGTTTCAGATTCCGGCTTACTCCCAGATCAAGTTACTCCCAGATCCGGTTTGGTAAGAATCAAAGGCAAATGAATCATTGCGATTGTAGACAAAAAGGACAAGATCGCAACTTTCCTCTTCCTTCTTCTTTCCTCGACAAAGTAAATTGAGTGATCAATTAAATTATACAACTTAAGTGATTGGTTTAAAAGCCATTACTTGAAGAAGTCAACTACTTGGAGATAGGTGGCGGACGTGCAAAATAGAAGGTTCTATTTTCAGTTGTAAATCATACATGTCATGCAAAGAGGAATTCTAGGATGGAGATTGCCGGTTGTTTCTTTCTCCGAACTTCCACATAAGCCATGTGAGAACTAAAAGCTACAAAATTGTAATTGCTACCCCTCTACATTCATAAGTAGAAGAACCTCGGGTTGGATCAAAATTTGTAAGCAACCTTGTGTTCTAGACTTTGGATGAAACCCCTGTAAGAGCCACTGAAGATCGAATATAAGAGAGATTTCCGGAGAACTTTGTGTCACGGTGTATTGTGTTTTTTGCTCTTTACCTTAGATCTTTTAATAGACTTTGTGTTATTTTGATCTAGATCTAGAGCTACCTTTGCTTTAGAATTCGTGTTTATATGTATTGGTTTCTTCTATGTGCATGCAATCAATCTGCTATCTATTGATTGGGATGCACATCTTCCCCATTTCTTCTCTGTGTTTACATAATCTCCTTCTATAAATATTTCCTTTCTTTAGAATAATCCATCGCTACCACTTGTAACAGAATTGTTAGCATTATGGTTCATGAATTGAGTAGTTAAAGTAAAACCCCGTTTAGATATTAGCATACTTAGAATTGACAAATCTATCCACGGGAGCCTCACCTTGGAAAATTTATCTCATGACCTGCCTAGGTTTTGTGCTATGCAGAAAATCTAGTCATCTTGAAGCTATATGTCCGCCTCACACTTCGAGAGTTGCTCATCGATATTATCATCGATGATCTCTCGCGATTGATTATTGAATTAGGTTTGTTGATCTCAATGGTTCTAATGAAGGCATACATCCATGAGCGGAAGTTGTGAGTGTTGGCTTCTCCATTTATCTGCATAGCAATTTAGTAATATCATCCACTTCCTGCACCAAATTGGATCGTGGAAGAGTCCTCGGGAACTTTGATGGAGACCTGGGCTTCTTCATATATCTGCTATTCATTATGCCCACACAGTCTGCTTTGTGCTTCTCCCATCTGTTGCCAGCGTCCAGCATGCTAATTGTAGTCACCACCGGTCGCGTTGGAATCTTCAGACAATAATTGATAAATTGTGCATCCAACCTGATTATCATCTTTCTCTTGCAGCATCCCGGATTGTTCTGGATAGGAGATGGTATGACCTTGCACACTCCATGACAAATTCAGGCAACTGAGCTATGACTGGGAATGCTGAAGCTCGAATAATTCCACTACTTTTTATTGCCCGCATAAGAGACGTCTTTCCAGCCCTGGATCTGTCAATCAATTCGGAGAGGGGTTCGGGGCCTAAATCTGTGTCATTGATATCAAAAATTTGGAAGTAATGCATGATTCCGCTGATCCTTCTCTTTCATCCCGCTTCATCATGGCCGAAGCAATCTTTATCTGAGGAACCTTTGTCTGAACTCTTTTCCTTTTGATCTTGCCGGAATTCTTTGCAATTGGTGTAGATCTAGTAATTTCTTCAGATTCGGAAGATATATTCAATGTACTTGACATTGATTTGAACTTCCTTTCACTTATATAAGCACCTGTAATGAATACCTGCAATTAATTCAGACAAAGATAAATTCAGAGCATGAACACTTGATTTTTATCACAAAAATCTGCATATAAAGCCCGCTGCCCTAAAATTTGAGGCTTTGCTTGCATGCAAAGCAAACATAAATATTTTCAACTTCACCTAGGCACTTATACCAACATGTAGATAATTAACAAGGCTTAAATCAAGCTCCTCCAACCCTAGGTGCCAAACTTTGAAGCTTTCCGGCAATGAAAAACACTTTTTGATGCAAAAATCCTCCTTCCTTGGGCGCCAAAATTGTCCGGCTGCAATCCTTTGCAAAAAGAATTAATTACATCTTCATTATGGCAGCCCATGCTTATATAACCCTCAACATTCTATTTCTAATAATTGTCCACCCTATTCCTGGCAATTAATTAATAAACAATGATGTTTATTCACCCAAATTGGGCGCCTATTTTTGCATTGCTGGCTGCCATTAAATAAATTTTATTTATTTATTTTTAGCATGCTACCTTCAGTTCACTTTGGCTTATCCTCATGCATTGACTTTCTATTCATCCTGGGTGCCAAAATTAGGCAAAGCAGCTATTAATAAATACCATTAATATCATTGTTTAATCACCAAATGGGTCGCACTTTTTGACATGGGTGAATTCTAAATTTAAAAAGTCAACTTCTGGTGGGAATTTTCACCCTGCACCGTAGCTCTAAAAATCCCTTCTTCCACTTAAGTGATTTACCTTTCATCATGGGAATTTTTACCCTGCAAGGCAAGTAATAAATTCCCACCTGCCTGTTGCTTCTAATTTTCCCACTGCAACTTAAGTGACTTTCCAAAAAGTGCGACTTGCATTAAAATTAGCCTCCTTTGAAAAAGTGCGACTTGTTTGGGTGAATAAAACCTTTTGATGGGAAAAGTTAGCCTGCTAGGTAGGCGGAAAATTTCCATCGGTGCTTTAAGTGATTTTTCTTTATTTTATAATGAAAATTTTTACCCTGCAAGGCAGGTAAGAAATTCTCGCCTGCCTGCCGCCTCTAATTTTCCCATCGTAACTTAAGTGACTTTGACTTCATGGGAATTTTCACCCTGCAAGGTAGGTAATAAATTCCCCACCTTCTGCTACCAAAAATCCCACTGCACTTAAACCTATTCATTCCCAAAAAGTGTGACTTGCCTAGGAGAGGCTTTTTGTGCATGACTTCATCATTTTTTGTTAGAAGCTTGCATTTTGAGGTTGATTCCTTCTGGCGCTGTGTTGGTAGATGATCTCTAGATGCTTCAGGCAATTAAACAAACTATACTAGCGAAAGAATTGACCTAGGGGAATTTCACAGAGAAACCGAGGAGAAAACCGAAGAAAAATGCAAAAGAAATAAATAAAAGCAAAAAACGTTGCCAGAAGTTGCAGACAAAGCTCAGGATTCATTTCTGATGAAAACCCTATTGATATATGTGAATACTGGCATGCGAAACTTCAACAGGGTTCAACTGGAGCACAATTTACTTCAAACGGGGCACTATTTATTTAATAAATAATTAAATAAAAATTTCCCATGAGACAAAACTTGGCGGAGGGATAAAACGAGTTTGGGCATCTGGGTATTTGTCGAAATTGGCTCATATGATACACTGGGAATATCCTAACATAATACGACATCATCTTCGGCAATAAAAACACAAAAGACTGTTATTTTAAAAAAGAACGATTTTTTTTTCAAATGGGTAGTCCCATTTCGGGGTGAAATCGGGGACACTGAAGCAGGATAGATGAAAGAAAGCAGCGTCTAGGGTTTTAATGAGAAACCCTTAACAAATATTTCATAAATAAATACCTCCATTCAGCCGTGAATTAAAATCTGATTTTTAATGATAAATAAGTACTGGCAAAATAACGAGATGTCTCAGTAAATGAAAATCACGCCAAAACCCTTTCGAAATTTATTCAAACCATGTCGATTTGCTTTATAATTGCAGCAAGCCCTTTTGGAAGTTATTCGCGATGCCTTATCATTTTCCGAGTTTGTGGGATGGAGAAAGATAGAGTGGGCATTGGAACTTGGTCCAAGCCCTTAGCTATACACAAGGGTCATGGGAAGGATATCCCAACATTAGTGTACAAAATCCCCATCTTGTTGACAAAGCAAGAAGAGGCTACAAAGCTTGAGGAAGAGGGAGCCAAAGTCCCAAGTTCGCTAGGAGATGATGGACATGCCTATCCCCCTAAGGAGGAAGATATATTGCAGCAACTGGTTACTAAGAGGGAGCAGCCCTTGGGAGTCTTAGAAACCCCCAAGAGACACAAGAGTTTGGTGAAATAGTGGAGCACAAGCCAAGAAAGGAGAAAGAGATCAATGAGCACACAACTCAAGGTAAAAATATTTTAGTGTTTGATGATAAGTTGTTGGTGTCTAATGGTTGCATAAGGTTGAATATTCATAGAAAAAAATCAGATTTGGGAAAGGAACAAGGGAATGGCATTGTTGGAGATCATAACCATGAAGAAAGGGCAATTCCGGGTGCCCATAATCACTCTCATCCTGCTGGAATTATCCTAACAATAGTTAATGTGGAGCAAATTGATGATGGTAAGAGCCACGAAGACATGCCAAACACATATGAAGACAACCAAAGGTGTTGGCTAGATTTTTGCACAACTGAAAACCTAGGCAAGTAATGAGATAAATCTCCCTCATTTACCGGTGAGCCTCCGTGTAAGATTCTCTCAATTATATTTTCTAATATCTATCGTTGGTTTTACTTTAATCACGTAGCTCATGTACCATAGCTAGGCAATTTTGCATTGTAAGAAATATGTGTGAAGAGGAGAAATAATTAAATATGAGAAGAAAGGAAAGAAAATGTGCAATTTAACCAATAGTTTGCGAGTTGGTCACATGCACATGGACAAAACAAATAGATCTTGAAATACAGAATTTAAAGCAAATGAAAGTTTTAGATTCAGATTTAAGATAACACAGTTAATGTAAAGATCCATACGAAACAAAAACAAATGCACCGTTGACACAAAGTTGTCCAGGAAATCTGCCTCCTTTCAATTCCTTAGCTTTGAGAAAAATATCAAGGGTTTCACTCAAATTCGGAACACAAGAATACGATTACAAATTTTGATCTTTTTAACTTTTGTAGGCTTTTCCTCTATTTATAGTGTATAGAGGCAATTACAAATAGGAAGTTTTTAATGAATTCCCGCATGTGGAAGCTATGAAAAAGGGAAGCGGTGTACAATATTCTTCCTGGAATTCCTCTTTGCATGACATGCATGATTTATAAGCGAAAATAAAACCTTTTATTTTGATGTCACATGCCATCTATTTCCAAGTAATTGACTTCTTCCAAGAACAAGTAACAACTTTTAAAAGCCAATTACCTAAGTTTTACAATTTAATTGATTACTCAATTACTTTGTTGGAAAATAAGAAGAAAGAAGAAAAAAAGAAAGTTAGAAGAAATTTGCAACACTCTTCGTTTTGTCCTCCATACTTTGCATGCTGATCAATATGCATTGTATCTGCTTCATCTATTTTAGCAATGAATGATCTGAATGATATCTCTGCCTTGAATTTGAGATGCTTTTTGTAGTTCTTTTCGAGTACATGCATCGCTGGCAATGTTTGCCGTAAACAATTCAGACAAAACTCATCATTTTTATTTTTAATTGCATATGAGCAATTTTAAATTCTGGAAAGCACTGGGTGAAGGAAAATACAAGTAAATTCAATGAAGGCTTCAACTGGAAGATTGGGAGCACATGCACAAGCTCTTGAAAGGAATTTTCCATGTAATGACTTCCACATGGGTTGCATTAGAAACAAGAGGATGAATTTTTGCCGGAAGCCTTTGTAATTATGAGAGTGGATCTATTTCTTCCTTTGATTCTGAAGATATATTCAATGTATTAGACATTGACTTCTGTTTTCTTCACCAATATGGGCATTGTTGTCCTCTCAATTTTTCCACCCTTTCGAATCTAATTTCGTGAAAATTGGAGCCCTGCCATAGAAGAAATTCGTGTTTTAAACTCCTTAGATGCTCGTTTTCATTTCCCACGCGTTTTTAATCGAAGTCCCTCGATGCTTGCTTTGTTAAGCGTTTTACCTATTTTCAATGGATGAGAAATGATTCTAGTTCTTTTATGCGTTTGGAATGCGTGGGACCTTGCATCTTTCGTTTTTAACCTTTTTGCGAGAGAAAAGATAAATTCGAGTTGAAGCCCACAAAGAAATCGAAAGGACATGTGGCCGTTTTCGGTTCATACAAGGGCGCTTTGGCTGAAAGCGGAGGACTTTGGGAATTTTAGCCTTGTTTCCACAAAGGGCGAAAAGTTCTAAAATGGCCGCGGCCCCGCTCATGCGAAGGGGAAAATTTCTAAGTTAAGGCCCATAGTCAATCAGGAAGGGACACGTGGCCTACGTTGAAAAGTCAACGGCGGGGGCATGGACTTTCGGGGAAAGATTGGAATTTTTCCCCTTTCCAAAATAGATAAAGTATAAAAGCGAAACACACCCCCGCAACTAGTCAGGTGATGCCACGTGTCGAAGAATGAAATCGAACAATGCGGGCCGCGAAGGAAATTGAGAATTTGAGCCTTTTTCACCAAAGGGTTAAAATGTTGCAAATTGAGCCGTGACCCCTTTTCCAATCAAGGTGTGCCACATGTCCACGTTGAAAAGTCAAAGCGGGCGGCGGAGGTTTTTGAGAATTTGAGCTTTTTGTTAAAAAGAGTTTAAATGGCAGATTTGAACCGCATTTCCTCAGCCACTCAGATGGTGCCACGTGTCTGGCCTTTTGCAGAGCTGCGGAGGGGGCAGAGTAAAATGAGAAATCGCACTTTTTCTCCCAAATGTCAGGAAATGTAGATTTCTCCCCAGGGCCGTCGTTGCTTGGATCTTGCCACGTGTAGGGTCCAAATTTGAAGGTAAAAGGGGAAAAGATAGCCGAATGTACTCATCTGGTTTTTAATGCCATTAATGAACCAAAGATTTGCAAAACGCAAAAATGGCTCATTCTTCATTCTTTTCTCTGTATTCTTGTCGTTTCTCCATGAGATGCATTTTTGGTTTATTATGGAGCCAAATCAATAAGTTTAAAGGGATGTAAAGTTTGATCATCAGAAAATGGAGTTTATCGGGCATACGCGATAAAAAGGGATAAAACTTACCAGTAAGCACTTGAGTGCTATGAAAGTGGTTAAAAGGTAGAAATGGCAGGACCACATGAAGAAGAAAATCATGAGATGCCCCCTACTAAAGTAATCATGCTCGAACTGACGAAATATTCGCCTTTTTGAACCTCCGGTTTTCATGAGTGCGTTTGTTTCATGTCACTTTCCAAAAGCGGATCTGCAACAAACATTATTCCTTTCGGATATTCTTTTCTTGGGGACAAAGTATGGATGTATACGGATTGTTATAAATATATGGTTTTTTGCAACGGAAAAGGGATTTTGGTTTTTTGGGAAGGTTGTAAATTCTGAAGTAATTCAATACAGAAGTTCTTTTCTTTTCTTATTTTCCTCTATTATATCTCTCTCTCCTGGCTTGATTCAATGGATCATTTGTTTTGCATTCAATAGAAACTTTGTGTTTTGGTCTGTGTGAATCTTTAGAACTTTGTGTCTGCAGATTTGCACCGGTGGTGAAGTAATTGATCCTTTTCTATATTTTCTTGGTTCAATGTAAGTAGGGAGATACTCTGCTATCTATATTTCCCAAAAGCATTGTTGTTTTCTTCCTTCTCCCATCTCTATATTCTTCCATTCCTTCTGATTGATAATCTTTTAAGTATGAAAACATTCCAGAATATCGGGTCAAACATTGAGAGTTGTATATCCGTACATTTGTTTTCCTGCTTTCAATAAGGAACCTCTCCCATTAAAGAGGAGGGACTTGTTGTCCCACATATGTGGTTTCAACCCATGTTCCATTTCGAAACCCAACAGGGCATAAATGAAGTATTCCTGCAAATAATTAGGACACGCATGAAGCTCATAGCATGAATATCTAATTTCTTCACCAAGATCTGATTATAAAGCCTGTTGCCCTTTATTTTTAGACTTTGCTTGCATGACAACAAGCTAAAAATATTATTTTATTCACTTGTGCACTCACATCAACATGTAGATTCTTTGAATAATAAAAAGAAAAATTCTCCAACCCTAGGTGCCAAAATTGGATGCTTCCTGACAATTAATTAAAAAAGTCAGCTTTTAGGCATTTAGCTATGCCAGAATGGGTCACACTTTTGGCAAGAGGAGTGGCTAAAATACGGGAAGTCAAAGCAATGGGAATTTTTACCCTACTGAGGCAGCTAAGAAATTCCGCTTTTCACTTAAAGTGACTTGACTTTCATAATGAGAATTTTTACCTTGCAAGTAGGAAAGAAATTCTCGCTTTTCACTTAAGTGACTTTTCTTTCATAATGGGAATTCACTTAAGTGACTTGATTTCATAATGAGAATTTACCTGCAAGGCAACTAAGAAATTCCCGTTTTTCACTTAAGTGACTTGACTTTCATAACGGGAAAAAGTAACACCTCGCCATTGAAAACTTAGTCATTTGACATGATAAAAATTCCCTTTCGCCACTCCCACTACAAAATTCCCATTGGTAGCTTAAGTGATTCCTTCCAAAAAGTGCGACTTGCATGAAAGATAGCTCTTTTCCAAAAGTGCGACTTGCATTATGACTTCTGCCTTTAAAATTGCGTGAAAATTCGTCACTTAAGGCAGCGTGGAAATTGGATGCGGAAGGCAGCCTTGAAAATTGCAATTGCATGAAGACTGCATTTCTTTCCTTTTTGGATTTTTGGTGAAGAAAACACAAGGGTCAAGGATAGAATGAAATTTGCCATTTTGGAAAGTGCAGGGAAGATGTAGCAGCAAAAACTTGCATGTGCCATAACTTTCATTCCGTGGCTCTGTTTTAGGTGTCATTTTCTCTAAAAGTGCATATTTTCTCGATCTCTACGCATTGATGGCAATATTTTTCTTATTTTCATAAAATCCATTTTTGCACCTTTTTGGACCAAGTGACTTCTTGCAATCTTCTGAAAGAATCCTGAGCTCGATCGCTTTGTAGACATTAATAATTAAAAATCTTTTGGATAGCTTTTCAAAACCCTAGGCCTGGGGAAAGATCTGGCAAGAAGAATGAATAGGCTACAGGAATTGCCGAGAAAACAAACCAAAACACGAGATAAAAAGAAATAAAACAAAACAAAAGAAGTTGCGGGCAATTGCTTGAAAAATATCTCCAATTAGCTGATCTGTAAATAATTCTTCTCCTCGGGTGAATGTTCTGTGGTAATAATGATGGGGTGAAGTGCTTTATATAACCTAAATCCTCCAATCTTAGCTCAATCTATTTTTAAAAGAACTTTATTTATTTAATAAATAAATAAATCTCTTAGACAAGGTCCGATGAAGGATTTGAGTGAGTTTTGGCATGTGGGTATTTGTGAATTTGGCTTTTACGACTTTCTCTGGGGTACCTTTAGCAATGCAAACAACTCAAGGAAAAACAAACACAAACGACCCGTTACATTGAAAAGAATGAATTTTTTTAAAAAGGGTAGTCCCATTTTGGGGTGAAATCTTGGGACACCAAAAGGTATAAAGCTTTTTGATTTGTTGTTTTCTTCCGTGCCATCTCAAATTTGTGGTCATGAGCAAACAATTGAACATGATGACCATGGGGCAAGTTTGATGCTTCATAACAAATCACGGAAAATGGGTCATCATCATGGTGTCAAGAATGAAGAAAAATCAGAATTGCAAGGGATTAATGGGGCTAGAATTCCGAGTGACCTTGTTGGGAGGCATGTCCTATGGAATAAGGATCTCTTTTGGTGCTCATGATTATCCTCAGCTCGCTGGAAGGTTCAGGACAACAACGTATGGTAAGCAATTTCATCATCTTTTAAGCAATGATTGGCTACATCACCTTCATACTATGTCTTTGCAATGTTTTGGTTATCCTAAGAAATATGCTGATGTGGAGCATCATTTCTTGTAAATAAGCAACATTTTGGTTTTCTTAGTAATTTCAGGTTTTGGAGGTCCTACTAGGTGTTACGCATGGTTTCAAGTCCATTTGGACCTTTCTTGCTTTGTAATAAGTGGGATTTGGAGTTTCCCTCCAAAACCACATTTCAAATATTTGAATTTGTCTATATTGTGTTTAGAGGTCTAGGAGTTGGAACAAGTTAAATAAATGTTGTAAAAGGGGTCATGGGACATAAATACACTTAAGACATGGTCTACATGATCCTAACTTGGCTTTGGTTCACCAAACTGGTCAAACTTACCCCTCTTGAGTTAAGTGGTTTAGAACCCTAACTAATCTCTTTCTCACTAATATTATCACGAGTTTTGAATGGGAGGAGAGATAGATGTTAGAGAGAGGGTTTTGAAAGGAGAAGTTCAGAATAAGCCAAGAGGCTCAATAAGTCATGTATCTTCATTGAATTAATGAATAAAGAGGCTTTTTGAGCATGTTTCTATGTATTGATGAATGAATGTAATTGTATGATTGGATCTTGTTTATATATGATTTGTGAATGCTATTACAAGTCTACATGCAAGTTCATGGAGGAGATGGAGTGATTAAAGAAGGCGGGGCATCAAGAGTTCATATGCAAGAAGAAACAATGATTAAGAATGGTATATGAGAAGAGAGATCTGTTTAAGGGATCTATGAGTTATTGAATGGATGATTAAGGAGTTTTGAAAAGGATTTGAATGGTGAAGAGCAAAGTAAATTGTCAAGGTTGTGAAATGCACCGAGGTATGTAATCATGTTTATTCGAAAGTTAATTAACATTATTAAACATACTTTGACACAATCTAGGAACTGATTGTTAAACATTATTCTTAGTGAGTTTAAACCATAGTTCGCATACTAAATGGACCAAAAAAATTTGACTCGGCAAAAACTTGGCGAATATTCGGGAATAAGAGCAAAATAAGTTAAAAATACACAAATTTCTTTAAAAAACATAAATTTTAAGCAAAATAAAAAAAAATGTCTCCAAAAACTCGTGAGTATTTGCGAATATTCGCCAAAAACTCGCGAGTATTCACAAATATTCGCCAAAACTCACAAGTATTTGTGAATATTCGCCAAAGACTCGCGAGTATTCGCCAAAAAATTGTGCTTTGGTTTTGGCGAGTTTTTCCTGTGAATATTTGGCCAAGGAAAAAATGGCGAGTACTCATTTGAGTATGTGGTGTCCCCAAATTTTCATCCTGAAATCTGTGACTACCCTATCCAAAGAAAAAATTTCGTACTTTTAAAATAATGGGTCGTTTTGTGTTTTTATTGCCGGAAAGTTCTTGTATTGTCAAGATTTTCCCAGAGAGCCATATTAGCCTTTTTTCGTCAAATACCCAGATGCCCAAAATTGTTATATTCTGTCATCGGGATTTGTCTGTGGGAAATTTGTATTTAATTATTTTGAGCCCCATTTGAGGCAATTTGTGCTCCGTTTTAACCCTGTTGTGATCGAACATGTCATTATTCCTATGTAATAGAAGGGTTTTAACTTGGAATAAGTTTTGGGCTTTATTTGTGACTTTTGACAATTTTTCGTGTTTTTGTGTTGTCCCATTTTGTTTTCTGTGAAATTTCTCTGGACCAATTCCTTTCTTCGGGTAAGCCCGATTCTTGGCCTAGGAGCAGCTGGAGAACATATACGCACATTATGCCTGGAGGAAGTCACCATCGGAGGTTTGGAGTTCACCGGAAAAAAACAAAGTCGTACTGCAGAAAAGCCCTGTGGGGTTGGGCACAGGATTTTTGGAAAACAAAGGATTTTAGGCTGCAGTGGGAAATATAGAAAAAGCGCTGCAGTGGAGGCGGCGGGAATTTTGTACCTTCCTAACAAGGTATTTTTTTCCATGATAGAAAATTCATTTAAGCTACGGTGGGAAAATTAAAGGCGCGAGGCGGCGGGAATTTATTATGCTGCCTTGCAGGTAAAAATTCCCATGGTGAAATAAAAGAAAAGTGACTTAAGTGAAATCATGGGATTTTATTCGCCATGCGCAGGTAAATAATCCCATTGACAAAGTCAAATCACTTAAGTGGATCATGGGATTATCGGGGCTGCCTTGTAAGGTAAAAATTCCCATTATCATGTGACTTTTAAAAATAGAAATTCCTTATTCCAAAAAGTGCGACCCACCTTGGGTGAATAATAATGCATTAAATAAATATTTGTTAATATTTATTCACCCAATTTGGCACCCAGGCTTGTGGAAAAGTCAATAAAGAGAAGTGGACAAAAGGAATTTAAAAATAGAATTTCAAAATTAAATAAATTTAATTTATTTAATGCAGCCCCTTTTGAGAAGGAAATAATACTTTTTAAAGTATTAATTGATTAAATTAAATTCTATTTTCAGTGGCTATGGTCAAAGCACACTGTGAAGCTTAAGTGAAGTGAAGTGTGAATGATTAAATTGGATTAATTTAATTTATTGGATGGCTGTCCTTAAACATGCTATTTTTAAAAGAAAAGAAAAACATGATTTTTAATTAATTAATTGCCAGGAATAGGAAGGCAATTATTAATTATAGAATTGTGAGGGTTATATAAGCATGGGCTGCCATATGGGTGAATTATTTAATTCACAGGTAAAGAATTGCAGCCAAGAGGAAAAGTGCGCCCCATTTGAAGAAGGATTTTACTCGGACAAAAGTGAAAACAAGGCTAAAAGTTTCCAAATTTGGCGCATGCTTTGAAGGAGGTTGATCTTTGTCTGCATAATTGTTTTGCATAGGTGTTACAGGTGCTCGGGTGTTGTTGAAAGGATTCATGCTCTCTTTATGCATGCAAATTAAACATCAATTTTTGGGGCAGCGAGGATTGAAAAGTGCAGATTTTTGTGATTAAAATTCTTTATGCGTACTCGGTTGCTATCTTTGTCTTAATTAATTGCAGGAATTAGATATAGGTGCTTTTGTAAAGAAAAAGAACTTATATCAATGTCGATACATTGAATATTTCCTTGAATCGAAGGATTATCCAGATCTGCACTAGTTTTGAAGAATTCCAGTCAAATAAGAAGAAAAAGAATTGTTCAGACAAAGATAGATAAAGCTATGGCGAAGAAAGATGAAAAGAAAGCACTGTGAGTCATGCATCACTTCTAAATTTGCAGATATTGGAGACACGGATCTAGGCTCGGAACCTCTTGCTGAATTGATAGATAGATCCAGAGCAGGAAAGACTTCACTCATGCGTGCAGGAAAAACTTCACTCATGTGTGCAGATTAAAAGCAGTGGAATTATTCGAGCTGCAACTTTTCCATCCACAACCCGATTGCAGAGTTTGTTATGTAGGTTCGAGATCATATCCAGATGCGAGATGCAAATCCATATCTAGAGTGCAGATGCAAATCCATATGTGGATCAGATCCGAGATCTCATAGTTTAAAAGGTTCGAGATAAAGGCTTCATCCTCTTGTTTGAATGCGGCCGTGAAGAAGTCGGTGCGTAGAAAATTCTTGAGATCTTGTGCAAATGTTCCCTTCTTCCGGTTGAAGCCTTCATTGAATTTTCATTCATCTAGAGTGCTTTCGAATTTTTAATTGCTCATATGCGATTAAAAATAAGGATGATAAGTTATTTACGGCAAACATTGCATTGATGCATATCTTGGAGAAGAATTGCAAAAGCTCGAGGATAAGAAGCGAAGACATGTCAAAGGCAATACCCATGAAGCAAATCACGTGTCACTTGCTTTAGCCGCATCCACTTGTTTCTAGATCTAGCTTGCTTGCGAGATCATTTGCTCCCAGAGTCGATTTGGTGAGAATCAAAGGCAAAAGAATGGTAAATGCGAGACATGAAAAATGACAAGCTGCTGAGCTTTCCTCTTCCTTCTTCTTTCCTCCGACAAAGTAATTGAGCGATCAATTAAAGTATACAACTTAAGTGATTGGTTTAAAAACCATTACTTGAAGAAATCAACTACTTGGAGATAGGTGGCGGGCGTGTAAAATAGAAGGTTCTATTTTGATTCTGAAATCATACATGTCATGCGAAAGAGGAATTCTAGGATTGAGATTGCAGTTGAGTTGTTTCCTTTCCGACTTCCACATGTCCCAGTTAACTAAAAGCTTTGACTTGTAATTGCTCCTCTACATTCTATAAGTAGAGGAAGAACATTTGGATTAATGATCAAAATTTGTAAGTAGCAATCTTGTGTTCTAGACTTTGTGCTTAACCCTTGAGAGCCACTTGGAGCAAAGGAATACAAAGGAGCGAGGTTTAGGAGAACTTTGTGTCACGATGTACGGTTTTTCTTACTTTAAATCTTAGATCTTTTAATAAAGCTTGTGTTATTTTAGATATGGAATCTAGAGCTGCCTTGTTTTAGAATTACTGTGTTTATATCTATTAGATTCTTCTATGTGTATGCAATCAGCTCTGCCATCTCTTGATTGGGATGCACATCTTCCTCGTTTCTTCTATATGTTTATATAATTACCTTCTTCTATAGCTTTTCCTTTCTTTGAACAAGCTAACTTACTTTGCGGTAGAACTGTTCGATTAGGGTTCATGAATTGAGTAGTTAAAGTAAAATGCCATTTAGATATTAGAATATTTAAATTGACAAATCGACACGGGAGCCTCACCGGATAAATGAGGGATATTTATTTCATGATTGCCTAGGTTTTGTCTATGCAGAAAAATCTAGCCAACATAAATACTTACTTGAGTCTAAGGCGGAAAAGATAGAAAACCTAAAGTTCTAAAGGTAACTTCAAGGTTGATCATCGAGGAGTCAGGGAGAAGTTTCGTTGAGATGTCGATTCCGGCGGAGGGGAAGAAATAAGATGAGCTCATAGTAGAAGACATAACAAGTAACAGTACCATCGGTTAAGTTACCCTGAAGGATTGAAGCGGGATACGCATGAGACATTGATAGATTCTCTATTCCTTAGGCTTGATAGAAAAAAGACGGAGAAAAACAAACTTGAAGCGGTATCTCGGTTATGCGAGATCATTGCAAGGTTGCTAAATCTTCCACTCGGCCCATTTCATTAGTGAAGCGGTGAGTGATCATCGAGATGCGGGAGGAGATGGAAGATGCAAGCAATCGGATAAAAGCTATTAGCGAATGGAAAATCGATCATTTGTCAAGCACATACAACTGGGAGAGAGGTCTTAGCCACTTTAAAGGTTATGAAAGATGTGAGATCATTTAAAACAGCTGGTGACAAGCATAGTAGATATGAACACAGTTGTTGAGAGTAACCTGAGTACTTTGGCCGAAATCAATAAGTGTTGGGAGAATTATTGATTGCGGAGCAGATTGTCGGACGGATCGATTGAGAAGGGAAGCAGTGGAGTTTGCAGTATCTTTCTGTTTGGAGATCTGCAGAATTATCTGAAGAGGATGTAGGCACTTGAGAGTATGGCATCGTCTTTACTAGACAATATCATTGCTTTTACTCATGAGGAAGTGGTCGGAAATGTTACTTCATACATACGGATCGTTCTGGCAGAGTGCACTAATTCCTGGAAGGTCTCTTACGATGGTACATGGGAGAATTGATGGAGCTACCAAGCCTTTCACGATGAATTCCATCAGTAGATTGGCACTACTTTGCTGATCGGATATTGTGAAGTTCGGGTTGAGCTTGGAGGATGTGGAAGCATGTATCAAGGTGTTGAACGAATGATTGCTGATTTAGAGACGTGAAAAGGAAGCAGTGGCTAAAACAGATGGGAAGATCTTGAATTATATTTTCGAAAGTATATTGATATCGAACAAAAAAGAAGATAAATGTTAAAGTGGCTTGATTTATTCTATTATTTCTTCTTCTATTTTCCACGTTTCCGGATGAAATTGTAAAACTTTAAAGTTATTGGTTTTGAAACCATTGCTTTAGGTTATGTGGAACAATTCTATTAGTTAAGTGATAGATATGTCACTTAAGGAGGAGTTAGTGGAGAATGATTGTCGGATGTCATCTTTACTTCTTGTTTATGTTTGATTCGATTGAGTTTCCCATTTGTACTTTCCCTTCTACATTCTATAAGTAAAAGAAGAACCTCGAGTTAAGGATGAGAATTTGTAAGCAACATTCTTTTGTTCCAGACTTTGTCTTTGAAACCCTTGAGAGCCACTTGAAGCAAAGGAATATACTGAGGAGCAGATTTCCGGAAAACTTTGTGTCACGGTGTATTTTGTTTCTAGCTTTCTATCTTAGATCTTTGAATAAACTTTATGTTATTTTAGATCTAGATCTAGAGCTTTCTTTGCTTATAATTCGTGTGTTGATATCTATTGGTTTCTTTTATGTGCATACAATCAACTCTTTATCTATTGATTAGGATGCACATCTTCCCCATTTATTCTCTGTGTTTATATAATTTACTTTTTCTATAAATATTTTCTTTCTTAAATAGGTGCTTATTTGCTGTTTGCATAACTATGGTTCATGAGCTGAATCGTTAAAGTAAAAGCGCATATGGATATTATGGTGTTGCCTAGATTTCATCCTGGAAAGTTCTTGTATTGTGTCAAGATATTCTCAAGAGCCATATTAGCCTTTTTGCCAAATACCCGGATGCCCAAAATTGTTATATTACGTAAGTAAGGATTTATCTGGGAAATTTGTATTTAATTATTTTGAGCCGTATGAGGCTATTTTTGCTCCGTTTTAACTCTGTTATGATCGAACATGTCATTATTCCTATGTACCAGAAGGGTTTTAACTTGGAATAAGTTTTGGGCTTTATTTGTGACTTTTGGCAATTTTTCGTGTTTTTGTGTTGTCCCGTTTCGTTTTTACGTGAAATTTCTCTAGAACAATTCCTTTTGCGGGTAAGCCGATTTTTGGCACTGGAGGCGGTGGAAAACATATCGCACGTTATGCCAGAGGAGAAGTCGCCATCGGAGTGCGGATCACTTTGGGAAAAAGTGAAGTCATGCACAGAAAAGCCCCTGCGGGGTTGGGCGCATTTTGGAAATCAAAGGATTTAAGCTATAATGGGAAAAATAGAAGTAGCAGGCAAGGTGGGAATTTTGTACTGCTAGCAGGTACTTTTTCCCGTGATATAAAATTCACTTAAGTTGCGTGGGAAAGTTAGAGGTTGCGGGAGGCGGGAATTTATTGCTGCCTTGCGAGGGTAAAAATTCCCATGATAAAATAAAGGAAAGTGACTTAAGTGAAATCATGGGATTTTATTATTGCCTTGCGGGGTAAATAATCCCATTGTCAAAGTCAAATCACTTAAGTGGATCATGGGATTTCGGGGCTGCCTTGCAGGGTAAAGAATCCCATTGTGAAAAATTCTTAAAAATAGAATTATATTGTGCAAAAAAGTGCGCCCCCTTTGGTGAGATGATGGCAGCCTTTAAGTGGATTTAATTAATTATTTCTCCTTCTAAAATAGGCGCCCAAGCATGGAAGAAAGTCAACAAGTCAAAGGGAATAAAAGAAATAGAATTAAATGGATTAAATTGACTAAATTTAATTTATTTAAAAAGGCTGCCCCCTTCATGTCAAAAAGTGCGCCCCATTTAGGATATATTTAATGATTTTTAAAGCATTAAATCATTAAATTAAATTCTATTTTCAGTGGCTATGGTCAAGGCACACTGTGAAGCTTAAGTGAAGTGAAGTGTGAATGATTAAATTGGATTAATTTAATTTATTGGATGGCTGTCCTTAAACATGCTATTTTTAAAAGAGAAAAGCATGATTTTTAATTAATTAATTGCCAGGAATAGGAAGGGCAATTATTAATTATAGAATTGTGAGGGTTATATAAGCATGGGCTGCCATATGGGTGAATTATTTAATTCACAGGTAAAGAATTGCAGCCAAGAGGAAAAGTGCGCCCCATTTGAAGAAGGATTTTGCTCAGACAAAAGTGAAAACAAGGCTAAAAGCTTCCAAATTTGGCGCATGCTTTGAAGGAGGTTGATCTTTGTCTGCATAATTGTTTGCATAGGTGTTACAGGTGCTCAGGTGTTGTTGAAAGGATTCATGCTCTCTTTATGTGCAAATTAAACATCAATTTTTGGGGCAGCAGGCTTGAAAAGTGCAGATTTTTACAATTAAAATTCACTATTCATGCTCCGGTGGCCATTTTTATCTGAATTAATTGCAGGAATTCATTACGGGGTGCTTCTAAAAGAAAATGAGCTTTAATCGATGTCGATACATTGCATATATCCTCGAAATCGAAGAATTGTCAGATCTGCACAGTTTTGAAGAAATCCGGCCAAGTAAGAAGAAAAAGAATTATTGAGACAAAGATAGACAAAGCCATGGCGAAAGAGATGAAAAAGAAAGCACGATGGAGTCATGCATCGCTTCAAACTTGCGAGACATAGGAGACTGATCTAGGTCGGAACCTCTTTCGAATTGATTGATAGATCAGAGCGGGAAAGACTTCACTCATGCGTGCGGTTAAAAGCGGTGGAATTATCGAGCTGCTGCCTTTCCATGCTGCTGACCCGATTGCAGGAGTTTGTTATGGAGTGCGCTAGATCTTACCATCCTTCATCAGATCGGTGCGTGATCTACGGGAAAGACAATAATTCGTTTGGGTGAGAGTTCATCAATTATTGTTTGAAGATTCCAGTGCGAAAGGTGGTGACTTCCATTAGTCTTCAGGATGCGGCAGCAGGTGGGAGAAGCATAGAGTTGATTGCGTGAGCATAATGAATAGCAGATACATGAAGAAGCCTAGATCTCCTTCAAAGTTCCCAAGAACTCTTCCGCGGTCCAATTTGGTGCAGGAGGTCGATGATGTTGTCAAATTGCTATGCAGGATGAATGGCGAGGCGAATGCTTACACTTTCCGTACATGGATGTATGCTTTCATCAGGACCATTGAAGTCAACAAGGTTGATTCCATAATCAATTGGTCGGAAATTATTAGCGGACAACATTGGTGAGCAACTCGGAGCGTGAAGCGTACTTTCGGCTTCAAAATGACTTCCTACTTGGTGTATCTTTTGGCTTCACAAGGCGTCTTTCAATTTGGATAGATGTGGTGTTCTTTCTAAGGACCCCATTTTGAGTGCTACCCTGACTTACTTTGTACTGCGTGCGAGAAAGATTTCAAAGTGGTCGATGATGAATTCTTCTACGATTTCATTTGCGAGGCTAGACAAAGACTTGAAGGCCAACGGGGTAGCGAGGAAGCGTGGGAAGCTGTGTCCAAGATTGGTAGTCTATTCATTCGGTTTGCAGATTTCACATACCTCGGGGTTACGGGCTTTTACGGAGAACGATAAAGATGCCCGGTATCGAATGATAGATTGATCGCCATGGAGGTGAGCGAGGCAACTTGTGGAGTTACACGACCTTGATCAAAGCGGCACAAGTCTACGGGCTTCTTCCCAATCAGCTTTGTGGGACATTACGGTTGCATTAGCATTCATAGAGCTCGGGGATGGAGCGCAGATGTTATCGAGTATGAGCAAGAGTTCTTCCTGCCTGCGTTGAACTTGATCCATTTGGAGTAGTAGGAAAGCGATCTCGGGAGTACGCACATGTGCCTTCATTAGAAGATTTTTGGATGAAGTGCAAAAGTGAGTACGAGGTTAGAAAGAGAGATTTCAGCAGGCTATCAGCAAAGCAAGTGTTCGACTTTGGACTAGCGCGGATACCTGCGGATCTTAAAGATGATGGGAATGTGGTACTTGACACTTACCATCAAATGGGAGGAGATAAAGCCATACTTCAGGATAACGTAGGAGGCTGCCATACAATTGAAGAAAGATCTGGAGCTGTTTTGGTGAATACTTCAAACTGGTTCTGATGAAGGGATATTGCCTTGATGAAGCATTGATGAATCAAGTCACGGGAAACTTCGGCGTAGGAGATTCCCTCAAGCGGAAGCACGGAGGAGAAAGCAGCAGAAAGTCGAGAAGTTGAAAGTACACAGAAGATCTCAATCTAAGGAGAAGATCACTTCCACGGACATGACTTTGGTTCCAGCTTCTCCAGCACCCAGTACTTCACCAATTATTGCACCTCAGCAGGACACTTCCATGCCTCCACTGAATCCGGTGACATTCATCTTCTCTCCTCAGCCACTCCGTTCAGCACCTGTTCCAGAGGAGATGTTGAAGCTGCAGATGGCGGAGTTCGAAAGAGCTTTGTCCTTGGATGATTCAGAGGATGGCAGCCATAACACTGTGGCACTTTCTGATGGAGAGGAGGCAGAGCGGGAGATGGTAGTGCACTCAGTGACTTCTCATTCTCGAGAAGTAACTTCTCGGAATGGTTGGCTTCCTTGGTTGGTTCGAGAAGCGAGAGTGGAGATGAACTTAGAAGAGCACGACTTGCGGCTACTCAGAATGCAGGTGGAAGAGATAGAAGGCCTAAAGTTGCTAAAGTAACTTCTAGGTTGATCATCGAGGAATCGGGAGAGAAGTTTCTTTGAGATATCAATTCGGCGAGAAGGAAAAAGAGGAGGGAGCTCACGGCGAGAAGATGTGTGGTAACCAAAGTACCCCTCGGTCAAGCCACCACTTTGAAGGATTGAAGCGGGACACGCGAGACATTGATAGATGCTCTATTCCTTAGGCTTGCAGCGGAAAAGGCGGAGAAAGAAGAACTTTGAGAAGCAGGTATCTCGGTTGTGCGAGATCATAGCCAAGGTTGCTTAAGCCTTCCATTCAGCCCATTTAGAGCGGTGAGTGATCATCTATGCGGGAAATGGAGGATCAAGGCAAATCAAGTAAAAGCTATTGATGAATGGAAGGATTTGATTATGCGTCGAAGCTTACGTACAACTTGGAGAAGTGCCGACCCCCTTTAAAGGTTATGAATGATGCAAATCAAATCAGCTGCAATTTGGTGAGCGAAGCATAGTGGACATGAACACGATTCTTGAGAGTAACTTTGAGTACTTTGGGAGAGATCAACAAGCTTGCCGGGAGATGTATTGGTTAGAGAGCAAATTATGCGGATGGATCGGTTGAGAAGGGAAGCGGCTAGAGTTTGCGGTATCTTTCCGTTTGGAAATCTGAGTTTTCTTTGAAGAGGATGCGAGGCACTTGAGAGTAGGACATCATCCTTACCGAGACAGTATCATTTCTTTTTTGAGGAGAGAGTGGTCGGGAATGTTACTTCATACGTGCGGATCGTTCTAGCGAGGTGCCTAATTCCTGGAAGGGTCTCTTGATAGTACAAAAGAGAATTGATAAAGCTACTAAGCCTTTCACGATGAATTCTATTAGTAGGTGGTGGTGGTGCTGCTGAGGCGGATATTGCGAGGTTTGGGCCGAGCTTGGAAGATGTGGAAGCGTGCATCAAAGTGTTGAATGAAGGGTTCTTGCTGTAGTTTAGGGAGAGAGAAGAAGAAGCGAGTGGCTAAAAGCAGATGGAAAGATCTTTGAATTACATGTTCGACAAGTATATCCGATATCGAGAAAAAGAAGAAGACATAAATATTACGGTGGCATGACTTCTTCTTTATTCTTTCTTCTTCTATTTTCTATGTTCTCGGATGAAATTGTAAAACTTTAAGTTATTGGTTTTCTGACCATTACTTAAAGTCATGTGGAACCATTCTATTAGTTAAGTGATACATGTGTCACTTAAGGAGAAGTTAGTGGAGGATGATTGCCAAATGTCATCTTTACTTGTTGTTTGTGTTTTAGTTCAGTTAGACTTCCCATTTGTACTTTCCCTCCTACATTTATAAGTAGGAGAAGAACCTCGGGTTAATGATCAGAATTTGTAAGCAGCAATCTTGTGTTCTAGACTTTGTCTTTGAACCCTGAGAGCCACTTGGAGCAAAGGAATACAAAGGAGCAAGTTTAGGAGAACTTTGTGTCACGGTGTCTTGTGTTTCTTACTTTTAATCTTAGATCTCTTAATAAACTTTGTGTTATTTTAGATGCGGATCTAGAGTTGCCTTTGTTTTAGAATTCTGTGTTTATATCTATTGGATTCTTCTATGTGTGACAATCAGCTCTGCCATCTTGATTGGGATGCACATCTTCCCCATTTCTTCTATGTGTTTATGTAATTACCTTCTTTCTATAACTTTTCCTTTCTTAAAAGCATTGCTTACTTGCTGCTGAGAATTATTGATTATGGTTCATGGTGAGTAGTTAAAGTAAAACCCCATTTAGATATTAGCATACTTAAATTGACAAATCGACATGGGAGCCTCACCGGTTAAATGAGGAGATTTATCTCATATTTGCCTAGGTTTTGTGCTATGCGAGAAAATCTAGCCAATGATTTTAGCGACTCTCTTTGGGAACAACTATCTTTGCGAGATCAAAGCTTATCTATTGAAGATTGGAGTGTTTTCCACACAAATCTCAACTTTGTTGAACGTCCATTCACCCGATCCGTGAAGGCGCGAGGAAGGGTGATCATTTCTTCCATTGCTGCGGGAGCAATTCAATTTCAATCATCCTCCTCAAGTTAGAAGCCGCGAGATCTAGTCTCTCACTCACCGGGAAGGAGAGTGCACACCCATCCAGATCCGGATCGTCTTCAGCATAATCCGGCAGTTGGAATTATCCATCAAGTCTACACAAGGAGGAGGCGTGCCCATTCATCAGTCAACATGGGGCATCGGATAGTACTGTTCCATGGGAGCAGCTTTTGGACCTTTGAACTTGGCTCCACCTATGCACGATCTGCCAAAGGGATCAGAAAGAATTTTCCAAAATTCTTTGGAGATGGAAAGCAAAACCCGGATGATCATTTGGCGGCCTTCTTTATATCTTGTGGTGTGCTTGCGGTAGAGCATGAAGATGTCTCGGTCGGACTCTTCATTGAGACTCTACACGACTTTTGGAGAATGGTTCTATCGGCTAGCTCTGGCACCATAACAAGCCTAGGCGACTATGCGTGAGCAATTTTACGAAAAAGATTCAAAGCTGCGAGAGGATGCTAGCACGTTGATCACCCAGTGATGCGATTGAAGAAAGAGCCAAGCGAGAACATGCGGGCTTTATTGCGAGGTTCAAAGGATTTTATATAAAATCCCACTTACTGCCGCATTGAGTGACGAAAATCAAAAAGGCGTTTTTATAAACGCTCTATTGCCGAAGTTGGATATCAGGTGAGAAGGGCAAGACTGTAAATCTACTTGAAGCACAAAATGTTGCCGTGGAAGTTGAGGACGACTTGATCATGGCTTGGAAACTCAAACAACCATCTCACAAAGGTGATGGCGCTTCTTCTAGTACTTGAGATCCTTTGTTGCGAGAGATTGGCTAATGACATCTGCCAGATCAAGAAGCGAGATCTCTCAAGCGAGGGAATCGACCCCCTCAAGAATAGCTCTACCCGGACCTTTAATGGTCAAAATCAAAATCAAAATCAAAACTGAAAGCAGACTTGCTTCTTGCTGCACCACAACGGTTGCAATAGAAGCTGCTCAAGGAATAACTTGGAAACTAATGAAGAGGATCTCGGCATTGATGAATCATTCGATGATGAAGACTTTATAGATCCCATTTGGTGACTCAATATTGGTTACGGACTACGAATCGGCGATGGCTATTATGAATCTTTTGAAGATTCGATGGTCACACTTTTGCGTGTTTACAAGGTCTCGAGACACACGCAAAATGCCGAAGCATCCACAAGTGGCGGGAAAAAGAAGATCTGGCCGGATGTTACTATCTTGAAAAGAGGTAGCACTCTTCCTTCTTCATTAGCGCCTAAGGATAAATATTCAAATTCTTTCAATTCGACAAAGAGCCAACGCACATCCTTTGAAGCAAGTCAAGCTTTTGACATAATTGATCACATCAAGAGGAACAAGGTCAAATGTCGGAAATTTGAGTATTTGAGAGAGCATTTCTGATCAAGCTGAATAGATTGGTCAAATATGTGCAAAGTAATGGTCCCAACCCAACAAATAATACTTCACGGGGTATCTTGTCAAGCCCAAAGAATACTCCCCCTTCAAATAATGCGGCTGCAAGTTCTTCTCCTTCTACCTCTTCTCCTGCTACATCAGAAAGGATTGAGCCATTTATGTGTCTTTCTCATCATCAACGGACATAAACTAAGCAATTGCATTTTGGACTCTGGAGCTTCTGATAATGTCATGCCTGCCAAAGTTGTTGATGCCTTGGGTCTCACATTGACAAAAACCATCGGAAGATGTTATTCCATGGAAAGGCAAGTTCCTCTTGTGGGGAAAATCAAAGATGCGCAGGCAGTGCTTGCTTCTTTTCCAGATAAAAGACTGAAAATGACTATCCTTGTAGCAGACATTCCAGTCTCTTATGGCATGCTTGTTGAGTAGAAATTTCTGCAAAGAGTTGGGTGGAGAAGTCAAGATGGATTGGTCTTGTGCACACATACCAATCAAAGGAGTAAATCAGAAGCTAGAACCTGAGAAGAAATCCAAGTACACAGTATCAAAGTCTGAGGATCCTAGATCTCAGATCTTGTTTCAGGAATCGGATCACGGAGTCTATTATCTAGAAATGGATAAAGAAGATGTTCAACTTGTGATTCAAGAACCACATCAACTTAACAACAAGATTTGGACTCTGGAATTTGATGGCAGCTGTTGTTCATTTGGATCAGCGCAGGCGTTGTTCTTATCTCTCTGAAGGGAAGGTGCATGCACACTCCTTCAAATTGATGTTGAAAATACTAACAATACATTTGAGTATGAAGCGTTGTTGTTAGGCATGGAAGCGAGCAAAACAATGGGAATCAAATTATTACATGCAAAGGGAGATGTTGAGCTGATCGTTAAGTAGATAAGAGGTCTCTACCAAGTCAAAAAAGACAAACTGCGGCACTATAGAGATCGGGTCTACTCTGCTATCCTAGATTTTTCAGCTTTCTCGGTATCTTACATTCTGAGAGAACAAAATTCAAGAGCTGATTCACACACGTGATTTGCTGAGCCTTGTTGAATCTAGATCAGCCTCCGCATTCTTTAGATAGGGAGACTACAAGGTGGAGATGGTCTTTCACCCAAAGGTTCCTGACAACGTCCAGCAATGGTAGGTTTTCAACGATGACAAGCAGATTGTTGCGTTTCTCCAACAGAAGGACAACTTTGAAGAGATCTACTATGAGGGAAGCAATTCACCTCCTAGGCAAACTACTATGGGAGAAATGGATGCGGACGTCTCGGGAAGTCAGGAGATTATCCAGCTAAAGGGAAATAAAATTCCCAAAGGCTTGGTATCTCTTGAGGAAATGTTTGATAAGCATGATCAGATGCTTAAGAAAAATGAAGAAAGTGGGGAAGGTTCTTCCTCGACACACAATTACTAAATTTGGGAGCTGGCAATGATCCCAAATTAGTAAATCTGGGTAAGTGTTGTTCAGAGGCCGAAAGAGAAGCTTTTACTAAGCTTCTTAAGAAATACATGGATGTTTTTTTGTCTGGTCTTACCGAGGATCTAAAAACATATCAGCTGCGGAAGTTCAACACTACATCCCACTTAAAGCAGAACAAAAGCCTTTCAAGCGAAGTTGCGGCGGCCTGACCCTACCATTTGGGAACCATCTTTGCAGAAATCCAGAAGTTGTTAGGCCAAAGATTATCTATCCCATACATCATTCGAATGGTTGGCCAACATAGTCCTGTAAGAAAGAAGAGCGGCGAGATTAGGTTGTGCGTGGATTTCCGCAACCTTAATCAAGCTTTCTTTGAAAGATAACTACCCCATCCCCATCATGGATCACACTCTGCAGGTGGTCTTTGGATTGAGATGCTTTCCATGCTTGATGGCTTTTCGAGCTCTACAATCAAGTCAAGGTGGCGAGGAAGATCAATACAAAATGGCATTCATCACACCTTGGGAACCTTCGCGTACGAGAAAATGCCGTTCGGCTTTGATTAATGTTGGTGCTACATTTCAAAGAGCTATGGATCTAGCCTTTGCTCATCTCAAGATATAAGCATAGTGGTGTACTGGATGATCGTGAGTCTTTTCCAAAGATAGAAGCACACATTTCAAACTTGGAAGAGGTTTTCATACTGTGCCATGAAGCATATTTATTTCTTTGAATCCCAAGAAATCTATCTTTTTGCCGTAATGAAGAAGGAAAGCTCTTTAGGGCACATTGTTTCCAAAGAAGGAACAAAGATAGATCAAGAAGCGTGTCGAGATCCATTCGGACATTGCCTTTGCCCACATCAAAAAAAGGAGTTCACTCTTTCTTTGGAAAAGTTAATTTTCTTAGGAGATTCATTCGACTTTCTTAAGCTAACCCGTCATATTTCGAATATGATGAAGAAGACACAAGATTTTAAATGGGAGTGAAGGAAGGAAGCTTTGAGAAAATTAAAGAGGCCCTGTCAAAAGCTCTAGTCTTGGTTTCACCCGACTTAGTAAAGAATTTATTCTTTTTGTTATTCCTCCGAACACACCATGTCAGCAATACTGATGCAGAAAAATCAAGAGGACACAGAAGCTCCTATTGCTTTCATGAGCACGCCCCTTAAAGCCTATGAGTTGAAATACACTCCCATGGAAAAGCACGCATATGCAGTGGTGAAGGCGTGTAAAGCATTCGAGGTATTATATTCTTTCCTCACACCTTTGTGGTTTTGGTTCGAGATCTTTGCGGTTAAATCCATCCTCTTACTCAGCAGCAAGAGTTAGGATTGTTGAGAGGCACATGGGTGACAAAGGTTCAAGAATATGACCTGGATATTAAACCAACAAAGCTGGTTCGAGGAAGAGGTCTGTGTGAACTAATGACGGAGATGAAAACATCAGTGCCAGAAGTGGATCAAGATGAGATAGATGGAGATTTACTGCAGTACTTTTTATAGATCTAGTAGAGGAGTGGTACTAGTAACATTGCTTACTTTCGGCGTATGGAGAATGCCCGAGATCAACTTTCGAAAAGAGAAAGCGAACCATCAAACTGAAATCCAAAGATTTTGTTCTTTGGGATAATGGTTTATCTGAGGGAATTGATGGCGTATTTCTCGAGATGCGTCGATAAAGCTCAACAGGATCAGCTACTACAACAGTTCCATGACATGGCTTGCGGTGGTCATTTCTCGGCCGAGTCACACACAAGATCCTCGGAGCAAGGTATTCTTGGCCCACCCTTTTTCAAGATATCTACTGATTGGGTAGCTAAGTGCAAGCATGCCAACATTTTGTTGGGCGTGTGAAATTACTGCATTACCTCTAAAACCCATTGTGATTGAAGAACCTTTCAACAGTGGGAATGGATTTTATTGGAATGCTTAACCCGGCTTCAGTCCGGTCACCATTACATTCTAATATGCTCTGATTATTTGTAAGTGGGTAGAAGCTATTCTGTGAAGAATGCCACTTCCGCCGAGGTGTGTAATTTTATAAAAGAAAATATTATTGTCGGAGTTTGGCGTGCCCAAAAAATTGTAGCAACAACGCTCCGAATCTTTCTTCGAGGAGCTGGTTGATTTCTGCTACACTTATGGGATCATTTGGTTCATTCCTCAAACTACTATCCACTGAGGAATGGTCAAGCTGAATCTAGTAATAAAAACTTAGTAACTATCATCGCAAGCTAAGTAACGGAAAATCAAAGGACTTGGCATAAAAAGTTGTTTGATGCATTATGGGCGATAGAATCACACCAAAGAGGGTGATAGGCATGTCCCCATTTCAGTTGTTATATGGTAGAGACACGAAAGTTGCCTCTTACCTTGGAAGCGCCACCCCTGACTTTCTAAGGCCTGGAGGATTCCACATTCACGGATCTATTGATAAAAGAATTATGTACCTAAGGCTGAATTGAGGAAGTACAAACTCAAGTTGTGAGATAGGTTGTGAGCATCAAAGGAAGGTGAAAGTCATCTTTGACAAAAAGCCGAGGAAAGAAAGTTTGAAGTCAATAGCTGGGTCCTTTTATGGGACAAAAAAGAAAGAAGCAAAAGGCATGCATGGAAAGTTCGATTCACTATGGAAAGGGCCTTTTGTGATCAAGAGGATCGCCGGAGCAGATAGCTTCATTCTTGCTCATCAGGATGGAGTTGAATTGCCATTTCCTTTGATGGGCAACACTTGAAAGTTGTTGGACATGAGAAGCGAGGTAAAACCTGTATGTACATAAATAAAACTTTGTTTGTTTTTCCTTGTTTTGTTTTTGTTTTGTGTTGTGTTGTGTTTGTTTGCACGACCCCGATGGAAAGGACAAGATACGAAACTAGAGATGTTGGGATCTCATCTTTTCCCTTTGTCATTTAACGAGAGAAAAAGATGTCCATGAGCGAGAGCGATTGGGTGTCACCCAGATTTCATCCTGAAATCTGTGACTACCCTATCAAAAAAATTTTTTTGTACTTTTAAAATAATGGGTCATTTTGTGTTTTTATTGCCTGAAAGTTCTTGTATTGCGTCAAGATATTCCCAAAGAGCCATATTAGCCTTTTTGCCAAATACCCAGATGCCCAAAATTGTTATATTCTGTCGTCGAGGATTTGTCTGCGGAAATTTGTATTTAATTATTTTGAGCCCCGTATGAGGCTATTTGCGCTCCGTTTTAACTCTGTTATGATCGAACATGTCATTATTCCTATGTACCAGAAGGGTTTTAACTTGGAATAAGTTTTGGGCTTTATTTGTGACTTTTGGCAATTTTTCGTGTTTTTGTGTTGTCCGTTTCGTTTCTGTGAAATTTCTCTAGAACAATTCCTTTGTCGAGTAAGCCCGATTTTTGGCCTGGAGCAGCTGGAAAACATATACGCACGTTATGCCCGGAGGAAGTCGCCATCGAGAGGTCTGGATCACTGGGAAAAAGCGAAGTCGTGCACGGAAAAGCCCCTGCGGGGTTGGGCGCATTTTTGGAAAACAAAGGATTTAAGCTACAATGGGAAAAATACAAGCAACAAGCAAGGTGGGAATTTTATACCTGCCTAGCAGGGTACTTTTTCCGTGATATAAAATTCACTTAAGTTGCAGTGGGAAAGTTAGAGGCTGCAGGCAGGCGGGAATTTATTGCCTGCCTTGCAGGGTAAAAATTCCCATGATAAAATAAAAGGAAAGTGACTTAAGTGAAATCATGGGATTTTATTGCCTGCCTTGCAGGGTAAATAATCCCATTGTCAAAGTCAAATCACTTAAGTGGATCATGGGATTTTTGGGGCTGCCTTGCAGGGTAAAGAATCCCATTGTGAAAAATTCTTAAAAATAGAATTATATTGTGAAAAAAAGTGCGCCCCCTTTGGTGAGATGATGGCGGCCTTTAAGTGGATTTAATTAATTATTTCTCCTTCTAAAATAGGTGCCCAAGCATGGAAGAAAGTCAACAAGTCAAAGGGGAATAAAAGAAATAGAATTAAATGAATTAAATTGATTAAATTTAATTTATTTAAAGGCTGCCCCCTTCATGTCAAAAAGTGCGCCCCATTTAGGATAGATTTAATGATTTTAAAGCATTAAATCATTAAATTAAATTCTATTTTCAATGGCTATGGTTAAGGCACCTTTGTGAAGCTTAAGTGAAGTGAAGTGTGAATGATTAAATTGGATTAATTTAATTTATTGGATGGTTGTCCTTAAACATGCTATTTTTAAAGAGAAAAGCATGATTTTTAATTAATTAATTGTCAGGAATAGGAAGGGCAATTATTAATTATAGAATTGTGAGGGTTATATAAGCATGGGCTGCCATAAGGGTGAATTATTTAATTCATAGGTAAAGAATTGCAGCCAAGAGGAAAAGTGCGCCCCATTTGAAGAAGGATTTTGCTCAGACAAAAGTGAAAACAAGGCTAAAAGCTTCCAAATTTGGCGCATGCTTTGAAGGAGGTTGATCTTTGTCTGCATAATTGTTTGCATAGGTGTTACAGGTGCTCAGGTGTTGTTGAAAGGATTCATGCTCTCTTTATGTGCAAATTAAACATCAATTTTTGGGGCAGCAGGCTTGAAAAGTGCAGATTTTTACAATTAAAATTCACTATTCATGCTCGGTGGCCATTTTGTCTAAATTAATTGCGGGAATTCATTACAGGTGCTTTACAAAAGAAAAGGAGCTTTAATCAATGTCCAATACATTGCATATATCCTCGAATCTGAAGAATTGTCTAGATCTACACTGTTTTGAAGAAATCCGGCCAAGTAAGAAGAAAAAGAATTATTCAGACAAAGATAGACAAAGCCATGGTGAAGAGAGATGAAAAAGAAAGCACGATGGAGTCATGCATCGCTTCCAAACTTGCAGACATAGGAGACACAGATCTAGGTCGGAACCTCTTTCGAATTGATTGATAGATCGAGAGCGGGAAAGACTCCACTCATGCGTGCGGTTAAAAGCGGTGGAATTATCCGAGTGCAGCCTTTCCATACTGATGCCCGATTGCGAGTTTGTTATGGAGTGCGTTAGATCTTACCATCCTTCATCCGGTCGGTGCGTGATGCTACGGGAAAGACAATAATTCGTTTGGATGCTTGAGTTCATCAATTATTGTTTGAAGATTCCGGTGCGAAAGGTGGTGACTTCCATTAGTCATTCAGGATGCGGCGAGGATGGGAGAAGCATAGAGCTGATTGCATGAGCATAATGAATAGCCGATACATGAAGAAGCCTAGATCTCCTTCAAAGTTCCCGAGAACTCTTCCGCGGTCCAATTTGGTGCAGGAGGTAGATGATGTTGTCAAATTGCTATGCAGGATTAATGGCGAGGCGAATGCTTACACTTTCCGAACATGGATGTATGCTTTCATCAGGACCATTGAAGTCAACAAGGTTGATTCCATAATCAATTGGTCAGAAATTATTAGCGACAACATTGGTGAGCAACTCCGGAACGTGAAGCGTACTTTCAGCTTCAAAATGACTTCCTACTTGGTGTATGTTGCAGCTTCACAAGGCGTCTTTTCCAAGCTGGATAGATGTGGTGTTCTTTCTAAGGACCCCATTTTCGAGTGCTACCCAGAAACTTACTTGTACTGCGTGCGAGAGAAAGATTCAAAGTGGTCAATGATGAATTCTTCTACGATTTCATTTGCAGGCTAGACAAAGACTTGAAGGCCAACAGGGTAAGCAAGGAAGCGTGGGAAGTTGTGTCCAAGATTGCGATCTATTCATTAATTTGCAAGATTTCACATACCTCAGGGTTACGGGCTTTTCTGGAGAACCAATAAAGATGCCTAGGTATCCGAATGATAGATTGATCGCCATGGAGCTGAGCAGGCAACTTGTGGAGTTACACGACCTTCAGTCAAAGCGACACAAGTCTACGGGCTTCTTCCCAATCACTGTGGGACATTATAGCTGCATTAGCATTCATAGAGCTCGGGGGATGGAGGCGCAGATGTTATCCGAGTATGAGCAAGAGTTCTTCCCTGCACGGCTGAACTTGATCCATTTGGAGTAGCTAGGAAGATGATCTCCCAGGAGTACGCACATGTGCCTTCATTAGAAGATTTCTGGATGAAGTGCAAAAGTGAGTACGAGGTACGGAAAGAGATTTCAGTTCGACTTCTCAGCAAAGTAAGTGTTTGACTTTGGACTAGCACGGATACTGCGCGAAGGACAGATCTTAAAGATGATGGGAATGTGGTACTTGACAATTTATCATTCCTCAAACTCCATTCATCACTTGAAGGATAACGAGGAGATGTTGAAGCTACCACGAGATGGCGGAGTTGAAAGAGCTTTGTCCTTAGATGATTGAGAGGATGGCAGCCATAAGACCGTGTGGCACTTTTCGATGGAGAGGAGGCAGAGCGGGAGATGGTAGTGCACTCGGTGACTTCTCATTCTCGAGAAGTAACTTCTCGGAATGGTTGGCTTCTGATTGGTTCCCGAAGCGAGAATGGAGATGAACTTAGAAGAGCATGACTTGCGGCTACTCCATAATCAGGTGGAAGAGATAGAAGGCCTAAAGTTGCTAAAGCAACTTCTAGGTTGATCATCGAGGAATCGGGAGAGAAGTTTCTTTGAGATATCAATTCGGCGGAAGGAAGGAAAAGGAGGAGCTCACGGCGAGAAGATGTTACGATAACTGAGTACCCCCTTGGTCAAGCCACCACTGAAGGATTGAAGCAGGACACGCAGACATTGATAGATGCTCTATTCCTTAGGCTTGACAGTGAAAAGGCGGAGAAAGAAGAACTTCAGAAGCAGGTATCTCAGTTGTGCGAGATCATAGCCAAGGTTGCTAAGCCTTCCATTCAGCCCATTTCAGAGCAGGTGAGTGATCATCTTATGCAGGAAATGGAGGATGCAAGCAATCAAGTAAAAGCTATTGACGAATGGAAGGATTTGATTATGCGTCAAGCTTCTGTACAACTTGGAGAAGTGCCACCGGCCTAAAAGGTTATGGATGATGCGTGAAATCAATTCTGCAAAATTATTTGGTGATGAGCATCGTAGATATGAACACAGTTGCTGAGAGTAACCTGAGTACTTTGGGAGAGATCAACAAGCTGCCAGAGAGATGTATTGGTTGCAGAGCAAATTGTACCGGACGGATCAGTCGAGAAGGGGAAGCAGCTAGAATTTGCAGTATCTTTCCGTTTGGAAATCTGCAGAGTTTTGCTGAAGAGGATGCAGGCACTTGAGAGTAGGACATCATCCTTACCAGACAATATCATTTCTTTCACTGAGGAGAGAGTGGACGGGAATGTTACTTCATACGTACGGATCGTTCCTAGCAAGGTACCTAATTCCCTGGAAGGGTCTCTTCTGATGGTACAAAAGAGAATTGATAAAGCTACTAAGCCTTTCACGATGAATTCTATCAGTAGACTGGTGGCGCTGCAGGCGGATATTGCAAGGTTTGGGCCGAGCTTGGAAGATGTGGAAGTGTGCATCAAAGTGTTGAATGAAGGATTCTTTTTGCGGTTTCAGAGGATAGAAAAAAGCGTTGGTTAAACAGATGGAAAGATGTTGAATTACATGTTTGACAAGTATATTCGATATTAGAACAAAAAGAAGACATAAACATTACAATTTGGCATGACTTCTTCTATTCTTTTTTTTTTTTCTATGTTCGAGATGAAATTGTAAAACTTTAAGTTATTGGTTTTACAACCATTACTTAAAGTCATGTGGAACCATTATATTAGTTAAGTGATACATGTGTCACTTAAGGAGAAGTTAGTGGAGGATGATTGCCAAATGTCATCTTTACTTGTTGTTTGTGTTTTAGTTTAGTTAGACTTCCCATTTGTACTTTCCCTCCTACATTTGGATGTTTTGAGAGGATGGCGGCCATGATCTTTGTGACACTTTACGATGGAGAGGATGCAAGTGGGAAATGGTAGTGCACTCAGATTTCTCACTCTCCGAGAAGTAATTTCTCGGAATGGTTAGCTTTGCAGTTGGTTCCGGAAGCAAGAGCAGAGATGAACTTAGAGGAACATGACTGTTTTTGCAGCCTACTTCGAGATCGGAAGAGACAGAAGGCCTAAAGTTGCTAAAGCAACTTCTAGGTTGATCATCGAGGATTCGGGAGAGAAGTTTCTTGAGATATTAATCACGGCGGAAGGAAAGGTAGAAGAGGAACTCACGAGAAGATGTGACGGTGACCAAAATACCACTCGGTCAAGCTACCACCTTTTGAAGGATTGAAGTAGGACATGTAGACGTCACTGGATGCTTTTTTCCTTAGGCAGCGGTGAAAAGGCGGAGAAAGAAAGAGCTGAGAAGCAAATATCTCAATTATGTGAGATCATAGCCAAGGTTGCTTTAAACCTTCCATTCAGCCCATTTCAACTCATAGGTGAGTGATCATCTTATGCGGGAAATGGAAGATGCAAGCAATCAAGTAAAGGCTATTGACGAATGGAAGGATCTCGATTATTCGTCAAGCTTCATGCAACTTGGGGAAGTGCCACCCGCCTTTAAAGGTTATGAATGATGCAGCAAATCAACTAAAGCAATTGATAGAAAGCATAGAAGGAATGAATACGATTGCTGCAAGAGAGTAACTCGAGTATTTTGGCCGAGATCAACAAGTGCCGGAGATGTATTGGTTGCATAGAACAAATTGTGCCGGATGGATCGATCGAGAAGGGGAAGCAGCTAGAGTTTGCATGTATCTTCCGTTTGGAGATCTGCAGAGTTTTTGAAGAGGATGCGAGCAAATATGCGCTTGAGAGTAGAACATCCTTTTTGCCGGACAGTATTATTTCTTTTTTCGAGGAAAGAGTGGATGGAGGTATTACTTCATACGTGCGGATTGTTTCTAACGAGGTGCATAATTCCTGGAGGGTTCTCTTCGATGGTGCAAAAGAGGATTGATAAAGCCACCAAGCCTTTCACGATGAACTCTATCAGAGTAGAGGGTGGTGACACTACAGCAGGATATTGCGAGATTTGGGCCAAGTTTGGAAGAAGTGGAAGCATGCAAGAAAGTGTTGAATGAAGGTTGCTGCAAACAACACGAGAAAGGAAGCGATAGCTAAAACAGATGGAAAGATCTTTGAACTATATGTTCGACAAGTATATCGATATCAAAACAAGAAGAAGATGTAGATGTACACTGGTGGCATGACTTCTTCTATTTCTTTCTTCTTCTACTTTCTATGTTCCGGATGAAATTGTAAAACTTCTAAGATATTGGTTTTGCAACCATTACTTGAAGTCATGTGGAACCTTTCTATTAGTTAAGTGATACATGTGTCACTTAAGAAGAAGTTAGTTGAGGATGATTGCCAAATGTCATCTTTACTGTTGTTGTTCATACTTTAGTTCAGTTTGAGTCTTCTATTTGTACTTTCCCTCCTACATTCTATAAGTAGGAGAAGAACCTACGGGTTAATGATCGATCAGAATTTGTAAGAAGCAATCTTGTGTTCTAGACTTTGTGCTGAACCCCTGAGAGCCACTTGTTGCAGAGGAATACAAAGAAGCAGTTTCTGAGAACTTTGTGTCACGGCGTACTGTGTTTCTTGCTTTTAAATCTTAGATCTTTAAAGTAAACTTTGTGTTATTTTAGATCTGGATCTAGAACTGCCTTTGCTTTAGAATTCTGTGTGTTCAAATCTATTAAGTTTCTTCTATGTGCATGCAATTAGCTCTGCTATCTACTAATTGGGATGCACATCTTCCTTATTTCTTCTCTGTAATTCCTCTACTTCCTTCTTCTATAATTTTCCTTTCTTAAACAGCTGCTTACTTGCTGCAGAACTTCTTAGTTATGGTTCATGAACTAAGTTGTTAAAGTAAAACCCCTGATAGATAAAAACACATTTATATTGACAAATCTGACACGGGAGCCTCACCGGTTAAATGAGGGAGATTTATCTCATGACTGCCTAGGTTTGATGCTATGCAGAAAATCTAGCCAATGATCCACATTTAAGCGGGTGGCCTAGGGAGGCCTTTAATCCTTCTTAGCCTTGGTCATGCCCAAGGGCTAGTGACATGATGATGGTTATTGGGTATGGTTTGCACCTTCATTTCACTTGTTGGTATGTTTCGATGTTGGACACGTACTTTGAGGTGACTTAAGTGAAATAAGGTTGTGAGATGCTCCGTAAGGTACTTTGTGTTATATTTAGTCGATGACTTAAGTAATGGGTGAATATATGTTACTTTATGTTCTAATTCTTCGTTGGGGTGACTTAAGTGCACATTTTTGGCATGTGGGGAATAAAGTGACTTAATTTATTTTAGTTAATTTAAAGAAAAGACCCAAGGGGTGATTTTAGTTCTTTTGGGCCTTTTTGTTGCAATGAGAAGTTATAAAAGGAAGTGCTTGGGGAGAATACGTGTAATATCCCACTTCCGGGATCAATGGGAAAATATGCAAACTAACAACTCTTCAATGCATCACTCAACTGAAAACAGCGAACTACTTATACTAGTTGAGCAAATGACTCAATAAACCCGAGGGTAAGGGTTTAATGGCCTTTATCACACAAATAGTCTCCAGCTGAATTTAAAGATCAGATCTAAGCTTCTACTGCAACCACTGAAACAAGCAATGACACTGCTGAAATGAATACTGAAATTACTCTTAATATCTATACACAACGTTCAACCAGTCGTGACCCTTAGGGAGTACAAATCCGGAGTTAATCCTTTCATTTGAATCACTGTAGTATTGATCTAATATTTCCTATATAGATCAATATAATGAACCTCAGACCCAATCAATTTCACTGTCAACAAAGATGATGCAACATACTTCAAACTCACATTACTCCCACTACCACAGTCGCTGTTGTAAGACTCCTAAAGACCATTAATCAAACCTTATTCAAGTTGTCACAGATCAGCAGCAAACAATCACCTAAATCACCTTGAAAGGAACTCAAAATCATGTGTCAAACCCAGTCATTGCATCCAGACATTAGAGGTACTCAACATGCATCGAAATTGATGTGAAAATCTATGTTTGCACATCGTAATAGCAATGCTAACAGTTTGCAGGTCCAAAGAAGCTAAAACATGCACTAAGATATTCAATATTCACTCCCAACTGAGTCGCTATTAGGAAGAAGAGCATAACAGTTTATTACACACCCAAACCCTGTCCTTAACACACCAATTTAAGTTGCTGTAGCTAGCAAATGAAAACCAACAAGTTCGCTGGGCATAGAAGGGTCCCAAACATGCATCAACATTCAATATTCATCCCTAAAGAAGTCGCTGTTTGATGGAAATGAAGGCAGATCACATTAATCCAAACCCATACCTCATAAATAAGATTTACCTGACCAATTATTGCCCAAAACAAATCGCTGCCAAAGGAGATAATATCAGACAATACTGGATTGATCCACACTAAATGGAGTATTAAAAACAGTCCTCAATCTCCACAGAAGAAATCGCTGCAACACAGGAACTATTAACTATCACAATATCACTTATAAATCAAGTCGATTCACCTTGAAATACCATAACCCTGTACCAATTTAGCAGGCAGAACAACCAGCCAATCGATTTATATTAAAAATGCATTTAACTCAGCCATATAAAAGTCGCTGTAACAAGGGCACAATAACCTGCAAAAATCTGATCGATCCACACCAAGTAATGCATGCAAAACAGTCCACAAAATACCATAAAAGAAGTCGCTAGGGTTTAGAGAACCAAACACCCAAATCGATTTGCAAAAACACTTACAAACCCGCTGCTACAGTGACGTCGCTACAGTAAAAGGACAGATTTCACTTGCAAATTAAATCAAATGCTTGCCAAAGCCAAAAACATGGATCTAGCAAATAATCACTTCAATTGATTCTCAATAACCAGCTTGAAACAATCTCCCACGCAAGAGAGAGAGAGAGAGAGAGAAAGCATCAATGGGCATGCATCCCAACTCCAAGCATGGAGTATCAAAATAAGTTCATCATAACATAATCATAATAATGGTCCTAGCACTCCTTTTATAAGCAAGGAGGCACAAAATTTGAAAACCCTAGGAGAAGGAAAATATTAAATAAAAGCAGTTTGTCTTCCCTAGGTGTGGCGTCCCCTTTGCAAAGGGTGATTTTATAAATTAAAAGCCACCTAAATATTTATTTAATTAATTCCCCATTTAATTTTTATATTTTGGGAATTAAATTAAATAATCTTCATAATTAAATAATTAAATAATTATTGCTCCAGGCAATAATATTTAATTATTTATTAAAAATGTTCCCCTTGCACATCCCGAAGCCCACGGGGACGCATAGGCTAAGGGTCTTCAAAAAATGGGGACATTACGATAGGATTCATTCATACTCACCTATTTTGATATTGAAACCATAGTTACATGCAGTTCGAAAATCCGATTAAATTCGGAAGGGCAAAAAAATCCGAAAATTCGGAGTTCTCGAAAAAATTTGAAAAAAATACGGAAAAATCCGGTTAGAATATATATACTTATATTATTATATATTTATATTATTGTGGTGTCCCAAGATTTCATCCCGAAATCTCGACTACCCTATTCGGAAAAAAATCGTATTTTTAAAATAATGGGTCATTTTATGTTTTTATTGCCTAGAAAGTTCTTGTATTGTGTCAAGATATTTTCCAAAGAGCCATATTAGCCATTTTCGCCAAATACCCAGATGCCCAAAATTGTTATATTCTGTCGTCGGGATTTGTCTCTTGGGAAAATTTGTATTTAATTATTTTGAGTCCCATATGAGGCTATTTGTGCTCCGTTTTAACTCTGTTATGATCGAACATGTCATTATTCCTATGTACCAGAAGGGTTTTAACAAAGAATAAGTTCTGGGCTTTATTTGTAACTTTTGGTAATTTTTGTGTTTTTGTGTTGTCCGTTTCGTTTTCTCGTGAAATTTCTTTGGAACAATCCTTTTTCACGGTAAGCCCGATTCTTGACCTAGAGCGGTTGGAGAACATATACGCACATTATGCTTGGAGGAAGTCACCATCGGAGAGTCCGGATCACTAGGAAAAAGGCGAAGTCGTGCAGAGAAAAGCCCCCGCTAAATTGGGCGCATTTTGGAAAACAAAGGATTTAAGCCGCAATGGGAAAAATAAGCGATAGCAAAGTAAAAATTTTGTACACCGCCTTAGCAGGTACTTTTTTCCGTGATATAAAATTCACTTAAGCTACAAAGTGGGAAAGTTAGAGGTCGTAGCGAGGCGGAATTTATGGCTTGCCTTGTAGGTAAAAATTCCATGGTAAAATAAAAAAAAGTGAATTAAGTGAAATCATGGGATTTTATTCCTGCCTTGGAGGGTAAATAATTCCATTGTCAAAGTCAAATCACTTAAGTGGATCATGGGGTTTCCGGGTTGCCTTGCAGAGTAAAGAATCCCATTGTTATAAATTCTTAAAAATAGAATTCTATTATTCCAAAAAGTGCGACCCACCTTGGGTGAATAATAATGCATTAAATAAATATTTGTTAATATTTATTCACCCAATTTTGGCACCCAGGCTTGTAGAAAAGTCAACAAAAGCAAAGGGGAATAAATCAATTGGAAATAGATTGTCTAAAATTAAATAAATTAATTTATTTAAAGGCAGCCCCCTCTTGTGAAAAAGTGTGCCCCTTTTAGGAAGGATTTAATGCTTTTTGAAGTATTAAATGATTAAATAAATTCCTATTTTCAGTGGCTAAGGTTAAGGCACACTGTGAAGCTTCAGTTGAGTGAAGAGTGGATGAATTAAATGAATTAATTTAATTTATTGGATAGCTGTTCTTAAACATGCTATTTTTAAAGAGAGAAACATGATTTTTAATTAATTAATTGCTAGTAATAGGAAAGACAATTATTAATTATAGAATTGTGAGGGTTATATAGGCATGGGTAGCCATAAGGGTGAATTATTTAATTCACAGGTAAAGAATTGCAGCCAAGAGGAAAAGTGTGCCCCATTTGAAGAAGGATTTTGCTCGAGTGTAAGGTGGAAACAAGGCTAAAAGCTTCCATTTGGCGCATGCTTTGAAGGAGGTTGATCTTTGTCTGGATAATTGTATGCATAGGTGTTATAGGTGCTCGGGTGTTGTTGAAAGGATTTATGCTTTCTTTATGTGCAAATTAAACATCAATTTTGGGGTAAAGAGCTTAAAAAGTGCAGATTTTTACAATTAAAATTCACTATTCATGCTCGGTGGCCATCTTTGTCTTAATCAATTGCAGGAACATATTACGGTGTGTTTTACAAAAGAAAGGGAGCTTTAATTAATGTCCAAAACATTGAATATATCTTCCGAATCTGAAGAATTATCCAGATCCGCACCAGTATTGAAGAATTCGGCCGAATTAGAAGAAGAATTATTCAGACAAAGATTGATAAAGTCATGGCAAAGAGAGATGAAAAAGAAAGTGCAACGGAGTCATGCATCACTTCCAAATTTGCAGACATAGGAGATACAGATCTAGGCTTGGAACCTCTTGTTGAATTGATAGACAGATCCAAAGCAGGAAAGACTTCACTCATGCGTGCAAGAAAGACTTCACTCATGCAGTGGAATTATTCAAGCTGCAACTTTTCCATCCACAACCTAGTTGCCAGAGTTTGTTATGCGGCGCAGATCCATATCCGAGATGCGTGATGCAGACATGCAGATGCAAATCCATATGCGAGATCCGATCTCATAGTTGGAAAGGCTTCCGCAACACAAAGGCCTCATCCTCTTGTTTTGAATGCAGCCCGTGAAGAAGTCACATGCGTGGAAAATTCCTTCCGAGATCTTGTGCATGTGCTCTCATCTTCCAGTTGAAGCCTTCATTGGATCTCGTATTCACCCTGTGCAGATGCTTTCTGTAAAATTTTTAATTGCTGATATGCAATTAAAAATAAAGATGATGAGTTATTTACGGCCAACCTTGCATTGATGCATGTATCTTTGGAGAAGAAGCTGCAAAAGCTTCAAGGATAAAAGAGAAGACAATGCAAAGGTAAAATTCACTTGCTTCCAATTCCAGCTTGTTTCGAGATCCACTGCTCCTAGGTCCGGTTTGGTGAATTCAAAGGCAAAAGAATCAGTGCGTGCGGACATGAAAAAGGACAAGCTACTGCAACTTTCCTCTTCTTTCTTCTTTCCTCCAATAAAGTAATTTAGCGATCAATTAAATTATACAACTTAAGTGATTGGTTTATAAGCCATTACTTGAAGAAGTCAACTACTTGGAGATAGGTGGCGGACGTGCGAAATAGAAGGTTCTATTTTCAGTTGCAAATCATACATGTCTGAAGGGTCATGCAAAGAGGAATTCGGGATGGAGATTGCAGTTTCTTTCCTCCGACTTCCACATGTGCCGCTCAACTAAAAGCTTCCGACTTGTACTTTCCCTTCTACATTCTATAAGTAGGAGAAGAACCTCTCGGGTTAATGATCGAATTTGTAAGCAGCAATCTTGTGTTCTAGACTTTGTGTTGAACCCCGAGAGCCACTTGGAGCAAAGGAATATAAAGGAGCAGATTTACGGAGAAGCTGTGTCACGGTGTATTGTGTTTCTAGCTTTTTATCTTAGATCTTTAAATAAAGCTGTGTTATTTTAGATCTAGATATAGAGCTGCCTTTGCTTATAATTACGTATTTGGTATCTATTGGTTTCTTCTATGTGCATGTAATCAACTCTGTTATCTATTGATTGGGATGCACATCTTCCCATTTCTTCTCTCGTGTTTTATAATTCCCTTCTTTAAAATATTTCCTTTCTTAAACAATTGGTTACTTGCTTTCTGAAGCTGTTTAGTTATGGTTCATGAACCGAGTAGGTAAATTAAAACCCCATTCGAGATATTAGCATACTTAAATTGACAAATCCGACACGGGAGCCTCCTTTGGTTAAATGAGGGAGATTTATCTCATGACTACCTAGGTTTGATGCTATGCAGAAAATCTAACCAACATATTGTATACTTATATTATTATATATAGACAAATCATACAAAAAAGCATCCATCTACCATAATCATCATCATCATAATGATTCTTTCAAAGCGATTGCAAGAAGTTGCTTGGTCCAAAAAGGTACAAAATGCATTTTATGAAAATAAGAAAACTATTGCCATCAATGCGTAGAGCTCGATAAAATATACACTTTTAGAGAAGACGGCTCCTAAAATGGAGCCACTGAGAATGAAAGTTATGGCACATGCAAGTTTTTCTTTGCTACATCTTCTTGGACCCTTTCCAAAAATGGCAAATTTTTTTCTATCCTTCTAATTTTTAACCGAAAATCCAAAAAAGAATGAAATGCCAAAAAGGATTTTTTTTTATCCACAAATGTTGCCGAACCGAACCGGATTTATTCGGTTACTTCACAAAATGCGGTTCGAACCAGATTTCATACAAATCCGGCCGAACCTAGTAACTATGATTGAAACAAGCTGTTGTTTGTGCTTTCCTTGCTTGTGGAGGTGAAATTCATGCAGAACCCTAGCTTCGATAGTGAAAGATCTACCCCTAGGTAGTAGAGCACTCTTCGGTGGTAAAAGATCCAACCCTAGTTTGTTATTGTGGAGTCTATTCAGATCGGGTTTATCCAGTTTGAGTTTGAAGGCTTGCTGATCCAGTTTCAAGTCCAAAAAGAGAAGACAACCATATTCAGTAAGAGAGATCATCTATTTTATCAGTGGAAACTTCTTGTTATTGCATGTCATTGCATGTTGATGCATGTTACTTGCATGTCATTGCATGTTGATGCATGTTACTTACATGTTGTTGCATGTTAGTTTAATTGCAATAAAAGTGAAGATATTGGTTATTTTATGATTTTATACCTTGCTGCCATAATTGTACTTTGCTGTCATATTTTTCTATATATTGCTGTCATAAAAATCAGATTGTTATTTGTGAAAATTTGGTTGGAAATCTTGAATATAAATTAAATCCGAGAAAAGGGATATTTCATTACCTCCATGTGGGAACACTTGAAAAATGAAGAGCGAAGTGGAGCTTTCTTGTTGAAAGTCATTTTCTACGCCAAGTTGGGACAAGGATGGGTTGTAAGAATCTTTATTTTTCAGCTTATGTAAGACAATTTTCAGTCCCTACATTACTCATGAAATTGCCTTTTTCCATAATATTTCAGTTTGGTAGTTGTTATGCCATGGTTATACTATTATAGAGCTGAATGTAAAAACATCAGATGTGGGACTGCCATTAGCAGTCATGAACAACTGGTGAACTTGCATTTTCAAAGGGAATTCCATCATGGGTTGATGTGGGAAGAAGGTTACAGCTGAAAGGAAGAAACAAATCAGATTTGATAGCCTTGAATTGGATAAGATTCCATGAGATTTATGGCTGTGGTGAATTGTTTTCAGCCCCTCCACAATCTGATTTGCATTTTGTAATAAGAGAGATAGCTAGTCAAGTTGATTATTCGTCCATTTCTTGCTTTATGATGGAAACTACGTCAGTTTGCAGGGATTTTGGTACAGCCGGGCATGCAAAGAAAGGAGATGTCACTATTGTTTTTAAGTAGAAAATGAAGAAGACTTTAATGAAGAAAGGAGTAGTAGAGGTTTGAGTTCGTTTGGGTTGAAGCTCCTTCATTTGACAAGCACAAGATTCAAATTATGGGAGCACTACAACATGTTCCTTTACCTTGATATGATGATGCTTGGGCATATGAGTTTGCAATTGCTTGAGGGCAAGCAAGTTCAAGAAGGAGGATTAGAACGTTCCCTTTTTCGAATGAAGCCTAATGAAGACTTTTTGCCACTCCCTTCCCATGGAGAAGAAGAATAAGTGAACAAGGGAAGGAATTGCACTTCATTTTAGTATCTTTTATTACTTTTAATGTTTTCTTATAGTGTTTTTCCTTCACGAGGTAGGTTGGGTGGGTTGGAGGATTTAAAGAGGCAAATTAAAAATAAAGTGAAGCTTAAGAGGTCAGTCCTCATCTAATTGGCCTTTGGCGTCAAGCAAGGGGTATAAAAGGGGTTAAGAGATGATCTCATATGACCTCATTTGGAGATCATCTCTAACACATTTTATATCTACAATTGATTTTTTGGGCAAGTTGCTCAATACCTTTCCACTTGAGGATGAAAATCCTCTTGTGGCATCTAAGGAAGATGAAAACCTTCCTTGTGGCTTGGTGGAGAAACGAAAACTTTCCATGTGGGTGAATTGAAGGTATCTCTTCAAGACTTGTTTGCTGATTTGGATCAAGGACATTGAGAAGAAATATTACAAAGGCTTTGTATGAATTTCAGAGTGTCTAGTAGGGGAAAGACTAGGGTTTGGTGGTGGTTCGGTGCCTTCTAGGGAACATAACTCACTTATTCTTTGATATTCTTGTTCGGCATAATTTATAAGGCTGTAATTTGGACTTTGGTGAATTTTGGTAAAGATTTACTATTTTTCCTAGCCCTTGGTTTTGGCTAGACTGCTGCTGTTATAAATATTTAATTCCAGTTGTACTAATAAGATATTTCTTCAGTCTTTTGATGTATAAATATTGTCGTGGCTAGATTAATTGTTTCGGGGCAATCTACATTGATTTGCATAGTGAAAAGTGGACTCGAATCTCATAGGCAGTTCGCTCCCTAAGAGATTGCAGATTTTGGATTGGTTTTCAGTTATTTTTAGTTTGTTGTGTGTACTTGAAGGTGTTTTCACATCAGATTTATTTTGGACATCCGATAAACCCCTTTTCTCCATTTTCAGCCCTAAAAGGGATATTACACCATCAAAAGTAGATAAGATAAGATAAGATAATTATATTAAATGTCCAACGAAAGTGACCACAAAGATAGGTCGGTGGGACTGTACAAAGATACAAAACAAAGCAAAAACAACGGGGAAAACCCAAGAGGGTCTCGAAAACAACAAAAGAAGAAGAAGAAGAAGAAGAAGAAGAGAGCACCTGAGGATGAGAGGAAGGTGGAGGAAAGGCCTCGGCACGACACCAACCCTCACATTTGCCCCAAGGTCAGTGAAAAGAAATTGGTGATGTCTTTGCTTTATGCAGTGTCGAGTCTTGGAAAGCTGAGACGCCCATGTTTCGTGGAATGTCGAGTTCTCTGGGTGGACCTGGTGGTCTGTCGTCTAAAAGAGGGAGCTCTTGGCTGTGCACGAATCCGGAAATCTCTGGTCAAGGAAGAAGCTCCTCTAATCCTGACAGATCTAGCCAGGAGATCTCCACTAGGGTCATGCCCCCACTTAGTTCCCCCCACACCCGGTAGAAATGAAAGAAAGATGTGATCTGTCGAGTAGTAGCCTCCTGGAAGGAGGATGGAGGGCCCTGTCACGAAGCTTAATGGCTTCTTGTAAATAGAGAGCGAGACACCTCTGATCATAATACCTAAAGAAGGTCGTGAGCGTAGGATGTTCACCGAAGAGACAATGAAACCTCCCTCTGATCTCATAATAGATGGAGCATCGGAAGATGAAATGTTCCTCTGTCTCAACCTCACTGGAGGGAGCAAAGGCGCAGATCCTCTCGGAGAATGAGCCAAATGGTGATCATTCTCGACCCGAAGCTGTGGGATCCGACTCTGAGGCCCAGCCCAAAGATATGCGAAGAGCATGCATCCAATGACGGGAGATATAGGTGGGCTGAATGATGAGTCCATTCATTGACTTCCGGGAAGTGATTAGCATAGAAGGCCATTTTGGGCGTAGCTCCTCTCGGGAGTTGGTCCACGTAACACAGGTGAATAGTCTCGTATATGTCATCTCACGATAATTCTATGCGCAAATCCCTGCATGCTTGGAAGGAGGTGAGCATGAGCATCCATGGAGTACCTAAAAGGGGAAGCTGTCCATGTTGATTCGAAGAGATCAAGAAGGCGAGAGGTCTCGGCATACCAGCACCGAACACGACCACTACGATCGGAGAGAGTAATGGCCTCAGAAGAACAGTAGGCAAGGTAGATGTATCTATCCCTGCCAGTGGAGGAGTCCGAAAGTCCCTGGATGCGGTGCAAGAGTGAGATGAGACCAAAGATGACCTCTAATGCGAAAGGGCGAGCCCCAAGGCTTCGGCGAGATGATATGATGGGAAGCGATCTCTTTGCATCGATGATCCGTCTGAGCAAAAGGATCGAACCTGCTCGAACAGAGGCCCAATCCAACTCGAAAGGCGGGGAGGGCCTAAACCTCGAGAATGATAAAGAACAGTGGGTCTCCAAGAGAGTCCGAGAGAAACATCTTGGACAATGTGTCCAGAAAGTGATTGGCGGAAGCACTATCTCTTGAGATCGCGAGGGAACCATACCCCTTGTTGATGCGGGGTTGAATAGCCAGACGTTAAGCAGAACCGAGGTCAGAGAAGAGAACCCCAGGATAGGTGTAGGAGTTGGTGATCTCCAACTCCTCCCCCTGTGAAGAAATGGAAATCAGAGGTCTTGACACATTGAAGACCATAACCTTGGTTTTACCCATGTTGTTATAAGCTACCTATGATTTTTGATAAAAAGAGGGCTAAAGCATCAAGCTATCTCTATAACCCCTCGCCGAAGAAGCCAAAAGGACCACATCATCTGCGAAGAGAAGAATGTAGATCGAGAACATGGTGGAGAAGACCATCCTCGTCCAAATCGTATGTGGTCTCTAAGAAAATCCTCCAACTCATCAATATAAATACCAAACAAAGTAGGGGAGAGAGGGCAGCCTTGTTTGACCCCAATGGTGCTCCTAATGAAATCGAAAAGCCCAGGCAGCGAGTGTGAAGGCGACTCAAAACTTCCTCATCTACAAGATTGGGTAATGGCAAAAAGTAGGGTTTGGAAATACCAATGTCTCGAGTCTGCAAAAAAGGGCTTCCCATGGGAACAAAATCAAAGGCTTTAGAAAGTCCACAAAGCAAAGAAGACCACCTGCGACGACGGTGGCGTGCTTCCTCACCAGCGATAGCACGGAGGGTAAGAATGTGATCGGTAGTCGGCATCCTTTCTGAAGCTCCCTTGACTGTCCTCAGCTCTTATTGCATTGAGTGTACTTTGCTCAAGAAATGCGAAAGCTGCGAATGAAGAATAGTGGCGTCTGACTTAGAGGTGTGACCCACCATAATTGTCTGTAATTATTAGGATCGGAAGTAGGACCGGATTTGTGAATAGGGTGGATAATGTGGTGGGACCAAGATTGCGGGAAAAGATTACACACCTCACGATTGAAGAGTTCTACCAAATAACTAATGATGGTGTCGATCCCATGCTTGAAAAATTCTGCCTGGAAGCCTTCCTCATCTGTTTGCTATAATTCATCACCGATATGGCCTTCTTGACATTTGAGTGGGTGAAAACATGGCGGAGTGGGGGTGGGGATATAACTTAGGTCTTGGGATGACCGGGGATGTCATAAAGGGTGGATGTGTGAGTGAACATAGTATGGGGGTCAAGGTCTAGGGGTAAGGGAGAGCGTTGGGGAATGATGGTACGCCAAAAGCGTTTGGGGGAATGCGAAAGTGAGGTGAGATCCCTTCTTTTGTGGGCAATAAAGGTGCGTTTCTTGCGGCGAAGAAGATTATGATAGACAATTTTAAGGGGGAAAGATGGGAAGTCATGGGTAAAGGCCATGCAGAGTTGACGGTGGAGGTTTTTATAGTCGTCATCATACCATTGGTTCATGGGGCATGTCATGAGTGTACTATGGGGCTTGGAAGTGGAATGGGGGTAAGAAAGCGAAGGCAGCCTCATGGATAGTTTGTTAAAGTGCTGCAAGAAGGTTGTACATCTTGTCGAGTGGGGTACCACCAGTGAATTGGGGCAAGTGGGGAGAAGGTGGCGAAGATGAAATGAGAAGGTTATGGGGTGTTAGCATATGGATTTGCATGCATGCAAATGACATGCAACAGTGTGGAACCGAAGTCCCTCCTCAATGAAGGTGAGGCTGCCTTTATTGAAAACCAAAACTGTATTTACATCTGTACATTCAAAATTGTATGTGGGGGGTGTTTTGGAACATCAATGGAAGAAAAGTGAATGAAGGAAATGGAATAGAAAGAAGGAAAGGAGTGGAATGGAATGAACTGAAAGAACATGCAAGAGTTAGGTAAAAACAGAGCCTAATATTGCATGAAGAGGAAAGATGAATAACCAACACAAATAAAACGGAGTTTGAGTTAGCCAAACAAGAACATGCAAAAGGGAACACACATGAGCAAGTAGATAGTCAGAGCTTGATCACTGTGAACTAGAACAACTGATTACTAATGTTGACAATAAGATCAAAGATAATATTTGCATGCAAGATTCAAACACCTAACATCTAATGAACATAAGAACACCAAATGTTACAAGAGACAATGAATGAGACACAAAGTTCTTATTCTATTAACTCCAAAATGTTTTTCACAAAGAACACAAAGTTTCTTCTTGAAACAAAGCTTGCACAAAAGTATTTTCTTCTCCTCTCTCAAAGTCACCCTTACAAATGAGCCCCTGACTTCCTTTTATAACCCAAAAGTTGGTTACAAAGTAGTTAGGGTTTTAAATGCACATTAAATAGGGCACTTAAGTGACTTTGACTTTTTCAACCAACTTTTAAAAAGTGACTAAAAATAGAAACCACTTAAGTTAAAGGGTCATTTAAGGAAAAATACATAAATAAAAGAAATGGGTACATGTGGACCCCACTTAAATGACTTGTATGCACACGTAGACATCCTAGTCAGCAATGTGCCACCTAGATCAAGACACCTAGGATCAGTGCCTTATCCATTGGGCCAAGAGTCCGCCTATCCCGATCGTACGGGAATGAACTCATTGACTGTGCTCTGCAATCCACCAAATGACAAGAGTGCTGAGCTTGAAACTTGAGCAATTCATCCACCCCTCTGTTTGAGCAATATCCTGATGCGAGAAAATTTGTCTTCATTCGTATTCACATTCACAATTCTCCACATGCTTCGAGTACCTTTCCATGGTGAATTATTCATTTGTCGTGAGACCGTAGTCGTTACGCCACCTTGGTTTATCAGAATCCAACTTCTGGTCTTTCGCCATTGAGAAGATCTCCAAGAGCCAAAATTGCAATTCACTCCCGGAGTTATGTCCTTTGTCTTTGTCACCATCCCAAAGTGTTGATCTCTCGAGCAGAATTCGTGAGACTTCAGAGTCTTGGAAATCCATCTCCTTTGCCCCATTGTGAACAAGTGGTGTTGAAAAATCATCGAAGTGATTTATGAATTCGTTGACACACACCTTAGCGTAGTATTTGGTCTTTTTTGGAGTGATGGATTCTAACATTTACACAATCGCTTCCAAGTTTATCATTATTGGCTTGATGACCCTCTTTCGATTCTTCAGGGTATCATGTAGCCAGGTGGGAACCTCTCCAAGTACCTCATTGTACATGGTTCTCGTGTTCGTTGGGAATTGATCTTCATCACGCTGAAGGGGATCACCTTCGGGTGTTGCTGAAATTGGATCTTCTTGTTGTGAGAAAGATGTTGTCGCCATTTTCTCCATTTGTGGTGATTCTTCAAATGTAGGTGGGGAAAGAACCGGATCATCAACTTTTGGTTGAGAAGTTGTGACTACTTCCACAAGTTGGGCTGGTATATTTTGAGGTACTTCATCAACGAGTTCCACCTCTAGAAATTGTGTGATATAGATTACAGGTGCTTGCGCATGAACCAATGCTCTGAATTATAGTGTTGAGTTGTTGATTAGGCCTGAAGAATTAGGGCAATCATGCAAAGACGAATGATGACTGGAATGAGAAATTCTCGAGATGTGCTCCTTATTCACTTAGGTGTTTAGACGACTCAACTCACGAATGAGCCCTCAATCGTATCGCTCCTAGCTTGATTGTGAGCTCATGCATTTTCAACTTGAATTCGAACTCCCATGGCGATCCATGCCCTTCGTGTCGTCTTACCTTCTTTCCAGAACCGAACTCCCTGAGTTCTTCTCTGGCTCAACTCACTTGAATACCGAGCTTAACCCAACATTTTTGAAAAGAATGGTTTTACCACAATGCTCACGGTTCTTCCTTATTATATAACACTTGTAGTAAGAATGTTTTGGCTTTGCCATAATAAGCACAATTGTACCTTCCAAATGATGAGAAAATGCCATTACCAATAAAGACCTAATGCTGCCATGATTATGACCCGTTGAAGATGCTCATATAATTGCAAAGCAAATTGTGCTTCATGAATATTCTGATATGAAATAGATCCACCTCTATGAGATTCTCTTCCATGAGTTACATCGTAAAACAAGTAAGGTCTCAATAGAGAATCTTTGTAATAAACTTCATCAGGTCTCTTGGTAACACTCTCACTGTCACTTAATTCATTTTGATAAAAATATCTTGAAGGAAAACCCGAATTTGAGGATGCATTCGATTCTGAGCAGATAACAACATAGTTGGACGACCTGCTTGTTGGAAGCGCTCAAAAAGGCTTCTACTATACTGCAACATGCCTGCTGCCCGGCTAATTACTGTTGCAGGTAGTTGCTGTGGATCCCCGACAAGAACACGCCTTGCAGCACCCAATGAAAGTGGAGGTAACACGCCTACTTCACTAGCTTGTAGCTTCATCTATAACCACCATATCAAACCCATGGGCTAGGCGCTGGAATAACTTCCGGCCACTACTAGAAACAGTAGTGAACACAGTCTCAGCCTCATTTGCAAAACTTGCCTCAAGATTTGATCCAGCTTCTTCCATGGAAGCGACTTTCCAAAATGAAAAGGCGAGACAACTCAACTAGAACTTTATCTCGTTCTTCTACTACAGCTGCAAGATTTTGCAACAACTAATCACGACTGTGGTCGCGTTTTCTTTCTTCCTCTGGCTGGTGCGTGGCCTTTCTTTGGCGTGGGAAATTTTAATTCTCTTGTTTTAAAAACTGCTGTCTTTTCTTTGCCAGGCATGTACTTCTTAATACCTGCGCATCTTTTGAGAACTTATTCTTATTTCCTTTTCAGGCTGGGCGCGGGTTTCTTCTTTTAATCTTCTTTCTTTAAAAACTGCTGTCTTTTAATGCTCCCAAATGTGGATTCTCCTTTCTTTGCATGCATGGAAAGCTTCTGGTGTTCTTCTCCTTCAGATGCGTGGGATGCTGTCTTGTCCATCCTGGCGCCTTCTCTTCCTTTTTGAACTGTGTGTAATCTGTTCCCTGGCACGTGGAAAGGTGTTTGGGGCCGTGCGCCTTGTCTTTCTTCCTCTGGCTGGTGCGTGGGAAGAAATTTTGTCTTCTTTATTTTAAAACAAAACAAATGCCCCCTTTTTTTAATATTAAAAACTGTTCTTTATTCTCCACGCGTGGAAATGAATTCTGGTTTGCTGGAGATCTGTCCTCCTTCCCCCTTGGCGTGGGCTTTTGCTGTTTTTGTTTTCTTTTAAAGACTGTTTCTCTTTACCTAATACATGTGCCTTCCTTTAAAACGTGGAAACCCTTCTCCCACAGCTGTGTGTGAAATTCTACTTTAGATTTTGATAAAACCTCTTTGATGAATGCGTGGAGCTTGAAAACAAAACCAAAAACCTTCTTGTATTTCTTCTTCACAATGGCGTTAGTTTCTCTTGCATGATGCTGACAGAATATTATGTCTTCCTGAAGAAATAAGAAGCTTCTGACTTTTTCCAACGGGTTTGATGGAGGAAGTTACGAGGATTAATTCAACTTCCTCTCATCCCGGGTAGTGGCTTAAGTGCCAGGGGAAATGGGGAAAGCAACGGACAATTGCCAACGGGAATGGCAAAATGGGTTGGCAATCCCCGTCTAATTTCCCCATGTGGGAAATTGGGGAATTTTATGCCCGTTTGCCAATCCATGATTTGGCAATTGGCAGAGAAAAACCCACGTGTGGGAAATTTGAAGAAATTGCCGAGAAAGTGGAAATCTGGTTCGGAAGCCAACCCGTGATTGGAAACAAAAGCTTACTTCCCCGGCACTAAAACTTGTCGAATGAACTTTAATTTATATTTATTTAATTAAATACTCCTTAAGTGATTTTTTAAAAATTAATTTAATCAAACAAGGAGCAATTAATTAATTAAATATTAATTAATTATTTTAATGTATTTTAACACGTTTTAAAGCTGGTGGGAAGAGTTCTCACCGAAAATCATGAAAGCGAAGACCAAACGATCACAAAAATAAGATGATCGCGATGAGTACAATGAACCACGCAAAGTAACACTTTTCAAAATTTTCTAATTTTTCATTTTTAATTATTTTTTTAACAATTTTGCGAAGTCAAAATTGGCTGATAACATGGGGTCACCCTCAGCAAGTCTCAGAGTGGTGTGTGGAGGGCAATGAGAAGGGCTAGGGGTCCTGGGGGAGTAGTTTCCAAGGAGAATGAAAGGGCTACATGATCGGTGAGGGGAATGGGGGAGATGGAAAGGTGGTGAATAAAGGGAAGAAGGTCGGGGGTAGTCATGACGTAATCAACAACATTGGCCCCACCACCGTGAGGTCTGCAGGTGAAGAATTTGGAATCTGGGAAACATGATATGCCATTAAGGATCAATAGGTCATGAGCTTCCCCCAACTGTAAAAGGTGTCGGCCGTATGTCGTCAAGGGCCCTGCCACATCATCTGACTCCCTCTGAAGACCAAGAGAAACCGGGTCCACCTCCGAAGTACAAAGAGCATCAACAGTCTTGTCATGACATGAAACTTGGATGTTTTTGGTTCGAGCATTGAAATCACCCAAAAGGATGACCTCACCAACTGCTGAGAACTGAGAAATGCCAGCAGAGAGGTCAAAGTAGGGATCCCCAACTAGGCCATTCTCAATGGCGAAAGGAGAAGAGGTAGGGGAAGTAACAAACTGCAATATAAATGTCTCGGGTAAGGTGTGGGGTCCGCTAACCTTGATCCATAGAAAACATGCAAACTCGTCCTCAGTTGCCACAAAGATCCTGCCTCGAAGAGTGTCCCTAACCAAACAAGCAACACCGCCAGAACCCCTAACTCCACCGGAACTCCTAGTTTCTTGCCTGCAAATAGAGAGCCAATAGTACCCCCTAAGGTCCGAGAGAGGACGAACGGGGCTCTCATGGGTTTCCGTAACAAAAAGGAGATCAGAGTGACCCAATGCATCCTGTAGGAGACTGGTGAAGACTAGTATGACCCATGACCATTCTAACATGAAATGACAATGCCCTATTATCTTTGCCTCACCGGCAAGTGGGACCGTCATTTGGACCCGGGAGCCCAACCAGGAGGAAAAGTGTCTCTAATCACCGGTCTGAGGTTCCGAATCACTGCCCATTTTCCTGCCTTCTTGGCTGCCATGACCATCTCTCGGGACTGTTTGAGTTCTGCCACCTGTGCTCTAGTGAGATCTTCATCAAGGAAAATCTTATCCGGAAGTGAGAAAAGTCTCCGTTTAGCCCTGAGAGCCCGAAGTCTGTCTTCAGACTGATTTGAAGCGAAGGAATAGGGTAGAGTCCAGACCAAGCCATGCTCTGTCAATGTGTACCTCCGACAGCCCCAACGTGTTTGTGATGAAGTCAGAAGCAATGGCTAGAGGATCAGAAGAAGGAAGAGGTGTGGGCAGACCTCTAACTCTGAGATTGAGCTCTCTTGTCCGTCTGTTTCTTTCTTCTACAAGTTTGGCTTGTACAACTTCTTCCACAACTGCAATAGGAGAGGTGTTTTGGCCCTTACCTTTTATACCTCTTTTGGTGGCACATTTTGTCTTGATTAAGTTGAGACCTTCCTTTTCGCACACCAATGAACTCGCAAGTAAAATTGCCTCTCGTATCTCCCCTGGAAGTTCCATGTATTCCTCCTGGAATGTCCCTTTTAGGGTTGAAACGGAGAAAAGGGGTTTATTTGACTATCCATAATAGATTTGCTTTGAAAACACCCTCAAGCACACACACAAAACTGAAAAATAGCTGAGAATATCTTAGAATGATTAACCAATACAAAATCTGCAGTCTCTAGGGCAGCGAACTATCTATGAGATTGAATCCACTTTTCACTATGCAAATCAATGTAGAATGCCACGAAATAATTTATCTAGCCACGACAATATTTATACATAACAAATACATCAAAATATCGAAGAAATATCGATCATCACACAATGGAATTAAATATTTATAACATCAGCAGTCCAACCACGTCAAGGGCTAGGAAAAATAACAAATTCTCACCAAAATTCTTCAAAGTTCAAATTACGGCCTTATAAATTATCTTTGAGCCAAACAAGAATATTAAACCAAAGTAATGAAATCAGCCCCTCTGACATACCAAACCCTCCACCCATACAAGTCACCTAGGGTAAGAAGGGGGAAAAACCAACAATAAACCACCTTGAAGTACTTTGGAAACCCCGTATGGGATTCCCCTCAAGCTTGAGGAGTGTTTGTTCCTCAATCTTCCAACAATGGAGGTTTTGTCCCCAAAGTTGAGCCACACTAAAGGTTTTTCGTCTTTAGTGGAGAGTAGGGCACATTGTGCACAAACCCAAGATATCAATTCTTAAATTAAACATGCATAACCCTTCAAATGAACCTTCATGTCCTTATATATCCTCAAGTGGCGCTAACATCAAAATAGAAGCCCAATGCATAGGCTGACCTTCAAGTAATTCTATTTCTTCATTAACCTCTATGTAGGCTCTCCAATCAAGGCCGATTGTTGGCTAGATTTTTGCACATCCGAAAACCTAAAGCGGTTATAAGATAAATCTCCCTCATTTATCGGTGAGGCTCCGTGTATGATTTTTATCGATAATGGATTTGAGTAACTGTTTGTGGGTTTTACTTTAATTGCAAAGCTCATGAGCCATAGCTAGGCAATTTTGCAGCTGTAAAGAAATATTTGCAGAAGAGGAAAATAATTGAATCCGGGAAGAAAGAAGAGAAAATGTGCAATCCAACCAATAGTTCGTAGAGTTGGTCTCATGCACATAGATAAACAAATAGATCTCAAAATACAGAATTTAAAGGAAATGAAAGTTTCAAATCTAGATCTGAGATAACACAGTTTATGCAAAGATCTACATAGAAGTAAGAAACAAATGCACCATTGACACAAAGTTCTCCGGAAATCTGTCTCTTTTCAATTCCTTAGCTTTCAAAAAGATATCAAGGGTTTCAACTCAAAGTCTGGAACACAAGAATGTTGATTACAAATTCTGATTCTTTAACCCATAGGCTCTTCCTCTATTTATAGTGTATAGAGGGCAATTACAAATAAGAAGTTTTCAATGAATTCCTGCATGTGGAAGCTATGAAAAAGGGAAGCAACTGACAATCTTCTTCCTGGAATTCCTCTTTGCATGACATGCATGATTTATAATTGAAAATAGAACCTTCTATTTGCATGTCTCGCCACCTATTTCCAAGTAATTGACTTCTTCAAGTAACTTGAAGTAACGACTTTTAAACCAATCACTTAAGTTTTACAATTTAATTGATTATTCAATTACTTTGTTGGAGAAAATAAGAGAAAGAAGAAGAAAATGAGAAGAAATTAGAAGAAAGTTGCATAACACTCTCGGTCTTGTCCTTCCTCCATACTCTGCTGCATGCTGAATTGATCAATATGCATTGTACTTTTTGCTTCATCTATTTTAGTAATGAATGATCTCGAATGATATCTCTGAAGTGGATCCGACATACTCCCATGTGTTGTTGAATTATTTCCTTTGATTCTCACCAAAGCTGGAGACAGAAGCAGTAGTCATGTGACTTTGCCTTGCGGATCTTACTGCTTTGACTTTGTCTTCCCTCTTATTCTCGAAGCTTTTGCAATTCTTCTCCAGTATATGCACCAGTGTAATGTTTTCTGTAAATAATTCAGACATAACTCGTCATCTTTTTATTTTTAATTGCACATGAGCAATTTTAAATTCTGGAAAACACTCCGGGCGAAGGAAAACACAAGTAAATTCAATGAAGGCTTCAACTGGAAGATTGGGAGCATATGCACAAGCTCCTGAAAGGAAATTTCCATGCAATGACTTCCACATGGGCTGCATTAGAAACAAGAGAATGAATTTTGCCGGAAGCCTTTGCAATTATGAGAGTTGGATCTATTTGTGCAGAACCTGCAATTTCTCCTTCTGATTCTGAAGATATATTCAATGTATCTGACATTGACTTTGCCTTCTTTTCACCAATATGAGCACCAATGAAGTATTCCTGCAAATAATTCAGACAAACATGGAATCCATGGCATGAATGCTTAATTCCTTCACCAAAATCTGATTATAAAGCCTGTTGCCCTCTATTTTTAGACTTTGTTTGCATGCCAAGCGAGCTAAAAATATTATTTAATTCACTTGTGCACTCACATCAACATGTAGATGCTCTGAATAATAAAAAGAAAGCTTCTCCAACCCTAGGCGCCAAAATTGGATGCTTCTCGACAATTAATAAAAAAGTCAGCTTTTAGGCATTTAGCTATGCCAGAATGGGTTGCACTTTTTGGCAAGAGGAATTGCTAAAAATAGGAAGTCAAAGCAATGGAATTTTTACCCTGCAAGGCAGCTAAGAAATTCTCACTTTTCACTTAAGTGACTTGACTTTCATAATGAGAATTTTTACCTATGCAAGGTAGGCAGGAAATTCCCGCTTTTCACTTAAGTGACTTGACTTTCATAATGAGAATTTTTACCTTGCAAGGAAGGCAAAAAAATCTTTTCCAGGAAGGCAAGAAAATTCTGCCACCTCTAAAATTCCCATTGGCAGCTTAAATCCTTCCTTCCAAAAAATGCGACTTGCATGGAAGAAAGCTTCTTTCCAAAAGTGCGACTTGCATGAAGAAATTGCTCTTCCCAAAAAGTGCGACTTGCATGAAGAAAGCTTCTAAAGTCGTGTGAAAACTCATCAACAACATTTTATTTCCATTTTTGGATTTTTGGTGAAGAAAAACACAGATATAGAATAAAATTTTCCATTTTTGGAAAGGGTCCGAGAAGATGTAGCAACAAAACTTGCATGTGCCATAACTTTCATTCCGTGGCTCCGTTTTAGGTGTCATTTTTCTCTAAAAGTGCATATTTTCTCGAGCTCTATGCATTGATGGCAATATTTTTCTTATTTTCATAAAATCCATTTTTGCACCTTTTTGGACCAAGCGACTTCTTGCAATCTTTGAAAGAATCTGAGCTCTAATCACCTTTAAATAGATTAGTAATTAAAAATATTGGATAGCTTTTCAAAACCCTATGCCTGGGGAAAGATTTGGTAGGAAGAATGAATAGGCTACAGGAATTGCCGGAGAAAACAAACCAAAACACAGAACAAAAAGAAATAAAACAAAACAAAAGAAGTTGCAGGCAATTGCTCGAAAAAATTCTCCAATTAGTTGATCTACAAAAATTCTTCCCCGGGTGAATGTTCTGTGGTAATAATGATGGGGTGAAGTGCTTTATATAACCTAAATCCTCCAATTTTAGCTCAATCTATTTTTAAAAAAACTTTATTTATTTAATAAATAAATAAATAAAATTCTCTTAGACAAGGTCAGTGAAGGATTTGCGTGAGTTTCGGCATGTGGGTATTTGTCTAATTTGGATTTTATGACTCTGGGATACCTTAAGCAATGCTGAACAAGCTGCAGGCAAAACAAACACAAACGACCTATTACTTTAAAAAGAACAATTTTTTTAAAGGGGTAGCCCTGATTTCAGGGTGAAATCTTGGGCACACCACCGACCCATAAGGATTAGAAGTCTTTGAACCAAATAAGAGGCTTTCATGCCTAACTTGCCATTAAAAGTATTTGCCTTTGGAAAAAAAACTTTTACGTCATTACATCAAGTAGAATTCATCATCCATTGAGCCAATATTGACTAAACAAAGACATAATGGGAACTAGAAGAAATATGAATGCAATTCTCATTATGTTCCATTTAGAGGACATTACATCCTCATAGCTTGTCGTAATGCTTTGCCCCAAAGAGTGCCTTGTTCCCACCTGCGGGTGGCTGATTCGTAAGTGATCCTTGGGGCTGTCGTGATGTATTTTGCTCGGATGAGCTGCCCTCTCCATTATGAACCCTCTCCATTATGAACCCTAGGTTCGTGAAATATTTGAAGGGTTAGGGGTAGAAGTTCATAGTATCCGCCAATCTCACTTGCCCTTGATGATCTTGTCGATTTTGACTTCCTATGGATCTTGGTGATCTATACTATCTTCTTCTCTTGGCTGGTCTGATTTCTTTTCTATCCTCTGATAGCAAATGAAACCCTTGTTGCTTTCTTGCATGAAACCCTATGGTTGGGAAGACCAAAGATCGGATCTGACTATAATGTCCCTTTCAGGCTGAACTACACAAACCCCAAGTGAAGTAGACTCAAATTTTATACCAGCAAATTGAAATTAGGAACACCCGGTGTCTGCACGATCGATTTTTAGGACAACTTTCAAAAAGTGAAAATTCAACCAAATATCATCATAGAAATTATTCACAACATATATATAAGCCTTACTAGGAACAATGTAGGTCAATTTACACCATGAAATTCAATCACATGCACAATTGGAAATTTATTTATTAACAAATGTACAACCTTAATAAAAGTGACCAAAAATGAGGTCTCAAAACCCCAACAATTGCAAAATATGGAATATATTAGCCTTATAAAATATGAGAAGCCCAAATATCAACTTAGAATGTAGATTCGTACTTACTGAAGGTAGAAGGCACTCCTACCCTAGTCGCTCCCTAGGAGAGGGGCTCCAAACAATGCCAAAACCCTTGTTATGACTTCTCCTTGATGCCCTAGTTTCAAACCAACAAGATTGTCTTTAGTGAATTCCTTCACACCACCAACTTGGAGAGTTTTTGTTCTCCAATATCCCGAGAAGGAAGGGTTTCATCCTCCTTGGATGCCACACTAATGGGTTTCGCCCCTTAGTGGATTTGGATTGAAGCAATCAACCCACGGAACCAAGTGGAAAAGTATATATGCCAAAAGATGATGCAAAATGAGCCTATGCGACTCCCTTTATACTCTTATGGTGGCACCAAAGGTGTAAGGGTGAAATACCCAAGACCGAACTCTTTGGAAGTTCTATTTTCTAATTTCATCTTGGGAGCACTCTAACCTTGTGACCTTGGAATGGCAAAACACAAATATGAATAAAGAAAAATGAAATATAGCTCTAGTCCTTCCCTTATTCCACTTTTTGCCCACAAGAAAGAAGGAAGAGAAAGAAGCCTTTAATTTATATTATTTTGAAAAAAGGGACATTACATTGGCTCATTTGTGCATCACCATCTTGTCTAAAATATAACTTTGCATGGTTTTTGGGCTGATTTCTCAATTACTTCCCACTTTGGAGGGTGAAAATCCTTTGGCGTGACCAACGAGGAGGATGAAAACCTTCCTTGCTTGATTGAAGATCGAAAACTCTTCACTTTATTGAGGATTCTCCATCCGAGGTTTCCAAAGTGCTTCAAGAAGATTGATGTTGCAGATTTTCAGCTAGGGTTTGATTCTACAGTGATTTTCAGCTCCTCTCCTAGGGAGCGACTAGCAAAGGATGCACCTAGGGAAGAGTTAGGTGGATTCTAGGGCACATTTGACAACATCAACTCAGCCATCATCGCATTCTTTATATTTTTAGCAACCGAAATTTGTATTTGGACTTCATTTTTGGGCTTGGAATCATTCATTTTCAGCCACTTTGTAAGGGTGTTCTCTGCTGTCATTTATTTAATTTCCAATTGGGGTTTGAAGGCTGATTTCTTGGTTAATATTGGTTCTAAAATATTTTTAAGTGTCCCTACATGTTTTGGATGGTGTGAATGATGCAATTTTGAAGAGTTATTACTTTTTCCTTGCTGCTGTTATAAAAAATCAAAGACTGTTGTTCACTGTTGTCATAATTTTCAGTTGGCTGTCATAAAATTCAGTTTACTATCTATTGGGTTTGTGCTATTTTCTCTTTTGTCTATTAGATCCCGGAAAGGAACATTATAGTAGCATTAGAGCATAGTTCTTCCCAACTTGGAGGGTATTCATTCAGAAGGAGAAGATAAAATGGTGAACATAAATTTTAATGATGCTAGGTTTGAGAGGTTTGCCTAAGGGCAAGAGAGGTTGGCTGATATAATGGCACGACTAATCCATAATATGCATCCAAGCAGCTCTTCAAGGGAAAATAACTATCTTGACCACTAAGATCCATGATGGATCCTACGGCCCGAGGCTTTTCAGCCTATCTTCCCCGAGGGAAGAAGTCATTACGGAGGTGATATGTGGCATCGGTAGGGCTTAATATTGCGGCCAGCTATGAAGAATATAGGGCTCTTCCGAATGAGATCTGTGATATTATTTTGCTTGCTAAATTCATAGGGGTAAGCAAGGGAAGGTCAAGGCCGGAGACTAGACCTCATGCACCACAGAGGGATTTTCAAAATGCTTTGGGGAAGGTGACACTCCATAGTTGAGGGTTCCTGAAAAAGGAACAAGCTGGTGTATGGGCCGAAGATGCTAGGATTAAACCATAGACCACAAGAACACGCAAGAGCCAAACCCAAAGGGTTTCTCGTGAACAAAAGAAAAAGAAAAAACATATTCATTTTAAGAGGGTTTTGGGGAGTCCCAAGAAGACCATTTTGAAGGGCATACACATGAGAAAAAAGTTTTTACTGTTGTTAATGATTATGTTCAACTTGCTGGAATTTTCCGAACAACAATCAATAAGAAGCAAATTGATGTTGTTCTTGACTTTGGCAAGAACCATGATGATGTTCCATACATGTGCCAACAAAATTTGAAGAAGTCAAGGTGGGAAGATCTCCACTTGTTGAAGAAGCGAAGGCAAAAGGAGGGTGAGTTGCTTGTGGGCAGCCAAGGTATGACCGTGATAAACATATTTCCGATTTGTTGTTTCATCCTATGTCGTTGCCATATTGTTGTCATCATGGAAAATATTTTAAGAAGCATGCTAGGTCAAAAGACAACTTGCAGCTATGGGCATGTTACTTTCTTTTCTATTCAAGGCCAAGATTGCTTTGGCATGGGTGGTCTTAGGAGGATCAAGGTAAATGCCATCTCTTGCACTTGGAATGGAAGGAAAATTATGAGAATGCATATAAAGTTTTTGAACTTCATTATGAAGGATAAGATGCTACAAAATGGCTTCATCATCCCTTGCACCAAGAGGATCCAACAACTCAAGCTCACCTTGGGAAGGCACATGGTAATTAATGATTTCTATGTCGAGATAATTTGGTACTTGAGATACCATGGTTTCATTCCTTGAATGAATTTAACCAAAACTACTGATCTATGAAGTTAAGATTCATGTTTGATGGCCAAGAGGTTGTGCTTCAAGGCATAACAAATAAAGCTCCTCAAGTTGCTATAGAAAAACGGATGAAAATAATTTCCACAAAAAAACAAGACATATGGGCAGCCAATGGTAAGAAAAACTCCCCACTCTCAGTTTTAGAACAACAGTTGCATCATAGAATTTTTCAGCTCCTAATCCATGCACATGCTCTTAGAAGAAGTCTTCCGATAAAAGTGGATGTTGAGTTCATTAATTTTGTATTTGAAAGTGAGAAAGGTGGATGCTATCTTGTTGTCCAAAGCATTGTAACCCAATTGGAAATTGGTGGTATGATTGTAAGTAGTAGAAGTCATGTTTTATGGGTTTTAAGGCACATTGTCATAAAGAATTGTACTGTTGTTCCTTTTTTCAGCTTTCCCAACATTGTACTTGCAGCCATACAAGTAGTCTCAAACATACATTGGAGTAATCTTCAGTTTGTTGAGGTTGTTGAAGCATTTGCAGTCACTATATGGCTGATTCCAACCCTTAGATCACTATCATTACTGGGTTTTGTGAAGAAATTGAAGTATGAGAGCTGTTATCCTATTTGCTGCTGTCCGCATCAGAACAACCCCTTAACACCTTTTATGACAGTCACCAAAATGTTTTCAGTCACAGGGTGGAAGGATTTTCTGCCCACCATCAATGAGGGATTGTTTGCCACTGTTTTAGAAGAGTTTCCAGCCACCACAATGCTGATTGTGAGCAAGAAAATACAATGATACAGTCTACAAACAACCATGTTTGGGGCAATGTGAATGGACCTTTTAGAGTCCATCATATGAAGGGGAATTTTGAGAAGATTGCAAGCATGGGAAGAGAGTTGAATAACATGCCTATGAGGCATGATGGAGAGGTTGTTGGAACATGGGTGGAAGCTCTTGTTTTCTTTAATGTGTTTGCTCCATGTGCACGGGTACATGTATAAACAAAGAAGAGCAACTAAGTTTTGATATCAGCCCAAACAAGTAATGATGAATACAAGATTTCAGTGGAAGATGAAGAGATGTCTCTGCAAGCTTTGTTAGAAGCACACTAGAAAGAAGTTGATATGGAAACCAAGGCAAAAGAGTAGCTTGACACATTTGAGGCTGCAATGAGAGTGATTCTTGGTATAGTTGTCATTACCTTCAATAGCCATTTGATTAATCCTTTTCTCTCATCAAAGAGTTTACAAGTTCCTTGAACACGGGAGGAATTCTTTTCGATTGGTGATGGTAAGTATGAGATTTTATGTCCCCTTTTAGACAAGTTAGGAAATGGAGAAATACTTGTCAAAATCAAGCAAAGAATGGATAAACCCTTTTGTATCAACCTAAAATATCCCAATGTCAGCTATTTCGAACCCAAATGGGGTTGGAACTAGCCAAGGTGGTGGGATAGATTGGAAGAAAACAATTGGAATTTAAACACATTCAAATCATATTTTTTACACAACGGAAAACAATTAATAATCAAACCCCAAACTGCTGCAACTTCTAAAATTATTTCCCGCTTAACCAACCAAGCAAAAGCCTTCAAACTTTGGATTCGGTGCAATAAAATATGGGAAATATGATCATGTAATCCACTTCCACCCAGCTATAAGAAAAGTATCAGATTTGTGCAAAAGGCTGGTCGCCCAGGCATAAAATATTGTTCACTAAATAAATAATTCCAGCTTCTATACTCATCCAAAAATTCACTAAATTACATGCATGCACTCACAAAAATATGAGAAACCAGATCTGAACTGAAATCACAATTTTTTAGCATCAAAATGGGTCACAAACCCCTCTTTCCCAAGTCGCTATGGCTGGAAATAACCAACAGTGACCAGCAAAGAGAAAAGGAGCATAACCAATGATTTTCACCCTCTAAACTTGGCACAAAGACTGAAATAAATCAAGCAACAATGGCAGATCTGAAATTCACTTGTTTAACCCTCAAAACATGCAAACAAATTCAGATTTCTTTCAACAATCAATTCGCTAGGGTTAGGAATACTTTCCCAAGCAATTCGCCACACAATAGATGCAACACATACACTAATGGATCCTTATCAAAATCAGATCTACTTCAATTCCAAATCGAATGAGAGAGAGAGAGCACAATGAAGAGCTAGGGCATACATCCCATTTCTCCAAGCATGGAGAGACATAAATGATCAAATCAACATCCCCAAAAGATGGCCATGCAACCTCCTTTTATAAGATAAGGGGTGCAACATTCAAATGACCGACCTTTTCCCTTTTGGAGGGAAAACTAATAAAACTTAATTAAAATATTAAAAGACTAACTTTATGTGCACTTTATTATTTTCTAATTAAATAATAAAGAGTAATTAACCTATGTGCACATTTTAAGACTAAATAAGACTCCCACTTGTAGTACTAGGCATGCCGAGGGTTCTGATGCAAGTAACGGACAACGAGACATCTCAAAACAATCCCTAGCTTCACCTTGAACCCACGGGAGAGAAAATGGGTTAAAGGTCTTCCATTCTTTGTCTTCGTAAATGTCCTAGAAAAGGGGACATTATATGAGATTTTCAGTGTTTGCGTGGTTTTCCCAACCCCTACATTTCCAAACTTGTTGGTTTTTGCAAGAAAATTCCACTTTGGTATCTGTTGTACCTTTTTCATGGTGATGGGCATGAAAATAAGCTGTAAAAATCTTTGCTGTTCCTAGCTAAGGACAAGCTTGTAATTTGGTAAAAATTAAGGAAAAACCCTTGATGAAAAAAGTTGGTAAGAAGGTTTAGCTAAAGACAATTTTAGGACAACCACCAAGTACTTGGGTGGAAACCTAAGTATGTTGTGGCCACTATAACTCATTTCCAGCCTATCTACAATCTGATTTTTATCAGGCTAAAACAATTTGGAAGGTTTTGAGTACAACTAAGCATGTAGAAAACAAATTTGCTAGATCTTTTATTGAAGAAGAAAATGAAGACAACGGGTGTATGAGCTTGCTTTTCGCAAACACTCTTTTATTGATAGGCATGGGATCCGACCTTTTGAGCATTATAGAATATTTCTTCACTTTGACATGATGGTACTTGGGCATGAGAGCTTGCAATTGTTTGTGGGCAAACAATTTTGGGAGGGGAGGACCATAATGTCCCCTTTTCCAAGCTAGTTCGATTTGAAAACTTCCCAGGGGAAAGAAGGGAATGAGCAAGGGAAGTAATTGTCATGTTTTTGATTATTTTCGTGAGTATTGCATTCTTCTTTAATAGTTTTCTTTATAAAGTCAGGTCGGTTGGGTTAAGAAGGTGAAATGACGGGGAAAAATAGAAGAAAAGCATCCATTATGAGGTCGATCCTATTTGGAAGCTTCCTAATTGGTTTTGGTGCCACAAAGGGTCGGCTTGGCTCATTTGTGCACCATCATCTTGTCTAAAATATAACTTTGCATGGTTTTGAGTTGATCGCTCAATTACTTCCACTTAAGAGGCGAAAATCCTTTGGTGTGGCTAATGAGGAGGATGGAAACCTTCCTTGCACGATTGAAGAATGAAAACTCTTCAATTTATTGAGGATTCTCCATCTCGGGGTTTCAAAGTGCTTGAGAAGATTGATGTTGAAAATTTTCAACTAGGATTTGATTCTACGGTGATTTTCAACCCCTTTCTTGGGGAAGCGACCCACCTTAGGCAAGAGTTAGGTGGATTCTAGGGCACAAGGACATCAACTAAGCCATTGTTGCATTCTGTAATATCCCATTTGGGGATAAAACTGAAAATTAAGGAAATTAGCTAAACCCAATACAAGTCAAATCTGATTTTTATGACAACAATTAATAGAGGACCAAAAACACTCTCAAACCCTATGACTAGAGAGAGAGAGAGAGAGAGAAATCCACTGTAGAAACACTCAAAAATTATGAGAAGTTATTCCTTGGATTGCCCTTGATTTTAGAAGCCAAAAATGTGATCAAATCATCAAACTTAGAATTCTGGAATTTATTATGGCACAAAAACAAGCTGAAACTTGTAAATTCAATAACTCTTAGAAAACAAGGAATCTCCACACATATGAATACTCAAAATGATCATAAAAATACCAACAATCAAATGAGACCAATATCATAATTTTCCAACCATGGAAATCCTCTCAAAATTGATCCCAAAATCTCTAAATGAGTAGATAAAGCTGCCCAATGCCAATAAAAATTTGAATATTAAATATTCTCCTCAAATATGCAATAATCTTCACTCTCAATCAATGTTGAAGGGTTTTGTCCTTCAACAAAACCACTAGAAGGGTTTTCGTCCTTCTAAGAAGCCACACAAGAGGGTTTTTCATCCTCAAGTGGAAGAACATGGAGCAACAAGCTCACAATGCCCAAATAGGAAAATGCGCCAAAATCTAGATGCTCCAAATGAGGTCCTAAGTCTCCTTTTATAATCTTCTTTTGGCGCCAAAGCTTAGAAAGATAAGGCCGACCCATAAAGATGTTATATTTCTTCATTAAGCTTCTTTTATTTGCCTTTAACCTAGCCGACCTACTTCAAGAGGGAAAACACTAAAAGAAAACATAAAAATTAGAAAAACAAAAGCAAATGAAAGCTCAATGTTCTTCTCCAACTCCTCTACTTCTTTGCCATGGAGAAGGAATGGCAAGAAGTCCAAATTTTGATTCTTAAGTGGGAAAAAGGGACATTACAGTCCTCCCTTCCCAAGATTGCTGTCCTCAAGCAATTGCAAGCCCTCACCCCAAAAGCCAATGTATCCAAGTAGAAGAACATGTTGTAATATTTCCACAAACAAGCTCCCGTGCCTGTCAAATGAGAGAGCTGATGTAAAAACAATATTTTGCAATGGCTGCCCCAATCTTCCTTGAATTCCCAAGGCTGCCCATGAAGACCAACTGCTGTCATACCCAACATTGACAAGAAGTTTGAAAAGTAATCATGAATTTGACAAGAAAATCAATTCCCAGCTTGGCCCATGCATCAATAATGTTCCTCAAAGTGTAAGAGAGTTCTTTAACCATGAACATGAAAGCAATTGAGTAATATAAGGGGCTGTAGTAATTGATGACAGCAGCCTTAGTGGTTGCAAATGAGCACACGGTAGCTTTGAACCAGCTTCTTCCAACCTTAGAAAAAGGTAGAATACTCCCCTCTCCTTTCTTCGTGGGATCTTGAGGTCCTTGGGCATGAATCCTCAAGTTATGAGCCATATGAACATGCATTTTCTGTACTAGCCCGAGGTGCAAAGAGGCTATCCCAAAAAACTCAAAAATACATGTCAAAACTTTTCTCATTTCACAACAACAATCAGCCATCATGCCCAATTGAAAATTCATCATGTAATGGTGCCACAAATTAGATGTACCCAAACCATTACCTTGTTGTAGGAGAGCATCTTCTTGCCCAAAAGTGAATGCTTGGAACACCAAAAAAGTATTCCGGGCTGCGTACTTACCGCTGTCCATAACCCCCACAATTTGTCCAACTCAAGACTGAAAATGTGCATCCTATCATCCAATGAAGTGACAACAATTGAACATTCATCATGAGTGATTAGAATAGTCTTGAAAACTGAAAATTACCATCTCTAATGGCTGCCATGAACATGCTTATTCTACCCTCAATGCATAGTGGAACATTTTCCCAAACTTCTCCAATGATTTGTTGGGTCTTTGGAACCCAAACCATGATCCCAAGTGACAAAACATTACGCATTTGTGGCACTTCTATATCTTGCAAATGGGCTGTCCTATGATACTCTGAAATGCACACCATACTATTTTCCATTCTTCCACAAGAATCAGCTTTAACACACAAATGGGGAAGCAACAAACAAGTGTGTCTCAAATTTGATGAATCGAAAAGATTACCTTGTTGTAGAAGACCCTTTGATTGCCCCAAGTGGAGTGTTTGGAACACCAAAACTTGATTTCCAGGCTGCATACCAACTGCTGTACCTAACCTCTTCGAATTGCTCAATCTATGCCTGAAAATATGCATATCACTCCCAATTGAAGTGACCATAGCTGAGAGTACTTCAATGGTGACCCATAATGCCTTGAAAAACTGAAAATTATCTTTCATTATGGCTGTCTTCTTGTGCCAATCAACAAGTATGATGAAATGAGATCTGAAAATAATGTTCTCCATACTTATGTTACAAACCATATCCATTTCTCTAGCATGCCTCTCATATTGATCCACAAATTGACATGTTGTAAGCAATGAATTTGAAAGACTTTCATACCTTAAGCTGATCTCAAAATGTTCATCTTTCTTTGTCACAACAACATCACTCAAACATGACATGTGATCCTTAACAACAATTTTCCCATCATGATATAAGTATGGCAGCGATATAAAAGGAGATAAAATGTCATCATACCTTGAGTTGTTCCCCACATGTCTACCTTCCCATGCCGGATGAGGAGTGATCGAAACATCCTCCATTTTCCCAATCTTGTGACTCATAATTTCTGAGTTGAAATCAACCTTCTTCTTCTCCTCAGATTCAACAAGTGAAGCCTTTTCCGCTTGGGCTTCAACCACATCTTGATGGTGTTCACATAGGGCATCTTCGTAGCTCTTACCATGCTCATGGACACCATAAATCTGTCTCTTATTGTTTGCTGTTCTGAACAGACCAACAAGCTTAATGTCATCATTTTTATTGGAGAAGGGTTTCCAACCAGCCCTTCCTCTTCCCCAACATGCTCAACACCCCTTGCTTCATTTCTGGATTCATCACATGTCAAAACATTTTTAGTATTAACCACAGAAAAAGCAATATTTACCTTATGAAGTTGATTCTTCGGAATGGGTGCAAGTGTCATGGCCTTAGATCTCTTGACCACCAATTCTTCTTCCTTAATGACTCCCTCTCTTATTGTCATATGAGAATTGCTTGAGCTATTCACTTCACCCTCTTGATCCTCAAGCTTCCCTTCATCCTTCCGCTCATGTTCCCAAGTTCCCTTAGTACTTTTCAACATGCAACCATTAGAATTCAAGGAAAATTATTGACAATTAAAATTTCTTTACCTTCCCTTTCTCTTGGCTCTTGCTTGGCCATTTCTTCCTCTTCTTGTGCTTCCTTAGGGCTGTAAGAAAAATCAATGAAGGGTTCACCTTTGGCCATGGCGGTGGGTGTTTCTAAGGCTCCCAAGGGCTGCTCCCTTTTAATAACCAGCTGCTGCAATAATTCTTCCTCCCTCTTCTCCTTAGGGAAATAGGTATTTCCATCCTCGCACAGTGAACTTGGGGTTTTGACTCCCTCTTCATCAAACTTCGTGCTTTCTTCATGTTGCTTGTGTGGCATGTGATGTCTAGGCTTGGGCCTAGGTCTTCCTTGATTCACTCCAATGAATTCAGCGAGTGAAATAGCCTCACGAATTTCCCTTGGAAGAGCCATATACTCTTCATAGCTTGCGGCAATATTCCGTCCAGCGGTGGGCCTTGTTTCTTCCTCTCGGAATAACTTCTTCTCTAGGAAGGAAAGTGGGCTTTGTAATGGATCCTCGGGCTGATCCCATTGGTCGTCGTGTATTGTTAGCTCCAGATGAGCTACTATCACCATTTTGAACCCTAGGTTCAATGATCCTTTGGAGGGATAGGGCAAGAAAATCCATTGTATCCGCAAGTCTCCCTTGGCCGACAATCAACTTGTCAACTTTGGCTACTTGAGAGTCCATAGTGTTCTCCTTCTTTGATAGTATCAAACCCTTGTTGCCTTCTTTCACTGAAACCCTAGGCCTTTGAGAATTTGTGCTCTGATACCACTATAATATCCCTTTTGGGGATAAAACTGAAAATTAAGGAAATTAGCTCAAACCCCAATACAAGCAAATCTGATTTTTATGACAGCAATTAATAGAGGACCAAAAAACACTCTCAAACCCTAGCGACTAGGGAGAGAGAGAGAGAGAAATCCACCGTAGAAACACTCAAAAATTATGAGAAGTTATTCCTTGGATTGCCCTTGATTTTAGAAGCCAGAAAATGTGATCAAATCATCAAACTCAGAATTTTAGAATTTATTATGGCACAAAAACAATTGAAACTTGTAAATTCAATAACTCTTAGAAAACAAGGAATCTCCACACATGAATACTCAAAATGATCATAAAAATACCAGCAATCAAATGAGACCAATATCATAATTTTCCAACCATGGAAATCCTCTCAAAATTGATCCCAAAATCTCTAAATGAGTAGATAAAGCTGCCCAATGCCAATAAAAATCTGAATATTAAGTATTCTCCTCAAATATGCAATAATCTTCACTCTCAATCAATGTTGAAGGGTTTTCGTCCTTCAACAAAACCACTAGAAGGGTTTTCGTCCTTCTAGGAAGCCACACAAGAGGGTTTTCGTCCTCAAGTGGAAGAACATGGAGCAACAAGCTCACAATGCCCAAATAGGAAAATGCGCCAAAATCTAGATGCTCCAAATGAGGTCCTAAGTCTCCTTTTATAATCTTCTTTTGGCGCCAAAGCTTAGAAAGATAAGGCCGACCCATAAAGATGTTATATTTCTTCATTAAGCTTCTTTTATTTGCCTTTAACCCAGCCGACCTGCTTCAAGAGGGAAAACACTAAAAAGAAAACATAAAAATTAGAAAAACGAAAGAAAATGAAAGCTCAATGTCCTTCTCCAGCTCCTCTACTTCTTTTTCATGGAGAAGAAATGGCAAGAAATCCAAATTCTGATTCTTAAGTGGGGAAAAGGGACATTCTACAATTCCTCATAATTTTAGCGATCGGAATCGTATTTTTCATTTTGGGCTTGGAATCAATCATTTCCAGCCACTTTTGTAAGTTCGTTCTATGTTATTTATTTAATTTCTAGCTAGGGTTCGAGGCTGATTTTTTGGCTAATATTGGTTCTAAAATATCTTTAAGTGTCCTTACATGTTTTGGATGGTGTGAATGATGCAATTTTGAAGAGTTATTGTTTTTTCCTTGCTGTTATAAAAAATCAGATTGTTGTTCAACTTGCTGTTATAATTTTCAGTTTGTTGACATAAAATTCAGTTTACTATATATTGGGTTTGTGCTATTTCTCTTTTGTTTTCAGTTAGAGAAAAAAGGGACATTACCCTGTGCAGAACCAACAATTTGCAATTGCTACATAAAATGTCCTTAGGACCAAAATAGATAGTTGAAACCACTTCCACATGTATTTTTGGAGCACTTGACTTTTGGTATTCACAAAAGCAATTTTTCCTTTGGGTGTTTTTTGGTCATCATGCATGTGATGATTTAAGCAAACCAACCACTCACCACCATGAACATGCACACAATCCACACTCTATTTTTGGGTGATGTAAGATTACTCGTGGAACCAAAGATGCTCCTCTGCATCATACACGTTGATAAAGTACATTGAGCTCCTACTCATAACATTTCGTGATCTCTTGATGCAAATTCTTAGTTTAGCAACCTCAAATGCATTTATCCATGTTACCTTTGCATCTTGTCTTTCCACTTCGTACTCCATTCCAATGTTTTAAAAATCGGAACCAGACTTGGAACTAGTCTAGGGTTGGACCGGACCGATTCAAACTCTATGAACCGGTTTACTAAAAAACACATAAAAATTACATTTTTAAAGAAAACAATATATTTGAAAAATTAGAAACCATGATTCCAACAATTACACACAAAATATGCAAAGTTTACTCATGTATATAGTGATAGTTGAAATACTCGCATTGCAAATACTTGGCAGATCCCAAGAAAAAAACTCAAGCAATATTCGGCCAATATATCGGCAATTTAAAAATACTCAAATTTCTTTAAAAAAACATAAATTTGCAGCCAAAACCATGTATTTGCAGCATTTTCTTTCATTCTTATTAATGCTTTCTTTTTGTTGGGACCTTTACGATAGCCTTGATCTTGTATCGAGGATGCACAAATTGCAAGAAGTTGCTTGGTCGAAAAGGTGCAAAAATGGATTTTATGAAAATAAGAAAAATATTGCCATCAATGCGTAGAGCTTGAGAAAATATGCACTTTTAGAGAAAACGACACAAACAGAGCCACGGAGAATGAAAGTTATGGCACATGCAAGTTTTGATGCTACTGACTTCTCGCACCCTTTCCAAAATGACAAATTTTATTTTGTCCTTGTGTTTTTTCCACCAAAAATCCAAAAAAGGAAAGAAATGCTATCTTTACATGACTCGGCCGGTTCAGGATGAAACCGGACCGGTTATTTTGTTACTAAGCGGTTCGTGCTTTAAAATGTTAAACCGGTCAAAGGCGATTCCGATTCTAGTTTGACCGATTTTTAAAACACTTTGCTCCATTCCTCGTCTTGATGATTCTAGAGTCTATCACCATTTCCTCCTCAATCGTACCTTCTCATGTTAGTGTTTTTCCTAATGTGAATTTGATGAATCGAACTTGTACTTGTTCACTTGTTTGTCCCTCATTGTAAGGGTACAAATCTGCAACATTGAATATCAACGAGATATCTATCTCTTCTTGTTGGCTAGATTAAAGTTGAGGACATAGCACAAAACCTAGGCAAGGTCATGAGATAAATCTCCCTCATTTAACCGGTGAGGCTTAGAGTGTCGATTTGTCAAGGAAAAATGTGTTATTATCTATTAGGGGTTTTACTTTAAGCTCTTAGTTCATGAACCATAACTAAGAAATTCTGCAGAAAAAGCAAGAATTGAGAAACGAAATATTTTATAGAAGAAAGTAAAGGAAATACAGAGAAGAAATGGGAAGATGTACATTCCAATTAGTAGATAGCAGAGCTAATTACATGCACATAGAAGAAACTTAACTTAATAGATATGAACACACAAAATTATAAAACAAAGGCATGGCTCTAGATCTAAATCTAAAATAACACAAAGTTTATTAAGAGATATAAGACTAAAAACAAGAAACACATTGAAGACATGCTTTGTGACACAAAGTTCTCGGAAACCTGCTCCTTTGTATTCCTTTGCTCAAGTTACTCTAAGGTTCAGAAGACAAAGTCTAGAACACAAGATGCTTTACAAATTCCGATCACTAACCCAAAGGTTCTTCCTCTACTTATAGAATGTAGAGGCGCAATTACAAGTTGGAAGCTTTAGTTGAACCTGGCACATGTGGAAGTCGGAGGAAAAAAACAATTGGCAATCTCCATCCTGGAATTCCTCTTTGCATGACATGTATGATTTCGTAAAAGATGATAGAACCTTCTATTTTGCATCCTTTGCCACCTATCTCCAAGTAGGTGACTTCTTCAAGTAATGGCTTTTAAACCAATCATTTTATGTTTTATAATTTAATTGATCGCTCAATTACTTTGTCGGAGGAAAGAAGAAGGAAGAGGAAAGTTGCGAGTCTTGTCCTTTTTCATGTCTGCGTACGCACTGATTCTTTGCCTTTGATTCTCACCAAACTATATCTAGGAGTAAAGCCGGATCTCGGGAAACAAGCTAGAATTGAAAAGCTAGACTAGATCTCGAAGCAACAAGTCTGGATCGGAAGCAACCTGGATCTTCCCTTCGCCTTGTCTTCTCTTTTATCCTTGAAGCTTTTGCAGCTTCTTCTCCAGATACATGCATCAATGCAATGTTTGTCGTAGATAACTCATCATCCTTATTTTTAATTGCATATATGCAATTAAAAATTCTAAAGCACTAGGATGAATGAAAATTCAATGAAGGCTTAATGGAAGATGGGAGCATTTTCACAAGATCTTGGAAGGAATTTTCCACGCATTGACTTCTTCACGGGATGCATTCAAACAAGAGGATGAAGCCTTTGTCTTGGAAGCTTTTGCAACTATGAGATTCGGATCGGATCTGCGCATATGGATTTGCATCTCGCATCTGCATCGTATCTCGGATATGGATCTCCATCTGCATAACAAACTCGCAACCACTGTGGATGGAAAAATGCGATTCGGATAATTCCACTTGCTTTTAATCTGCACGCATGAGTGAAGTTTTTCCGCACGCATGAGTGAAGTCTTTTGCTCTGGATCATCGTCTATCAATTCAGCAAGAGGTTCCGAGCCTAGATCCATGTCTCTAATATCTTCAAATTTGGAAGTGATGCATGACTCTGTTGTGCTCTCTTTTTCATCTCTCTTTGCCATGACTTTATCAATCTTTATCGAATAATTCTTCTTCTAATTCTTCAAAAGCGAGAATTCTTCAATATTGGTGCGGATCTGGATAATTCTTGAATTCGGAGGATATATTCAATGCTTTGGACATTGATTAAAGCTCCCTTTCTTTTGTAAAACACCTGTAATAAGTTCCTGTAATTGATTTAGACAAAGATGGCCACCGGAGTATGAATAGTGAATTTTATTTGTAAAAATGTGCACTTTTCAAGCCTCGCTGCCCCAAAAATTGATGTTTAATTTACACATAAAGAGAGCATGAATCCTTTTAACAACACCCGAGCACTGTAACACCTATGCAAACAATTATGCAAACAAAGATCAACCTCCTTAAGCATGCACCAAATCTAGAATTTTTAGCCTTGTTTTCACTTTTGTCTCAAGCAAAAATCCTCTTCAAATGGGGCGCACTTTTCCTCGGGCTGCAATTTTTACTGTGAATTAATTAATTCACCTTTATGGCAGCCCATGCTTATATAACCCTCACAATTCTATAATTAATAATTGTCTTTCCTATTTCTAGTAATTAATTAATTAAAAATCATGCTTCTCTATTTAAAAATAACATGTTTAAGGACAACCATCCAATAAATTAAATTAATTCATTTAATTCATCCACTCTTCACTCAACTAAAGCTTCACAAATTGTGCCTTAACCTTAGCCATTAAAAATAAGAATTTATTTAATCATTTAATACTTCAAAAGCATTAAATCCTTCCTAAAAGGGTGCACTTTTTCACAAGAGGGGTTGTCTTTAAATAAATTAATTTATTTAATTTTAGACAATCTATTTCCAATTGATTTATTCCCCTTTACTTTTGTTGACTTTTCCCAAGCCAAAATTGGGTGAATAAATATTAACAAATATTTATTTAATGCATTATTATTCACCCAAGGTGGGTCGCACTTTTGGAATAATAAAATTCTATTTTTAAAATTTATAACAATGGGATTCTTTACCCTGCAAGGCAGCCCCGGAAATCCCATGATACACTTAAGTGATTTGAGTTTGACAATGGGATTATTTACCTGCAGTGTGCAATAAAATCCCATGATTTCACTTAAGTCACTTTTATTTTATTTTACCATGGGAATTTTTATCTGCAAGTGCAATAAATTTCCCTCGCCTCTTGTCTCTAATTTTCCCCCTTATGACTTAAGTGAATTTTCTATCATGGGAAAAGTACTATGCTAGGCAAGTACAAAATTCCACCTTTGCTGCTGCTTCTAATTTTCCTCTGCAGCTTAAATCCTTTGTTTTCCAAAATGCGCCCAACCCTGCAGGGGCTTTTTAGTGCACGACTTCGCTTTTTCCCAGTGAACCAGACCTCCAATGGTGACTTCCTCTGGGCATAACGTGCATATACGTTCTCCAGCTGCTCCAGGCCAAGAATCGGGCTAACCCGACAAAGGAATTGATCTAGAGAAATTTCACAGAAAACAAAACGGGAAAACACAAAAACACGAAAAATTGTCAAAAGTCACAAATAAAGCCCAAAACTTATTCCTTGTTAAAATCCTTCTAGTACAAGGGAATAATGATATGTTCGATCATGTGAGTTAAAGCGGAGTGCAAATAGCCTCATACGGGGCTCAAAATAATTAAATACAAATTTCCATGAGACAAATCCCGAATGCAGAATATAACAATTTTGGGCATCTAGGTATTTGGCGAAAAGGCTAATATGGCTCTTTAGGAATATCCCGATACAATACAAGAACTTTGAGGCAATAAAAACACAAAACGACCCATTATTTTAAAAGTACGAAATTTTTTCGAATAGGGTAATCACATATTTCGAGGATGAAATCTGGTACACCAGGTTAGCTCCGTTTGTGGACATCTTTTTCTGTCATAATGTGGGAAAAGATGAAATCCCAGCATCTCTGGTTTCGTATCTTGTCCTTTGGGCACGAGTCAGGCAAACAAACACAACACAAAAACAAAAACAAAACAAGGAAAAACAAACAAAGTTTTATTTATGTACATACAGGTTTTAACTTTTTTTGATTCTGAAAGCGACAGATGCTGCCGTTGAAAGGCAATGGTAACTCAATTCCATCCCGGTAGGCAAGGAAGAAAGTATCCATTCTGTAACTCTTTTGATCACGAAGGGCCCTTTCCAAGAGTGGATCAAATTTGTCGTGTATGCCCTTCGGTTCATATCTCTTGTCCCTTTGACCGAGTATCAATCTTTGATCTTGAATTTCCTTTCTTTGGCCTTCTTGTCAAATACTCTAGGCAAGTTCTTATCAACTTCATCTGGTGGTGGCGCATCCTTTCTTCTCTAAAAGTGACGGGTAAGTCTGCATCAACATGCTCCGTTGCGATTTATTTCTTTGCATTTCTAAGGAAGAACTATGACCATATTCTTTGTTCTTCAGATATTGATCATGCTTGTTGAAAGTCTCCACTAAGGAAACTAAACCCTTGCGGATTTTGTTACCTTTTGGTTGGACTATTCCACTATTGTCATCATAACCTGGATCAACTTTTACTCAGGATCGTTTGTCGTGGTGGTGATTTACTCCCTTGACATGCGGACATGCAGATGTTTGTTCAAGGACTCTGGGGTAGAAGACCATCTCCACTTTATAGTTTCCTTGTCTCGAATATGGACGGTGGTCTATCCAAATTCCATAGTACAACTGTTGACTGCCAAAGAATCTACGTTGGAGTTTTGATTTATTGGAATTAAGTCAATAGAGAAGGCTCTGCAAAATCGAATGTGGCGGAAAGCACTTTATCTCTCGTAATGCCTTTGTAGCTTATCTCTCATGACTTGACTTTGCCCTCGAACTTGGTTTACTAGAAGTTCAAGATCTCTTTGGGCTTTGAGGAATTTTACTCCTTTTTCTTGGCTTGCTCCATTCTAGCAAAGAATGCCTCATACTTCGCCGTATGATTGGTGTTCTCGAATATCGGCTTGTGGGAGTATAGAAATACCTCATGATCCGGAGATATTAGTAGAGCGCCAACACTGATCCAAAAGAACAACATGTGCCTTTAAACTCCGAGTCCAAACTTTTCTTCTTCTTTTGCTGTCTCTGCTCTCGCTCGTGAAGTTCTGTTTCCAAGAAATAGACCCCACGGTCGATTCTTGAAAAGAATCGAGATCTGGATCCTCAGATTTTGTAATCGTGTACGGACTTCTTTTCCGGCTCAGAAACATGGTTAAGCCCTTTGATAGGAATATGCGCACAGGACCAATCCATCTTTACTTCTCCTCCCAGCTCTTTGCAGAAGTTTCTGCTCAGCAACATCCCATAGGAGACAAGAATATCTGCAACTAGAATTGTCATCTTTAATCTTTTGTCAGGAAAAGCTGCCAGAATAACTTGTGCATCTTTGATTTGTCTAATTAAAGGGACTTGTCTTTCCATGGAATAACACCTTTTTATGGTCTTTGTCAAGGTAAGCCCAAGAGCATCAAGCAACTTTGGCTGGCATGACATTATCGAGGACGCACTTGAATCTAAAACGCAGCTTGCTTAACTTGAAACCTTTAAGTAATAAGGAGACATAGAAAGGTTCCACCCAATCGAGAAGATGGTGAGGGTTTAACAACTGCAGGTGTTGTTTTGTGGAGGAATATCTTTGGGCTTAGGCAAAGGCCTTTTGATGTATTGGATTGTCCTGGTGATTGTACATTTTGACTAGCCTATTTAAGCGCTTAGGAATGGCTCAAGTATCCAAAGCTTCCGATATTTGAACTTTAGTTTTCTTGGCATGATCAATAATGTCAAAAGAAAAAATACATTCGGATACGAGCCGCTTTCGTGGTTGAGATGAAGAACTCGCATTCTTATCTCTAGGAGCTAAAGAAGAAGGTAAAGGGTTGCCCCTTCTTTTTCACAATTAATGCCTCACTTGGCGAGTCTATGATCTTGTAAGTCTTTGCGATATGTATGACCATGATCATCTTCATGAAGTTTCTCATCGTCATGTTCAAATTTGTAGTTCGGAGTAATTAATGGAGTCGCCAGCAGGTCCTATAAAATCATCATCCTCGAGCTGATCAGCGTCAACTTCTTGGTCTTCTTCATTCATCTCCACGTTGTTTCTGGGAGCAGCTTCAATTGCTAATCTTTGGGAACCAGCAATGCGGTTCCGGTTGTTGTTGAAATTCGAAGCGAGGCAAGTATTGTTGCCTTGAACCATTTGAGCCATTTGTTTCTTCATCTGCATCATCTCATTTGCTAACTTTTGCAATAGTGAATCGGATGTAGTAGCAGAGGATGAACTTTCAGCTCTAGAAGTGTTGCTCTTTATTTTTCCAGCCATGATGAGGTCGTCTTCAATTTCAACCGCCATGTTCGGGCTGCTAACAAGTCAGCAGGACGTGCTCTTCGCAGTTGATAGCTTACTTCAGGAAGTAAAGCGTTGATGAAGAACACCTTTTGATTCTCATCATTCAGAGAAGCAGAAGCTGGAATTTTGTACAGTAATCTTTGGAATTTTGCAATAAAATCCCGCATGTGCTCATGTGGCTCCTTCAATTGAGTGAGCTGAGTAATCAATGTGCTGGAATCTTTGGCTGCTTTGAATCTTTTCAGGAATGCATCCCGCATAGTAGCCCAGTTGGTTATGGTGCCAGGAGCTAGCCGATAGAACCATTCTCCAGCCAAGTCATGTAGAGTCTCTATGAAGAGTTTGACAGATATATCTTCATGTTCGACTGCAAGCACTCCACAGGATATGAAAACAGCCAAGTGGTCATCTGGATTCGCATTCTATCTCCAAAGAATTTGGAAAATTCTTTCTCGTCCCTTTAGGTAGATCATGCATGGAGTCGATTCAAAGGCCAAAAGCTGCTCCCCATGGAGCAGTACTAACTGATTTTGCATGTTGGAATGGGGCACGTCTTTCTCCTTGTGTAGACTTGATGGATAATTCCAACGGCCGGAATGTGCCAAGGGGATCCGGATCTGGATGCGTTAGACTTGTCTTCTGTGAAAGACTGGATCTGCTGCTTTTAACTTCGAGGAGGATGATTGAAATTGAATTGCTCCTGTGATCTGAAGAAATGATCGAGTCCTTCCTTGCGCGCTTCTGAGATCGGGTGAATGGACACTCACCGAGTTGAGATTTGTATGGAAAACACTCGATCTTCAAAAGATAAGATTTGATCTGCAAAGATAGTTGTTCCCAAGAGAGTCGCAAAAATTGTTGGCGAGATTTTCTGCATAAGACAAAACCTAGGCGAGTCATGAGATAAATCTCCCTCATTTAACCGGTGAGGCTCTCGTGTCGATTTGTCAATAAAAATGTGTTATTATCTATGAGGGGTTTTACTTTAACCACTTAGTTCATGAACCATAACTAAAGTTCGCACAAGTAAGCATTGTTCAAGAAAGGAAGTATTTTATAGAAGAAGGAAGTAAAGGAAATACTGAGAGAAGAAATGGGGAAGATGTGCATCCCAATTAGTAGATAGCAGAGCTTATTGCATGCACATAGAAGAAACTTAATAGATATGAACACACGAATTATAAAACAAAGGCAGCTCTAGATCTAGATCTAAAATAACACAAAGTTTATTAAGAGATCAAGACTAAAAACAAGAAACACAAGACACCGTGACACAAAGTTCTCCAGGAAACCTGCTCCTTTGTATTCCTTTTCTCCAAGTTGCTCTTGGGGGTTCAAAGACAAAGTCTAGAACACAAGATTGCTTTGCTTACAAATTCCGATCATTAAACTGAAGGTTCTTCCTCTACTTATAGAATGTAGAGGGCAATTACAAGTTGGAAGCTTTAGTTGAACCGCACATGTGGAAGTCGGAGGAAAGAAACAAGCGCAATCTCCATCCCTGGAATTCCTCTTCGCATGACATGTATGATTTGCAGATTGAAAATAGAACCTTCTATTTTGCACGCGCCACCTATCTCCAAGTAGTTGACTTCTTCAAGTAATGGCTTTTAAACCAATCATTTTAAGTTTTATAATTTAATTGATCACTCAATTACTTTGTCGGAGGAAAGAAGAAGGAAGAGGAAAGCTGCAGTCTTGTCCTTTTTCATGGTCAGTACGCATTTGATTCTTTTGCCTTTGATTCTCACCAAACTGGATCTGGGAGTAGCTGGATCTGGAAACAAGTTGGAATTGGAAACGATTGGATCGGAAACAAGTGGATCTGGGAAGCAAATGGATCTTGCCTTGCGGTCTTCTTTTTTATCCTTGAAGCTTTGCAGCTTCTTTTCCAGTACATGCATCAATGCAATGTTTGTAAGTAGACAACTCATCATCCTTATTTTTAATTGCATATGTGCAATTAAAAATTCTAAAAAGCACTCGGATGAATGAAAATTCAATGAAGGCTTCAATTTGGAAGAGGGAGCATTTTCACAAGATCTTGGAAGAAATTTTCCACGCACTGACTTCTTCATGGGCTGCATTCGAAACAAGAGGATGAAGCCTTTGTGCGGAAGCTTTTGTAACTATGAGATCTCGGATCTGGATCTCGCATCTGGATATGGATCTGCACCTGCATAACAAACTCTGCAATCGGGTCATGGATGGAAAACTGCAGCTCGAATAATTCCACCGCTTTTAATTCGCACGCATGAGTGAAGTTTTTTCGCACGCATGAGTGAAGTCTTTCCCTGCTCTGGATCTGTCTATCAATTCAAGACAAGAGGTTAAGAGCCTAGATCCGTGTCTCTAATATCTGCAAATTTGGAAGTGATGCATGACTCCGTTGTGCTCTCTTTTTCATCTCTCTTTGCCATGACTTTATCAATCTTTGTCTGAATAATTCTTCTAATTCGGAATTCTTCAATACTGGTGCGGATCTGGATAATTCTTCAGATTCGGAGGATATATTCAATGCTTTGGACATTGATTAAAGCTCCCTTTCTTTTGTAAAACACCTGTAATAAGTTCCTGCAATTGATTCAGACAAAAATGGCCACCGGAGCATGAATAGTGAATTTTAATTGTAAAAATCTGCACTTTTCAAGCCTGCTGCCCCAAAAATTGATGTTTAATCGGTACATAAAGAGAGCATGAATCCTTTCAACAACACCGAGCACCAAAACCTATGCAAACAATTATGCAAACAAAGATCAACCTCCTTCAAAGCATGCGCCAAATCTGGAAGCTTTTAGCCTTGTTTTCACCTTTGTCTAAGCAAAATCCTCTTCAAATGAGGCGCACTTTTCCTCTTGGCTGCAATTCTTTACCTGTGAATTAATTAATTCACCCTTATGGCAGCCCATGCTTATATAACCCTCACAATTCTATAATTAATAATTGTCTTTCCTATTCCTGGCAATTAATTAATTAAAAATCATGCTTCTCTCTTTAAAAATAACATGTTTAAGGACAGCCATCCAATAAATTAAATTAATTCATTTAATTCATCCACTCTTCACTCAACTGAAGCTTCACAGTGTGCCTTAACCTTAGCCACTAAAAATAGGAATTTATTTAATCATTTAATACTTCAAAAAACATTAAATCCTTCCTAAAAGGGGTGCACTTTTTCACAAGAGGGGGCTGTCTTTAAATAAATTAATTTATTTAATTTTAGACAATCTATTTCCAATTGATTTATTCCCCTTTGCTTTTGTTGACTTTTCCACAAACCGGGTGTTAAATTGGGTGAATAAATATTAACAAATATTTATTTAATGCATTATTATTCACCCAAGGTGGGTCGCACTTTTGGAATAATAAAATTCTATTTTAAAAATTTATAACAATGGGATTCTTTACCTGCAAGGCAGCCCCGAAATCCCATGATACACTTAAGTGATTTGAGTTTGACAATGGGATTATTTACCTGCAAGGCTGTGCAATAAAATCCCATGATTTCACTTAAGTCACTTTTATTTTATTTTACCATGGGAATTTTATCCTACAAGGTGAGCAATAAATTCCCGCCGCTGTCATTACTTTGCCTCTAATTTTCCCACTCGCAACTTAAGTGAATTTTCTATCATGGGAAAAAGTACTATGCTAGGCAAGCGGTACAAAATTCCCCACCGCTCTTTGCTTCTAATTTTCCCATGCGGACTTAAATCTTTTGTTTTCCAAAATGCGCCAACCTGAAGAGGGGCTTTTAGTGCACGACTTCGCTTTTTCCCAGTGAACCAGACCTCCGATGGTGACTTCCTCCGGGCATAACGTGCGTATATGTTCTCCAGCTGCTCCAGGCCAAGAATCGGGCTAACCCGACAAAGGAATTGATCTAGAGAAATTTCACAGAAAACGAAACGGGAAAACACAAAAACACGAAAAATTGTCAAAAGTCACAAATAAAGCCCAAAACTTATTCCTTGTTAAAATCCTTCTGGTACAAGGGAATAATGATATGTTCGATCATAACAGAGTTAAAACGGAGCGCAAATAGCCTCATACGGGGCTCAAAATAATTAAATACAAATTTCCATGAGACAAATCCCACGGCAATGACGAATATAATAAATTTTGGGCATCCGGGTATTCGAAAAAGGCTAATATCGATCTTTGGGAATATCCCGACACAATACAAGAACTTTCAGGCAATAAAAACACAAAACGACCCATTATTTTAAAAGTACGAAATTTTTTTGAATAGGGTAGTCCATGATTTCATCCTGAAATTTGGGTACACCGATTGCTCCGTCTGTGGACATCTTTTTCTCTGTCGAATGACAAGGAAAAGATAAAATCCCAACATCTCTGGTTTCGTATCTTGTCCTTTGGCACGCAGTCGCAAACAAACACAACACAAAAACAAAAACAAAACAAGGAAAAACAAACAAAGTTTTATTTATGTACATACTGAGGTTTTAACTCGCTTTTGATTCTGAACTTCTTGGATGCTGCCGTTGAAAAGGCAATGGTAACTCAATTCCATCCCGGTAGGCAAGGAAGAAAGTATCCATTCCTGCAGCTCTTTTGATCACGAAGGGCCCTTTCCAGAGTGGATCAAATTTGTCGTGTATGCCCTTCGGTTCATATCTCTTGTCCCACCAGAGTACCCAATCTCCGATCTTGAACTTTCTTTCTTTTCCCTTCTTGTCGAATACTCTAGGCAAGTCCTTATCAACTTCATTTGGTGGTGGTGCATCCTTTCTTCTCTCCGTGATGTAAGTCTCAGTATCAACATTCTCCGTTGCGATTTATTTCTGCATTTTGAGGAAAACTATCACCATATTCTTTGTTCTTCTTCAGATATGATCATGCTTGTTGAAAGTCTCCACTAAGGAAACTAAACCCTCATGGATTTTGTTACCTTTTGGTTGAACTATTCCACTATGTCATCATAACTGGATCAAATAAGAAGAAAAAGAATTGTTGACAAAGATAGACAAATCCATGGCAAAGAGAGATGAAAAGAAAGCACGATAGAGTCATGTATCATTTCCAAACTTGCGGACATAGGAGACACAGATCTAGATCCGGAACCTCTTGCTTTGAATTGATAGCAGCAGATCCATAGCAGGAAAGACTTCACTCATGCGTGCAGGAAAAACTTCACTCATGCGTGCAGATTAAAAGCAATGGAATTATTCGAGTTTGCAACTTTTCCATCCATAAGCTTAGTCACAAAGTGTGTTATGCAGGTGCAGATCCATATCCAGATGCAGATGCAAATCCATATGCAAATCCAGATCCAGATCTCATAGTTGCAAAAGCTTCCGACCAAAGGCTTCATCCTCTTGTTGTTTCAATGCAGCCCGTGAAGAAGTCGTGCATGGAAAATTCCTTCCAAGATCTTGTGCAAATGTTCCTATTTTCCGAGTTGAAGCCTTCATTGAATTTGCATTCACCCGAAGTGCTTTAGAATTTTTAATTGCTCATATGCAATTAAAAAATAAAAATGATGAGTTATTTACGGCCAACCTTGCATTGATGCATGTATTGGAGAAGAAGCTGCAAAAGCTTGAGGATAAAAGAGAAGACAAGGTGTAGGCAAAATTCCAGCCGCTTCCAGATCCAGCTTGTTTCCAGATCCAGCCATTTCCAATTCCAACTTGTTGTTTCGGATCCATCCGTTTCCAATTCAAACTTGTTTCGAGATCTAGCTTACTCCCTGTGTCGATTTGGTGAGAATCAAAGGCAAAAGAATCAGCTGCATGTAGACATGAAAAAGACAAGACTGCAGCTTTCCTCTTCCTTCTTCTTTCCTCCGACAAAGTAATTGAGCAATCAATTAAATTATACAACTTAAGTGATTGGTTTAAAAGCCATTACTTGAAGAAGTCAACTACTTGGAGATAGGTGGCGGACGTGTAAAATAGAAGGTTCTATTTTCAGTTACAAATCATACATGTCATGCAAAGAGGAATTCCAGGATGGAGATTGTCAGTTGTTTCTTTCCTCCGACTTCCACATGTGCCAGTTCAACTAAAAGCTTCCAACTTGTAATTGCCCCTCTACATTCTATAAGTAGAGGAAGAACCTTCGGGTTAATGAGAATTTGTAAGCAGCATCCTTGTGTTCCAGACTTTGTGCTGAAACCCTTGAGAGCCACTTGAAGCAAAGGAATATACAGGAGCAGATTTCCGAAGAACTTTGTGTCACGGTGTATTGTGTTTCTTGCTTTTTATCTTAGATCTTTTAATAGACTTTGTGTTATTTCAGATCTAGATCTAGAGCTACCTTTTCTTATAATTCTGTGTTTATATCTATTGGTTTCTTCTATGTGCATACAATCAGCTCTGTCATCTCATCTCTTGATTGGGATGCACATCTTCTCCATTTCTTCTATATGTTTATGTAATTACCTTCTTCTATAACTTTTCCTTTGTTTTAACTACTTACTTACTTGCTGCAGAACTGTTGAGTTATGGTTCATGAACTGAGTAGTTAAAGTAAAACCCCATTTAGATATTAGCATACTTTAATTGACAAATTTGACACGGGAGCCTCACTAGTTAAATGAAGAAGATTTATCTCATGACTGCCTAGGTTTTGTGCTATGCAAAAAATCTAGCCAACACGAAGCCATTACCTTTCCGAGTTCTTGGCAGCCCAAGAATAAAATCCATGCTCACATCCTCCGTGGTATTTCTGATATGGATAACGGCAGATGCAAAGCTGTATAACTTTTTTCCTTGGTATGTTGGAAAAGTTTCACACAACATTCTGACATGTACACCCATCCTTGGCTAATAGTAACTCTTACAGAGCTGCTTTTCTCTTACCAAATTATCCCTTAGTGAATCATGAGGTATGCACAAACACTGCCCTTTGAACAACAAACCTTCTTGTATGAAATAATCCAACCATGGAGTTCTATCCATGTCGGTTGGGCTCTTGGACCCTTCCCAAACTTTCCTAAAATTCAAATTCCCCTCATATAACTCTCTCATAGAGTCAAATCCAACTACTTCCACCCTGATCTCACGCAACAAAAGACTCGTATTTAATGCATTAGCAACCTTATTGGACTTTCCACTTCTATGTTTCAAAACAAATGAGTAACTTTGTAGAAACTCAACCCGATTTATATGCTTATGATTTGACTTACTGTGGCTTTTTATGAACTACAAGGCTTGATGGTCCATAAATAGAACAAACTCCTTGGGTAACAAGTAGTGCCTCCATTTCTTCAATGCTTGAACAATTGCATAGAATTCTTGATCATAGACCGAATACTTTTTCTTAGCTTCATTCAATTTCTCACTGAAGTAAGCAATGGGCTTACCTTCTTGACTCAAAAATCCACCAACTGCTGTCTTACTAGCATCACAATCAACTTGGAATACCTTGTTGAAATCCAGCAATGCTAGAACTGGCTGTTCCATCACCCTCTTCTTCAAAATCTGAAAGCTATGCTCTGCTGCAACTGTCCAAATAAACTCTTTCTTATGCATTGGGGACAGTTTATGTGCTCATCAGGTTTGAATTTCCCAGCACACATATAATTATGGAGTGAACATTGTATGTTTCTAATGAAAACAAAGAAAACATCTAGGTTTCCATTGCATTTATATTTCTTTGTATACTGTTTTTATATTTAAATTTAAAAAAACTACGAACCGATTGTTTTTAACACCTTACATCTCTTCCAGTTCCTTAAACTTGGGTAGTCTATGAAACATGCTTGATGCACCCTACATAGATGTGCAGATTTAATCCATCCACATCGGAATGTAGAGACACTCTGCTGCACACAAAGTCACAGTAGTGGACTGGATACAGAGCAGGTTAATATTGACCATAATAAGTGAACAGTAGAAACTTTTGTTTATGATTTTAGAAGGTTTTGGTTTTTAACTAGCTGGAGCCTTCTGTTTTTTCTTTCTTTTTAAATCAAAGATTGGAAGGTAAAATGCAGAACATAAATTTTGAACCTTCACCGGGAAAAGGTTGAGATTTCACACCACAAAATTTTTAGATGTCAATGACATTTAGTTCATTGTCTTTCTATAACATTTTGATTTATTTAATATATACCTGCAAGTTAATGTTTCAGATGATCTCTAAGAACGATTTATCAAATGCTAACCTTCTATTAGTTAAAAATATTATATTTTTAATCATTTGAAAGAATTACACTGTATAGTATTGAGGCGAAATTACTTATCATTTAAAAAATAATTCTCAACTTTACATAGAGACATAGAGGAACGCTTTCCTTTTTTATGAGATTGGGTTCACTGTCCTTTTCAAACCATATAGGTGTTAAATAATTTCCCCAATAAAGAGCAAGACTGCTTCTGTATTCTGCCTGCAATATTATCTACCGTTTATTAAGTATCAGTTAATGGTTTAATTTAGTTTAAAAATGTAATGATACTTGGTTTTGAATGATAGAAAATGTACCTAAGAGATCTGGAAAGAAAGAATTGCTAATATGATCCTGGAGCATTTGCCTTCGATTTATGAAAGGTGGAGATTCTTATTTAATCATATCAATGGAAGTATAAAACAGTTACCGCCAAACAGAGGATCTACTACTCCATAATCTGCAAAAGTTGTAAACCAACTGAATTAGGCATCACAACGTATTGTATCATACATGCTCCACTATAACAACGGTATGTAGTGGGAATAATGAATCTAATTTGCACATGATAGCCATTCTGGACATATCAGACATGGGTTTTTTTGATCTAAAAGACAGGGTTACATTAGACTTAGACTCATTTACAGCTGTAGCATTTTCTAACTTAGGCTGATTTTTCTCAAGAAACTTTTTGGAAAAGGTCCATTCTTTTGGAACTCTAATGGGACCAAGATATAAGCTCATTTAGATAAGATACTACTGTTTTTCGACTCACAACCTTCGAAAGTCTACGAAAGAACAAACTTATATCTGTAGCCATAATAGCTTAATTCATGATCCAAATATAGATTATCTTTGGTGTAAAGATTGTGAGCAGATCATAAAACAAAATATGTCCCCTCCAATGGTCCAACCATTAGTATGGCTTCTAGAGAAACCAATATTTCTCCATCTTTTCCGTCTCTTGGATTAGTGAAGTCTTGTCATCCGATGAAACCCAAAAGGCTATCTTTTGGTATCAAAGAACTGTTGACAGACATGTTGACCCTTCTGAGTCTTCAAAAATGTTAAATTGGACTAATAAAGCTATCAAGTTTGTGCATGATAAATCTGCAATCTCAAGAGTCTATCCTAGCAGAAATGGAAAAGACATTAAAAGCCATAGAACTTCATCAGAAAGGAGATATATCCTCTGCTCTTAGATTGTTAAATACAAAAGTTGATGATGTTAGTTCTCATATGAAAAAGTAGATAAAAGTCTTGAGAATACTACTAGATATGTATCCACTTGTCCAGATATTCCCAAAATTGTATCCAGAGAAGTCATTGATGTTGTTCAACCCCTCATTAGTCAGTCTGAGGATACTAAAAAGACATTGCCTCTAAATTAGGTACTACCCACAAGATTGTACAAAATAGTTTGCATCAGTTGCATGAGTCTACTATAGAGTTGAGTCATAAAGTTGATCAAGTCCAAGAATCTGTCAGTCCTATCCCTGAGATAGTCCCACAAATAGAAAAGATTCTGGATAATACAAACAAGCCAGAAGAGATAGAACCAGATTGGTCCCAAAAAGTGTCCTGGAAGGAAGTTGCCAATTCTTCCGGATCTTCGACCCGTCATAAGACTGTTCTACTGGAACATAGTCCTTTGTTCATCACAGATAAAAAGAATCCAGATAAAGGATCAGTCAGTATGGCTAAGCTTCTTCTGAACTCAAACCTTGCAGACCTCTAATTGGTATAAGTTAGATTGTTCATCTCCTGAACAAGTAAAGGAGTTAATACATGGAATGATTGGATGGTCTAATTCTCGGCAGAGTTATATAAAAAAGATCCACATACTATAGCTGAAGTTATAGCAAATGGATTTGTTGGTATAGTAAAAGAATGGTGGGATGCTCACCCACATAAAGAAGAAATTCTAGCAGGAGGATATGTTGCATTAACAGCTACTCTCATTCATGAATTTCTTGGAACTATTGATAATGATAAGCTTAAGAATACTTCTTTATTCTTAAGAGCCAGATTATGTGACATGAGTAGGATTAAAGAATATCAGTGTTATATGCAAAAGCTATACTACAATTAAGTAACATAAATGATCCTACTATGAGACTCCGTTATATAGAGTCTTTTCCTGCTTTCTTTGCTACAGAATATAAGAAAGTCCTGCATGGCCGAAGTACAAAAGAATTGAGTCTTGGTGCTTTAAATCAGATCATAGATGAGACGAATGCTCGTCTCTGCCAAGAGAAAAAGACCGCAAAGAAGCTGCTAAGGCCCAAAAAGCCTTAGGAACAAAATTACATCCAAATGTTTGATATTGACCCATTTGGTTAAGAAACCCCGAACACCTTCAAAGTCAAGAAGCCAGCTAAAGAGTGTTCATCTTTTCAAAGAAGGAAGGGTTAGTGCATGCATAAGAAAAAGTATAATTTTTCAAGACATAAAAAGAAATCCCATATATAAAGCAATATTTCAGAAAGAAGAAATATATGGGGAAAAGAAGAAAAATTATACCTACTTGCTTTATCTGTAAAGGAAAGCATTATGCAAATGAATGCCTGAAGAAAGATACAGATAAAGGTAAGACAAAGATAAATATGCTGACAGCAAAAGGCATAACAGATCAAGATTATTGCCTAGTTTCTGATTCTGATTGTTATTCATTAGATATCTCATACATCTCTTCAAATGAGGATTTTCAAGTAAATATTATAGAACATTCTGAGTCTGATTCAGATCTTGAATCTGGATATGATTCATTTCCCTCTTTTGTAAATATGATTGCTAGTTTTCCTCATCCTTTGATGCCTGTATCTTGAAGTCTTATTCAAGTAGTTAGAGCTGAGGCAGAGTGAATTTGAAGATTGTCCCCCATGGGATACTGCTAAGAAGACTTTTCTCTCAAAAGGTCAGAGAACTTGAAAGAAAATATACAATTCAAGTCAAAGTGAGAATGAAGCAAGAGAAAGAAAAGAAGAAGAAGAAAGACAAAGATGGTCTCTCCAAAGCATGTTGGAAATATTGTCATTGATGTCAAAAGAGGTGTTGAACTGGTAAACGGAAATCAGCCGAAAGTAAGCGGAATTATTGCGGAAATGGAAGAAAGTAATGAAATAACCAGCAGAGTATAGAAGGGTAGAAAACGAAAGTTTAAATACATGAAAAGAAGCGTTTTTGCATGAGGATTATCATGGTATAAGCGAGATATACACATTATACGTAAGAGAGAGATATCCGCATTTTAAGGTGTTCATATGCAATGTTTTATGGTGAAAAGAAGATTTAATGATGGTGGCAGTGATTTAATGATAACGGTGATTTGTCTAAGGAGGGGCAGCGCTCTATCAAGTGGTTAATTGCATTGATTAATGTGCATTTAATAATTATGGGCTGCATTAATTATCCTTTTTTTTTTTGGTTTTAGCCGACTAATGCTCTTAATTAAGTTGTGTTAATGGAAAGGTTGTGTCGGTTGGAGCGATGTGTCTTTTCGAAAAGGTACGAAAGGCTATATAAGAAGATTCATATGAGACTTATTAAGCATGGATTCAAGTTGAATATCTTAAAGAAAAAGAAGAAGAAGAAAGCGTAAGGGCAAAATTTTACAACAAACAAATCAGAGAAAGTAAGAAGAAGAATTTTCCATTATTCATTGAGGAAGCAACAAGTTCAAAAGTGGAAAGCAAATTTTGTAAGGAAGGTTGGTGCCTTCATAATCGAAGAGATCGGTGTCTCTTGCTGAGTTGGTGCTTAGCGAAAGGGGTGGGTGCTCCTATAGGTTGGTGCCTACAAAGCTGTAATTTTGGGATTGATGTCTCTAGTAGATTGGGTGCCTACAAATTTTTTGAGAAATATATATAAAGAAAGAAGTTTCTGTGGTTTTCTCCCGAAAGGGTTTCCACGATATATCTGTGTCTACTTGCATTAAGTTTTGTGTTCTTTGATTGATTTGATATATTCACATTGCTCGTGATTATAAATCTAAGTTTAAGTATTGAAGTTTGAAATAATATCATAATCTTGATTCACCCTCCCTCTCGGTATTATCTTGTGCTCAACACAATGCCAAAGGTCATCACCTACTTCAAGGCCTCCTATACAAGGACGTGTTCGTCAGAGACAAACTCCCTACAGGGAAAGATCGTGGCAGAGGAGGAAGATGCTCTCCACCAAAAAGGAGTTTTCCATTTCTATTCCCAGAAGAAGATCTAGACAATGAATTTCAGGTAACTACTTCTAACACAGATATTATTCCAGTACCTGAAACAATGAGATTATGGAGAAGGAATAGAATAGAGTTTTTACAAAAAGTCATTGCTAAAGCTACAAATGAATATAAGAGACTTGTTGAAGAAGAAAACAGAGAAAAGAAGGAAGTTGAAGGTGATGAACAGTTTCTTGAAGAAGCCTATCAGCAAATACTGCATCAAGATGCAGAAACATCAATCCCAACAGAAGAACTCAATACAGAGGTATGCACTATAAAAGGAGCTCAAAATCCTTTTATTACTATTACTATTTGCATCCCAAATATAAAGCCTTATTCTATAGATGCAATGATTGATACTGGAGTAGACATAAGCCTTCTTAGAACCAGAGCCATACCACCTGATTGTTGGACTGAGACATATTTGAAAATAAATTTTGATAAGAAAGAGGTTATCTCTAGATACACAACATATGTTCCTATCATAATAGAAGGATATGAAAGAACATTACAGTTTTATCAGCATGATATGCTTTCATATGATTGCTTGATAGGAGTAGATGCTTTACAAGAATGTGGTACTTTCAGTCTAAATAAAGATTTCATATCTTTATTCAATCCTGATGTTCAAATCCCTAGAAAGTATTCATTCAGAACAATAATTCCTTTACCAGAGCAGAAGAAAGAATCCAATCATGAATGGATTCACAAATCAATAGCCTTATGTAAAGGTAATATTGATGATATTATTGCTAAAGATTAAGAGAGATCTTTGTTCAGATAATCCTCATTCTTTTATTGAAAGAAAACAACATATTTGTTCACTAGATTTGCAGCTACTAAAAGATGATAAAGGGAATGATATCATTCCTAAATTCAAAGCACATCATAAAGGCATGATTCCTTCGGAAAGAAAGGAATGCCATGAAGAAATCAAAAAGCTGATTCAAGGAGGTTTCATCAAAGAATCTAATTCTCCTTGGGCATGTGCAACTTTCTATGTAAACAAGAGAAGTGAACAGATCCGCCAAAAGAAAAGACTTGTTGTTGATTACAAGCCTTTGAACAAGTTCGTGAAAGCAGATCCAAGATCCTATTCCTGCTAAGGATGATCTGCTATCCAGAATCAAAGGATCCAAAGTATACAACAAGTTTGATCTAAAGAGTGGCTTTTGGCAGATATTCTTAAAACCAGAGGACACCTACAAAACAACTTTTGTAGTTCCTGGAGGACAATATGAGTGGAAAGTTCTTCCTTTTGGATTGAAGACTGCACCATCCATCTTTCAGAAAAAAATGGATTCTATCTTTGGTGAGTTAGCTGACTTCTTGATAGTCTATATTGATGACATATTAATATTTTCTAAATCTCCCAAAGAGCATATTGATCATCTAGAGAAATTCTATGAAAAATAGTCTATAAGAATGGTTTGTGTTTATCTCCAACTAAAATGGAGATTTTCAAAGATGAAATGAATTTCCTAGGAATCAGAATCAAGGATGGATCAATAGAAATGCAAGCTCATATTGTGTCAAAAATTCAAGATTTCCCAGACCAGATCTCAGAGAAAAATCAAATTCTGAAGATTTGCAGGTTGTATTAATTATGTTGCTAGTTTTTATAAGAATATGCACTAGAGATAAAATTCTGCTAAATTAAATATTGAAGAAGAATGCTCCCAACCGGTCGGATGAGTTGAATACAGTGCTCGTGCGTAAAATAAAGGTACAAGTTCAAAAGCTCCCTGCTATGTCTTTTCCTGGACAAGGATTAAAGATTATAGAAACATAGATGCTAGTGAAAATTATTGGGAGGTTTGAAAGAAAAAATGGATAATGGAAAAGAAAAGATATGCAGATATACATCTGGATCTTTTCAAGGATCAGAGCTAAAATACCATTCTGCACATAAAGAAATCTTAGGCATTAAGAAGGCTATAAAAGCTTTCTTATTTTTATCAGAATGAGCACTTTGTTCTGTGCTCTGATTTAAAAGATTTTAAAGCCAGACTTAATAATGGAGATCCTACAAATAAAACTGCATTCAATAGGCTTCGGGCGTTGAGAATGTGGTTTGACAATTTCAGTTTTGAAATTGAGCATATCAAAGGAAAAGATAATTCTCTTGCTGATTTTGCCAGTAGAGAATTAAATCATTCACAGAATGTAAATGTTACACAGGTCATCCATGAGTTTGTTGAATTAGTCTGGAATACTTCTACATGTCACAACTACCTTGAATCTTTAAAAAGGAATGACAATGAGATGTCATATGAAGCACAACATTTATTATTGTCAAGAGGAATTATTTATGTATCTCCTTATAATATGACAGAGGTGGCATCCAGATTTGTTGATCCTGAAATTCCAACCACAGATTTTCATACCAGGCAAGAACCTATGGTTTTTTGCACTTTACAGTGGCAATGGAGACACTCAAGGTATGTTGAACCTCCTCCTGATAATATTCCAATAGAAGGGATTCATAAGACAACTGGTCCCAAGACCAAGCACATTGTGGAGATTTGAATTTTCCAAGCTTGGCCGAAGGACATCCCATGGAAAATGATGCATGGAATAGGCCGAGCCTTCCAGAGACAGGCAGTATATTGTTAATCATTTTAAGTATTTTCTTTCTAAATATTTGCCTACTAAGATTTTTGACAGTCCTTTGCTCAATGTAGAACCTGATACTATTAGAAACATTCTAATCAATTGTAAAATACCTTGGTATGTAAAAATATCCTATTATATTAGGACTAATCCTGTATAGGGACATCATGCTCATCCGAATGGATAATTATGGAGAAGAATCTATCTTCACCATACAATGAATGTACATCCGCTGCACCTGGTCACTTCCTTCAAATTCCTGATCATTATCTCTTTCCATCAAGACGGCATCTAGACTCCAGATAATGATGGAACGTCATCCTTATCCAGACTTTGGTATGAGAGGAACACTCATGACCACTACTTTGTTGAAAGAAGAGATTGGGAAGAATCTTCCAGCTCGTTGGATGGTGACAATAGTCCTAGAGTCCATTTCAGTCCATAAAGCTATGATGACAGGCTTGTTGTCATCCGTCTAATAAAGCTTGAAGTGACTCCACTTTAGTCATTTCGAAAGCATGGTGGACCTCCCCACTATCTAAAGGTGTCATATTGAGTGGCATGTACTCAATCGTCTTTTCCCACTTTTCTCTTAGTGGGAATCTTCTTGTTCACCTAGGTTACCGGTTCCGATTTCTAGGTTGCCCATCTATCTGGTGAAAAGCCTCTCACATTCCTATATAAGGATATGTTGAGACTCATTCACTACATCGGAGAATTGGGATTGTTCTAATAGAGTGTGAAGTTTCTCATCGAGGTTGGTTTAGATTAGTAGAAATCAAGCTCGATGAGAAACTTCAATTTCACTCGCCTCGGCTCTAATCTGCTTGCCAATAAGACTTCAAAAGATACAGGCATCAAAGGATGAGGAAAACTAGCAATCATATTTACAAAAGAGGAAATGAATCATATCCAGATTCAGTACTATCTGAATCAGACTCAGAATGTTCTATAATATTTACTTGAAAATCCTCATTTGAAGAGATGTATGAGATATCTGATGAATAACAATCAAAATCAGAAACTAGGCAATAATCCTGATCTGTTATGCCTTTTCGTTGTCAGCATATTTATCTTTGTCTTACCTTTATCTGTATCTTTCTTCGGGCATTCATTTGCATAATGCTTTCCTTTACAGATAAAGCAAGTAGGTATAAATTTTCTTTTCTTCCCCATATATTTCTTCTTTCTGAAATATTGCTTTCTATATGGGATTTCTTTTTATGTCTAGAAAACTTATACTTTTTCTTATGCTTATACTAACCCTTCCCCTTTGAAAAAGATGAACACTCTTTACAGGGCTTCTTGACTTTGAACGTGTTCTGGGGCTTGCAACCAAATGGGTCAATATCTATCATCGACAAAATTTTGTTCCTAAGGCTTTTTGGGCCTTAAGCAGCTTCTTTGTGGTCTTTTTCTCTTGACAGAGACGAGCATTCATCTCATCTATGATCTGATTTAAAGCACCAAGACTCAATTCTTCTGTACTTCTGCCATGCAGGGCTTTCTTATATTTATAGCAAAGAAAGCAGGAAAAGACTCTATATAACGGAGTCTCATAGTAGGATCATTTATGTTACCAGAATTGTAGTATAACTTTTGCATATAACACTGATATTCTTTAATCCTACTCATGTCACATAATCTGGCTCTTAAGAATAAAGAAGTATTCTTAAGTTTATCATTATCAATAGTTCCAAGAAATTCATGAATGAGAGTAGCAGTTAATGCAGCATATCCTCCTGTTAGAATTTCTTCTTTATGTGGGTGAACATCCCACCATTCTTTTACTATACCAACAAATCCATTTTCTATAACTTCAGCTATAGTATGTGGATCTTTTTTATACAAAGCTGAGAATTAGACCATCCAATTATTCCATGTATTAACTCCTTTACTTGTTCAGGAGATGAGCAATCTAACTTATACCAATTAGGCTGCAAGGTTTGAGTTCTTGCAGTATGGTGAAGTGGCTCTGATGTTGATGCTCCAAAAGTTTCTTCCATTAAAAACATACTTTCAGCTTCTTCTGGAAGAAGCTTAGCCATACTGACTGATCCTTTATCTGGATTCTTTTTATCTGTGATGAACAGAGGACTATGTTCCAAGTAGAACAATCTTATGACAGGTCGATGAACCGGAAGAATTGGCAACTCTCCGTCCAAGACACTTTCTAGGACCAATCTAGTTCTCTCTTCTGGCTTGTTTGTATTATCCAGAATCTTTTCTATTTGTGGGACTATCTCAGGGATAGGACTGACAGATTCTCGGACTTGATCAACTTTCTGACTCAACTCTATAGTAGACTCATGCAACTGATGCAAACTATTTTGTACAATCTTGTGGGTAGTACCTAATTTAGAGGCAATATCTTTTCTAGTATCCTCAGACTGACTAATGAGGGGTTGAACAGCATCAATGACTTCTTTGGATACAATTTTGGGAATATCTGGACAAGTGGATACATATCTAGTAGTATTCTCAAGACTTTTATCTACTTTTTCATATGAGAACTAACATCATCAACTTTTGTATTTAACAATCTGAGAGCAGAGGATATATCTCCTTTCTGATTAAGTTCTATGGCTTTTAATGTCTTTTCCATTTCTACTAGGATAGACTCTTGAGATTGCAGATGATCATGCACAGACTTGACAGCTTTATTAGTCCAATTTAACATTTTTGAAGACTCAAAAGGGTCAACAGTTCTTTGATACCAAAAGATAGATTTTTGGGTTTCATCGGATGACAAGGTTTCACTACTGTCAAGAGACGGAAAAGATGGAGAAATAGAGAAACCATACTAATGGTTGGACCATTGGATGGGACATATTTTTGTTTTATGATCTGCTCACAATCTTTACACCAAAGATAATGTATTTGGATCATGAATTAAGCTATTATGGCTACAGATATAAGTTTGTTCTTTCAGAGACTTTCTCGAAGGTTCAACAGTCGAGAAAACAGAAGTATCTGATCTAAATGAACTAGATCTGGACATATCAAACATGGGTTTTTTTATCTAAAAGACAGGGTTACATTAGACTTAGACTCATTTACAGCTGTAGCATTTTCTAACTTAGGCTGATTTTTCTCAAGAAACTTTTTGGATAAGGTCCATTCTTTTGGAACTCTAATCTGGGACCAAGATATAAGCTCAGGTTCTATTTTTTGACTCTCTAGGCTAGGGGGTTGTAGAATGTATGGATGATCATTTGGTTTCAGCTATAAATTGAAAACATAGTTGTTACAGCTCACTCTTGGCTTAATCTCAATGGAGGAAGACAAGGATGGTGCAAGCATAACTTCAACATCACGAAGCAAATATTGATAACGCAACCAACAAGAAGACACCAATCATGAATGGACATTATTTGAGAAAAACCACTTCAAGGATTTGATGGGACTCCAAAATCAATCTTATTCTTTGTAATATCCCTCTTATGGGATCAATGGGAAATGACAATCAAACAAGTAGAATCAACTCCAAAGAATTATCAAACTCAGTCAACAAGGATTATGGAATAAATTTTGCAATAATCAGTGATCAAATTTTCATATTCCCTTCATATAGTATCAATGAAATCTTCCTACAAGCTGCTGCTATAAATTCAAACACTGCTGTCACAACATAGAAATGCTTCACTAGATCAACTAGAAATACCAATCAGCAAGAATAACTCAGTATATTGCACAAGACCGCTGCTCTGATCCAAATATAGACTGCTGCCCTAAATACTGAATCACCCTCCAAAATCAATCCTGATCGCTGCACCTGGGAGTTATCTACTGGCCACTTATAGTTTACTAACAGTTCGCTGATCCTAAAGGAGCCCAAACATGCATCGAATATTCCATATTTAATGCCAAACTGAGTCGCTGGAATCAGCATATCAGTCCCTTCCAGATCGCTGCATATTCAGAGCATTAACATGCATAAAAATGTCTATATACTGTCCAATGGTGATCGCTGTATATTGGAACACAACAAATTCAAACTGGCTGGTCGACCTTACTATGATTGCATATATAATAATCCACAAACCCAGGCGTAAAAATCAGTATAAACTTACTGAGGTTATGAGTGGTGTTTAAAATATTGCAACTAACATGTAGCTACAGCCGTTCCTAAGGCACAAGAGGAATTCACCAACCCTAAACCATGGAAAGCAACCATATCCTATGCAAATATTTTGTATATCAGGTCGATTAGCTTCAGCTGGGCAGGGTGACCACCAAACATCACAGATTCTTTTAAAAACAGTCACAACATTAATTAGAAATCACACCAATAGTTAGCATCAATATGCCCTAGATGAATCGCTGTTACCAAGAGCTCGGGATCATGTCACTAGCTCAGTCGATCCACACAAACAATGCACTAAATCTGATCACAACATCGTTAAAGCAAGTCGTTATAAAATAGGACATGCAAAAATGCAAAATATCATAACAATGAAAGCATGCAAAAGGCTGACTGTATCATACTCGAAAATGCATATAAACAGCCCACAAATATGATGAAAAGGGATCGCTGGAATAGAAACCCCATACACCAAAGTCGGCTTGCAAAAGACTCCAAAGAAACACTTATTTTTTGATCACCATTCAGCTGCTACAGTGACGTCGCTACAGTAAAAGGGCAGATTTTCACTTGCAAATTAAATCAAATGCTTGCCAAAGCCAAAGACATGGATCTCACAAATAAATACTTCAAATAAATCTCAAAACCAGCTCGATCCAACCTCCCACGCAAGAGAGATAGAACATCAAAGGGCATACATCCCAACTCCAAGCATGGAGTATCAAAATAAGTTCATCATAGCATAATAATAATAATGGTCCTAGCACTCCTTTTATAAGCAAGGAGGCACAAAATTCGAAAACCCTAGGAGAAGGAAAATATTAAATAAAAGTAGTTTGTCTTCCCTAGGTGTGGCGTCCCCTTTGCAAAGGGTGATTTTATAAATTAAAAGCCACCTAACTTTTTATTTAATTAATTCCCCATTAAATTTTATATATTTTGGGAATTAAATTAAATAACTTTTATAAAATAATTAAATAATTAAATAATTATTGCTCCAGGCAATAATATTTAATTATTTAATAAAAATGTTCCCCTTGAACATCCCAAGCCCACGGAGACGTATAGGCTAAGGATCTTGAGAAATGGGGACATTACATTCTTACAAGACAACAATTTGAAACAAAGAACTCCAAAGGGGGAAATTTGCTCTCCATGAGGAAGAAGATGGGCCACCACTCTTTCATCAAGAGGAGGAAGGAGAATCATCAATATCATATTAGTGAATGAAGATAAATCTCAATATTCTTTTACGATGATTTATTATTAGCTTCCATTGAAAACTACCTTGGGAAGGACAAATGGAAGTAAGGACATTGAATTGTAGAAGAGGCTCAGAGAAACCACAAAAGGCCGTAAAGAATTTTGGTAGGTTGGGTTCAAGGCCAAACACCACAACACGTAGACTGACCAAGGAGAGAGGGAGAAATCCTATAAGTTTTCATGAGAGATTAAACTTTAGTGGGACCAAGAGCTTTCAAGGAAGGTATGATCCATACAAAATAATGGGAAAAAATGACATTCATAAAAATCGGTAAGATTAATATTTTTCTAGCTCAAACAGAGGAACCGCCATTCTGCTATGGAAAGCTGGAGGTCAAAATATGACATCTTTGGTGGTTGCAGATATGATATTGTTGGTTGCACATGTGAGAGTGACAGTTCTTAATGTGACACTTTGGCAGTTGCACATATGACACTTGGTGGTTGTATGTAATGTCCCCTTTTTTGGACATTTTTGAAAATGAAGAACTAAAGACCCTCAACCCATTTTCTCTCCCCGTGGGTTCAAGGATAAAGCTTGGGGATTGTTTTGAGGTGTCTGTTGTCTGCATTGTAGCCCCTTGGCATGCCTTGCGCTACAAGGGGGAGTCTCTAGTTAGTTTTAAAATGTGCACATAGGCTAGTTACTTTTTATTATATAATAAAGTGCACATAAAGTTGGTCTTTTAATATTTTAATTAAGTTTTATTAGTTTTCCCTCCAAAATGGAAAAGGTTGGCCATTTGAATGTATGCTTTGAATGTTACCCCTTATCTTATAAAAGGAGGTTGCATGGCCATCTTTTGGTATGTTGGATTAAATCATTTATGTCTCTCCATGCTTGGAGAAATGGGATGTATGCCCTAGTTGTTGCTCTCTCTCTTTGACAATCAAGTTGGAGCTATTGAAGATCTGATTGAAGACTTATATTTGCATTATTGTGGTGGATTATCATTATTGTTTATGCCCTAAGTGTGGCAAATTTCCTTGGTGGAATATTTTAGTGCAAATCTTGTTTTTTCTAACCCTGACGACTAGGGTTTGGGGCTGTTTTCCCACATTTTGTGCCTAGAAAAATATGCAAAACTACTCATTGGATTCCTCATAATTTTGTGAACATTTTGATATGTCATTTGCGTGATTTGGCTGGGTATTTTGTGAGATATTGAATTTACAAATTTTGACTGGCTTTAGGGTAGTGACCTGTTCTGGGTTTTGTGACAGCTTTTTGGGGGTCTTCCCACCCTTGTAATTTGACGATTTTGGGCTTGTTGGAAAGATAAAAATTCAAGGATTCTTTTGGTCTTTGTTTCATGCGAAAATACTAAGTTTTGAGGACATTATACCCTTTTCAAGTTCTTTTGTGTTTTCCTTCGAATAAAAATTAGATCTAAGGTTTTTGGCTAATTTTTGAGGTTATTTGGGCTTCATAAATTAGTGGCAGCTTTGAGGGTTAATTTCATCATTGTTGGGAAAGTTTGGATGCCCTAATTAACCCTAAATGTGTGGGGCAAAATAGGAGGGCCAGATCTGCATGTTTGGTAGTTGCTGTTATAAATTGGTTTACATCATCTTGTTCCTTGTATTTTTCCGAGTTCGGGCATATGTCATTTGTCTAGATCGGAGTGGTGTAGAGAAAGTTATGTTATTTTGAAGATTGCAACAATCAAGGTTTTAGATTTAAATTAATTTCCAGCTGTTGTAAAATCTGATTTGAATGTGTTTAAATTCCGATTGTTTTCTTCCAATCTATCCCACCACCTTGGTTAGTTCCAACCCCATTTGGGTTTGAAATAGCTGAGATTAGAATATTTTAGGTTAATGCAAAAAGGGTTTATCCATTATTTGCTTGATTTTGACAAGTATTTCTTCATTTCCTAACTTGTCTAAAAAGAGGACATATTATGTACATGTAACATTGGCGGTCCTACAAGGGATAAACGGTTGCACATGTGATAGTGAGGTTGTGAATATGACACTCGCAATTCTACCAAAATGCGACAACACAACTAGTGATAGTTGCAAACTATTTTTTAACTTTTGACAATTGAGGGTCCTTTCATGTATACGGGGACACCAACTACACTTGTAGGAGGCAAGGGGTATGTCTAAGCATATGATTGTAGGAGTGCATGGATGTATGAGAGAGTGATGAAGACATCCCTGTTACAACAAAGTTGAGAGAAGAAATTGACAATATAGTGCTGATTCATAATCCATTCATGCTTTTTGTAAAATGCAACCACATCAAGAAGAGGGTAGTAGATAGGTGATAGAACAACTAGCAATATAGTGTTGATGTTCCATTTGAGCTCTTTGTAAGTTGCCCAATAGATGAAGGTGGTGATTAGTTGAGACTACGAAGCTAGTTTTTATTGAGGCAGGAAACATCATATTAGTGAAAGAAAGTAAATCTCAATATTCTTTCATGATGATTTATTACTAACTTCTATTGTACCTTGGGAAGAACAAACAAAAGTGACGACATTGTTTTTTGCGAGAATGGGGTCGAGAAACCACAAAAGGTTACAAAGAATTTTGGTAGGTTGAGTTCAAGGCCAAACAACAACACACACAAAGGAATACCAAGGAGAAAGAAGGAGAAAGAGGGAGAAATCCTTCCAATTCTCATGAGAGATTAAGATTTTGTGGGACTCGAAAGCTTTCTAATGGAGATATTAATCGATACAAGATCAAGAAAAAAATCACATTCATAAAAATCTAGCAAGACTAACATTTTCTAGCCCAAATGGAGGAACTATCATTCCTTCCTGGGGAGCATGGGTTCGTGCCCCCACCCCTTCCCTCCCTCCGCCCCCCGTACCCCCAGGATATGTACCCGGTATGGATACATCTCGGGTATCTCCAAGTATATCTATGGCGTACCCATAGGGTTTGGTGGTGGGGACTTTATATATATATATATATATATATATATATATATTTGACTTGGTCAAAGACCAAAAGACGAACCCTAAACAAGTAGACAAATATCTGTTTTTTATCTTATATTTTGTTCTATTGAATGCCATGATCTTGGAAACTTACCACTGATTTATAGTGAATTCTAGATTGAAATTTGTTCATAAGCTTTACTGCAGGGTTACTCTTTGCCCTATATATGTTTTTATTCAAATTGCACTCCATATTATTTTGCATCTACTTGTTAAAACTGCAATTTCCAGATACAGGTTGATTTACAATCTAACAGACAGGACAGATTCACAACTAAATAGACATTTTCTGCATATTGGTAAGTGCATTGAATTGATAGGGAAAAACTGATATGTAATTATACTATATTCAACAGATCCTGTTGATTGTGGTTTTTTTATAAGACTTTGTTAATTCATGAGGAATATGTTCCACACCAGAAGCTTCAATACAATCTGTTTGACTGGATTATTATTTTTTCATTTGTATGAATGTAGCTTTGCCATTATGTACACAGTAAAATGTCTTGTGCTATTTGTGCATATATATAATTTTATATGTACGAGACGCATCTAAGGCATATCGTACCCAAGGGTTTTTTAAAATTGATGTATCTCGCATATCGAACCCGTACCCGTATCCTAGTAACGTAGATTCTGCCTTGCAATTGGAGATTGCACATGGGATACTAACAGTGCATGTATATACACCTTTGGTGGTTGGGTGTTGGCTAGATTTTATGCATAGCTAAAACTTAGGCAGTGATGAGATAAATCTCCCTCATTTACCGGTGAGGCTCCCATGTAAGATTTATGTCAATTATGGATCTTAATAACTATCTGTGGGTTTTACTTTAATTGCAAAGCTCATGAACCATAGCTAAGCAATTCTGCAGCAAGTAAGCAGTTGTTAATGAAGTATTTTCAACCAAGGGGGGAAATAATAGAATTTGGGAAAGAAGAAAGGAAGATGTGTGATCGACCAATAGTTTACAGAGTTGGTCTCATACACAGACAAAACAAATAGATCTCACAAGACAAGTAAAGGAAAAGGAAAGGAAAAACTTCTAATATAAATCTTAGATAATGCAAAGTTTATCTAAAGATCTACACAGAAGTAAGAAGCCAATGCATCGTTGACACAAAGTTCTCCGAAATCTTCTTTTGTTTAGTTCCTCAACTTTGAAAAAAGATATCAAGGGTTTTAGCACTAAGTCTGGAACTCAAGAATACGATTACAAATTTTGCCCATTCTTTTTAACTCCGTAGGCTCTTCCTCTATTTATAGTGTATAGAGAGCAATTACAAATAGGATGTTTTAATGAATTGCCACATGTGGAAGCTATGAAAAAGGGAAGCAACTAACAATCTTCCTCCAGAATTCCTCTTTGCATGACATACATGATTTATAATTGAAAATAAACCTTCTATTTTGCATATCCGCCACTTATTTCCAAGTAATTGACTTCTTCCAAGAACGGCTTTTAAACCAATCACTTAAGTTTTACAATTTAATTGATTACTCAACTACTTTGTCGGAGAAAATAATAGAAAAAAGAAGAAAGAGGAGAAGAAATTAGAAGAAAGCTGCTGCAACACTCTGTCTTATTCTTCTTCCATACTCTGCATGCTGATCCAACCTGTATTGCATACGCTTCATTCACTTATATGGGCATAAATGAAGTATTCCCGTAAATAATTCAAACACACATGAAGCTCATAACATGAATATCTAATTTCTTCACCAATATCTGATTATAAAGTCTGCTGCCCTCTATTTTTAGACTTTGCTTGCATGCCAAACAAACTAAAAATATTATTTTATTCACTGAGCACTTATACTAGCATGCGCAAATGCTTTGAATAATAAAAAGGAAGTTTCTCCAACCCTAGGTGCCAAAAGCTGGATGCTTCCGACAATTAAAAAAAGGTCAACTTTTAGGCATTTAGCTATGCTATAATGGGTTGCACGTTTGGCTAGAAATCGTGTTAAAAAAGAAGGCAAAGCAATGGGAATTTTTACCCTTCTAGGCAGCTCCAAAAATTCCATCTTTCACTTAAGTGATTTGTCTTTAATGATGGGAAAAAACAACCTTCTAGGAAGGCATAAAATTCCCACCTTCCTTCCACCACCAAAATTCCCATTGGTAGCTTAAAACCTTCCTTCCAAAAAGTGTGACTTGCATAAAAAAGAGCTTCTTTCTTAAAAATGCGACTTGCATGAAATAGAGTTTTTTTCTTAAAAATGCGACTTGAATGGGTGAATAAAACTTCCTTGAAGAGAATTCTTACCCTGCCAAAGGGGTTCCAAAATTTCTATTGGTACTTTAAGTGATTTGACTTTAATGATGGGAAAAACAATGCGCCAGCAGCATAAAATTCCCACCTCCCTGTCACTACCAAAATTCTCATTGGCAGCTTAAGTGATTTGACTTTAATAATGGGAAAAAACAACCTATCGGGCAGGCCTAAAATTTCCACCTACCATCACTACCAAAATTCTCATTGTGACTTTAAGTGATTTGACTTTAATAATGGGAAAAAAACAATCTAGTCGGGCGGGCATAAAATTCCCACCCGCCTTCCACTACCAAAACCCCCATTGGTAGCTTAAGTGATTTGACTTTAATAATGGGAAAAAAACACCGACGACAGGCATAAAATTCTCACCGCCTGTCACTACCAAAATTCCATTGGCGACTTAAGTGACTTGACTTCCATCATGGGATTTGTTCACCTTCTAGGCAGGCATAAATTTCTCACCTTCCGAGTGCGGTGCAAAATTCCCACTGGCACTTAAAAACCATCCTTCCAAAAAATGCGACTTGCATGGAAGAAAGCTTCTTTCCAAAAGTGCGACTTGCATGACTTCTGCTTTTAAAGTCGCGTGAAAACTCATCAGCAACATTTTATTTCCATTTTTGGATTTTTGGTGAAGAAAACACAAGGAAAGAATAAAATTTTCCATTTTTGGAAAGGGTCCAGAAGATGTACAAAGAAAACTTGCAAATACCAGAAATTCCGTGGCTCCGCTTTTGGTTTAAAGCACTTCAAAGCACCAACCAGCTCCGGGATCAATAGAAAATATGCAAATCAATAACCCTTCAAAGCACCAACCAGCTGGAAATAGCAATACTCAATCAAAACTATTAGAACCAATCAAATAGATGACTCAATAAACCCAATGATAGGGGTTTAATGGCCACTATCAAGCAGCTCACACCAATATTCCTCAGCTGAACTAGTAATCCACATCAAACAAGTAATAACACAGCTGTAATGAATATTCTCAAATACTCTCAAAAAGCCTTCATACAGTTCTCAGCCATGCATATCCATTCAAGAGTACAGATCCAGATTTTAAACTCCTAATATCAGTCGCTGAATATATATGATATGATCTAATATTTTATATATAGATCATATATAAAATAATATAAGACCATCAAATACCATGCAATAGTCAAACCATCATACTTAGGGTTAATAGTCACATCAATCGCTGTTCTAGGAATTGCTCATTCACCCCAAACTCAGATTAATTCACTCCTACTGTTCGCTGCTGAAAAGAGACCCCAAACACCACTGAAATCCAAGTCGCCATACTCAGAATCAATGGAGTATAAATCGCTGATCAAAAGAGAGCTCTACACATGCAATAAACATTAAATATCCTTCCTAATATAGTCACTGTTTTAGAGGTGAAATGGCAGACTTTATTCATCCAAATAAAGTAGCAAAACTGAGTTATAACAGCTATATTCAATCCCACTAAAGCCGCTGATCACAGGTGGCCCAAAACACACCACAAACATTTAACAAATGCCCTCAAGGAGTCGCTGCATAATAACACACTCAGATCGCAATTTTCAAAGGTCCAAAACATGCAAAAAACTTAAGTTACTAAGCACAGAAGTCAGCTGAGCAAATAAGACTGTGAATACCAATTGATTTGCTTCTAAAAATGTCCCAAAACAGTCACCAAACACGCCCAGGCTGTAGCTGCAATTATGACACATAAGCATACAAAAATCTGATCATTTACCACTCTAAAAACAGTCCACAAACACCATAAGAAGTTCGCTAGGGCTGGGAGTTATAAACCAATATCACAAGGAATATTATATCAGCCAAATCGATATGCAAGGAACAAAAACCCAGCTGCTACAGTGACGTCGCTACAGTAAAAGGGCAGATTTCCACTTGCAAAGTTAATCAAATACTTGCTAAAGCCAAAAACATGGATCTAGCAAATAATCACTTCAATTGATTCTCAATAACCAGCTCAAAACAACCTCCCACGAGAGAGAGAGAGAGAGAGAGAAAGCATCAATGGGCATACATCCCAACTCCAAGCATGGAGCATAAAATAAATATCATCATAACATAATAATAATAATGATCCTAGCACTCCTTTTATAAGCAAGGAGGCACAAAATTGAAAACCCTAGGAGAGGGAAATTATTAAATAAAAGCAGTTTGTTTTCCCTAGGTGTGGTGTCCCCTTTTCAAAGGGTGATTTTAACAATAAAAGCCACCTAAAATATTTATTTAATTAATTCCCATTTAATTTTTATATTTTGGGAATTAAATTAAATAATCTTCATAATTAAATAATTAAATAATTATTGCTCTAGGCAATAATATTTAATTATTTAATAAAAATGTTCCCCTTGCACATCCCGAAGCCCACATGGGGACGTATAGGCTAAGGGTCTTCAAAAATGGGGACATTACAGTCCTCCCTTCCCAAGATTGCTTGCCCTCAAGCAATAGCAAGCTCATGCCTCCGGTACCACCATGGTAGTCCTCCAAGAACCGAGTTCCCATGCCACTCAAGTGGAGTAGCATTTGTAAGATCTTTGGCTGCTTCATCCTCCTAAAAGTGGGGAGTGAAAACTGCTGCAATTTATTCTCAAACCTGCACATGAAACAAACCAGTTAGAAAAATGAGTGTTGAAGAACACTCTCCTTGCTTCTTCTTGGTATCTCCATGGCTTGGATGGTGCCCAACTTCCTTTCATACATGGGTTGCCCCCATAATCTGCTATGTAGTCCCATATGCTGTTGTAGTCATGTCATTCTTCACCAAAAATCAGACTTATCCCTTCCCAATCAATCATGCATGAATTACAAACAAACACCCATAACCACATCATCATGTGAACATCAAAAATTTGAACTGTAAAAGGAGTTAAGGGGCTGATCATGACGATGTTAGATACCAAAATGATGGGGCAGCAGTTAGTCTTCCATGTCATCATCCCAATATCAATTCCTGTGTGTTGGGCAACAATTTTAAAAGCTATCAAACTGAAAATATGGGATACAACAATCCCTTCTTGCATGGGAAACAATTCCAACAATACATATTCAATTTTCTTGCCATTTTCTAACAAGTACTCAATGTGCACCTGTTTTTTTTGCTTGGGCCAACAAGATGACATCTCCTTTGTTTATATTCCAAGATAAACTCCATGCTCCCAATACTTCCTTCAAAAGCTAGAAGTTGTAAATTATCATGGCATAGGGAAAGTAGAAGATTTGATCCCAATGTGCAAGACATCAAAACATTCATGTGAAGAAATGACATACCCCTTATGATGATAGAATCCATGTTTGTATCCTTATGCCATCTCCCAATCTCATTTGCATGAAAAATGATAGGCAACACATGATTGAGCTTTACCTTATCACTTACCAAGTCATTTAGAAGGTTACTTCTCCCATGCTTGGTTGCCCCTTGTTCTTCTTCCTTAGCTGCCATAAGAATCATAGAATATGGATCATGTGAAGACCTTATACCATGGCCTTCTTCTCCTTCAAACTCTTTGTAGAAGCCCCAAAATTTGTAGCCATGCAAGCAATGTCAACAAGATCCATCCCACACATTTCCTTTACCAAATTTCCTTTTGAAAACACAAGAATCAAATGTCCAAGTGACAAGCCCATCATGTACAAATTTCATAACAACAAGATAAAGTGCATGAAATGACTCTAAACGGACCTCAATACTGTGAAGAATGACTTCGTACCTTTGAGGGATGACATTACCTAGGTAAAAACCCTCATCATGATTGAAATTTGAACCATGCACAATCCACAAGAGTTGAAATTTACCAAGATATAACTGTTGTACCAAAACTGAAAGTGAATTTCTTACCATGTAATATGTGGTCCATGTAATTCCCTTATTTTGGAATGCCTTCATGATTACCACTTGTGTCTTGAACTCCCCAAAGTGAATGGCTGAATATTGCTTTTCCCATTGGTGAGAAGAAACAAGAGAATCAACAAGATGAGACACATCTTTCTTCAAAGCACTACCGAGCTTCCCATGTTCATCAACAACTTCCTCATCCTCATTAGCCAAATCAGATTCTGAATAATCCATTACCTTAGCATCTGATTTTTCTGTGCCTTCACATTTGGTGCAAGTATTAGATACAAAAAGCTCATTATTATGCATCAAAGAACTCATACCTTGAGGATCCATTCCCATATCCTTTTCTGAAGACTTGGCTGCCATATATGTCTTCACCTTGATTTGATTCATGACACCTTTTGCCAAGGTGTGAGAAATGCATGATGCCTCCTGTCTCAATTCTTCCTTAAGCACATTCAACAATTGTTGAGGAACATCATCATATTCATTTATCACTGTAGACATGATACTTTGTATTGCAACCATTACATTTTCTGAATGGTTATCCTATATGACCCCAAAGAATACCTCGAACATATGAAGGATAAGATCATTACAACCAAGATCTAACATCAATACACAAGACTTTACCTTTGCCATAGTTTCCAGAATTTTTACCCTCTTGCTGTAATAAGGGCTTGTGACGTTCCAAAGGCCTTGAAAACTTCCGACCATGTGTTCGAATATGTCTCTCATGATATCATCACTGTAGGGCAGATTAGGGGTTGTGACCCTTGTGACTTCAGCAATGCAAGTAACAACCATAATTTTCACTCTCACATCTTCATGCCAAAAGATCCTAGGCTTAATCAACTGAAACATCAATGGCTGAATCATATACTTATCTGATTGTTTGACTATGGCCAAACAATTTTTGCTTCTCCAAGTCCTTAAGCAAAGGCATCCTTGGAATGATGCGGACGTTTAAGCTTCTTCCCAATTGATGATCCTTTCTTTCAAACCTTCCTTCACTCATTAACTCCATGGTTCCACTAAGCCTCTTATCTCTCGCATACAAATATGAAAATACAAATCTGCATTCACAAATGACCCACACGAATAGAGGAAGGAAGCTCTGATACCACTGTAATATCCCACTTCCGGGATCAATAGAAAATATGCAAATCAACAACCCTTCAAAGCACCAACAGCTGGAAATAGCAATACTCAATCAAAACTATTAGAACCAATCAAATAGATGACTCAATAAACCCAATGATAGGGTTTAATGGCCACTATCAAGCAGCTCACACCAATATTTCTCAGCTGAACTAGCAATTCCACATCAAACAATCAAATAACAACACAGCTGTAATGAATATTCTCAAATACTCTCAAAAAGCCTTCCTATAGTTCTCAGCCATGCATATCCATTCAAGAGTACAGATCCAGATTTTAAACTCCTAATATGAGTCGCTGAATATATATGATATGATCTAATATTTTATATATAGATCATATATAAAATAATATAAGACCATCAAATACCATGCAATAGTCAAACCATCATACATAGGGTTAATAGTCACATCAATCGCTGTTCTAGGAATTGCTCATTCACCCCAAACTCAGATTAATTCACTCCTACTGTTCGCTGCTGAAAAGAGACCCCAAACACCACTGAAATCCAAGTCGCCATACTTAGAATCAATGGAGTATAAATCGCTGATCAAAAGAGAGCTCTAAACATGCAATAAACATTAAATATCCTTCCTAATAGAGTCGCTGTTTTAGAGGTGAAATGGCAGATTTCATTCATCCAAATAGAGTAGCAAAACTGAGTTATAACAGCTATATTCAATCCCACTAAAGCCGCTGATCATAGGTGGCCCAAAACACACCACAAACACTTAACAATTGCCCTCAAGGAGTCGCTGCATAACACACTCAGATCGCAATTTTCAAAGGTCCAAAACATGCAAAAACTCAAGTTACTAAGCACAGAAGTCAGCTGAGCAAATAAGACTGTGAATACCAATTGATTTGCTTCTAAAAATGTCCCAAAACAGTCACCAAACACTCCCAGGCTGTAGCTGCAATTATGACACATAAGCATACAAAAATCTGATCATTTACCACTCTAAAAACAGTCCACAAACACCATAAGAAGTTCGCTAGGGCTGGGAGTTATAAACCAATATCACAAGGAATATTATATCAGCCAAATCAATATGCAAGGAACAAAAACCCAGCTGCTACAGTGACATCGCTACAGTAAAAGGGCAGATTTCCACTTGCAAAGTTAATCAAATACTTGCTAAAGCCAAAAACATGGATCTAGCAAATAATCACTTCAATTGATTCTCAATAACCAGCTCAAAACAACCTCCCACGCAAGAGAGAGAGAGAGAGAAAACATCAATGGGCATACATCCCAACTCCAAGCATGGAGCATAAAATAAATATCATCATAACATAATAATAATAATGATCCTAGCACTCCTTTTATAAGCAAGGAGGCACAAAATTTGAAAACCCTAGGAGAGGGAAAGTATTAAATAAAAGTAGTTTGTTTTCCCTAGGTGTGGCGTCCCCTTTTCAAAGGGTGATTTTAACAATAAAAGCCACCTAAAATATTTATTTAATTAATTCCCCATTTAATTTTTATATTTTGGGAATTAAATTAAATAATCTTCATAATTAAATAATTAAATAATTATTGCTCCAGGCAATAATATTTAATTATTTAATAAAACAAATTAGTAATTAAAAATATTGGATAGCTTTTCAAAACCCTAGGCCTCGGGGAAAGGTTTGGTAGGAAGAATGAATAGGCTACGGGAATTGTTGGAGAAAACAAACCAAAACACAAACAAAAGAAATAAAACAAAACAAAAGAAGTTGCGAGCAATTGCTCGAAAAATTTCTCCAATTAGCTGATCTACAAAAATTCTTCCCCCTGGGTGAATGTTCTGTGGTAATAATGATGGGGTGAAGTGTTTTATATAACCTAAATCCTCCAATTTTAGCTCAATCTATTTTTAAAAGAACTTTATTTATTTAATAAATAAATAAATAAAACACTTGCAGACAAGGTCTGGCGAAGGGATTGAGTGAGCTTTGGCATGTGGGTATTTGTCGAATTTGGCTTTTATGACTCTCTGGGGATATCTTAGAGCAATGCAAACAACTGCAAGCAAAACAAACACAAAACGACCCGTTATTTAAAAAAGAAATTTTTTTAAAAAGGGTAGTCCTGATTTCAGGGTGAAATCTTGGGGACCCCATTGGGCATGTGACATTGGTGGTCCTACAAGGGATGATTGTGCATGTGATAGTAGCGGTTATGCATGTGACACCAATAGTTCTACCAAAATGCGGCAACACGATTGTTAGTAATAGTTGCATACCAACATATATTCAACTTTTTGATGATTGAGGTCCTTTGATGTACTGAGGGGACACCTACAATGCTTGTATAAGTAGGAGGAAAGGAGTATGTTGATCAGGACAACAATCCAGAAGCAATTCTAGTAGGGAAACTTCCAGGAGTCATAACTTTTGCACCGTAGCTCGATTGACTTTGTTCAAAATGCGTCGGAAATCTTGGAACGCGTAGAATATGGTGAAAAGGTATAGAAATTCATTCAACAAAGTTTGACCCCGAAATCCACTCCTAAAGGCCTCAAAATGCAATTTTTGTAGTGCTGTCTAAAAATAGTAATTTCGCAAAATTTCGCATATGTAATTCATGGAAGATGAACCACCTCATCTCCCTCGAGATTGGTGATCTTCCACATTCTTCTACCCTCTTTGGCATTTACATTGATGAGCTGGAATCTTTTCTTCGGGATCACATTCAGGAAGGGGATGGTTGCCTTCTTCACCACGTCTTGATTTCTATTCTCCTTTTTGCCGACGATATTGTTTTACTCGCCTCTTCTCCTGAGGGGCTTCAGAGACAACTTGATGCACTTGCTTTATTTTGTGATCTTCGGCATTTGACGGTCAATCTGGGTAAGACCAAGGTCATGGTCTTCAACGGGTTGAAGACATCACACCTCCATTTCTTCTTGAGGGCGGGCGGTGGAAATCACTAACACATACACCCTAAGTTGCCGCATTCGAATTCAAGGGAATTAGCGATGATTAAATTAGTGAAAAATTCATTTGGTAAAAAATCGGCGATTAAATAATGGTGATTAAATCACTTTATGAGAAATATACATTTTATTACATATATAAAAACAAAAGATAAATTCACATTTCAAAAGAGAGATATATCACATTTCATTGATTTCATAAGTAGCATTTATTACAATAATGTGATTGAAAGCAAAAACTTCAAAAAAACATGTGCTCTGAGGTTGTGGCTGGAGTGGGACAGATATTAGAGCACGGGAGAGTTTTGGAAAGCTATCAGTATTTTTAATTACTAATCATCTGGCAATCAAAGCTCATGATTCTTTATCGAAGATTGCGAAGTTGCTTGGTGAATGCAAAAATGGATTTTATGAAAATAAGAAAAATATTGCCATTCTCGAGAAAATATGCACTTTTAGAGAAAACAACACTATAGAATGAAAGTTTGGCACGTGCAAGTTTTTCTTTGCTACATCCTCGGACCCAAAATATTTTTTCACCAAAAATCCTCCGGAAAAAATTACCAAAAAAGGAAAAACGCGAATTAAATCGCAATTTTCAATCCCTTTAAAATTCGGCGAATTTGATTTTTTTCCTTAAAGTTCGCGAATCATGCGTGCAACTTAGCATACACCTACTTGGGAGTCAGTTCTCGGGGCCTAGATTCGGTATGAGGCACCCTCTCTTTTAGGTGAATAAAGGGTATGGGTCTCTTGCCATTCTCGAGAGACAATGCTTTCGACACTACTTTGGGACATCTCCTCAAAATATTTCTTTTGAACTCCCTCATCCCCACTTTGGATGGAGTACATTGCAGGGGTCCCCCGAGAGGATTCGAGACTCTTATTCGCCGCTTCATCGGATTGGAGTCCCCTGACATATTATTTTGGCAAAGTTTGGAGCCGATCTTTCCGTATGGAGGCTTAATTTGACATATCAACCTTTCTTCACCATATAAGGAGGTTTGGTGATCTCTCCGATGGGCGGGACAGTATCCGTATCTCGCTTATTGTTCCTCTCGTGAGTATTGCCCGGGTTGTGGGCCATTGTTGGTTTTCCGAGACTTCTGACTTGTTGGATTCGGTTGGTATCCAAATTGATCGTCTCCCCCTTTCCAAAGTATTCCTAGAATTCTCCCTAGTCATCTCTTGCCCACCAAGCAAGTGTCATGACAGTCCATCCAGGGAAGATATCTACTGGAGCTTCATTCGGACTACAGGTGAACCCTCTTGGGGGTTTGCGCCCTAAGATGTTCGTTTATGCAGAGAACTTTCTTCAGATCAGAGATGGACTCATCATCTCGCCTCAGTACACCTTTCGTCACTAGGTGCGTGCCCTCGTACACCTTTGGGTCAGTTTCAGGTCGGCTCCCATAGACTTCGGTCCGAGACTAATCACCACATTGATCGGAATGATAGACTTTGTAGACTTTGTAGCCTTCAAGAGGTGGAGACGAGACTTATTTCATCTTCCGCTGCCCCATATACTATGAGATCAGAGGATGATTTCATTGCCTCTTCAGAGGGATTCAGACTCTCCCAGTTTTCTTCCAATATATTGACCAGCGGTGTCTTGCCCTCTACATCTGCATGAGTCTGTTGCTCCAGGACCAACTTCTTCATCCCCCTCCGAGAGTCATCCCCACGAGACGAATTACAGCCTTCTTTCCAGCTCTACCCGTAGGTGGAGGAACTAAACAACAAATCTCTTCGACCCGATATACGGTGCATAGATAAGTTCATCCCTGATTAGATCTTCACATTTCCGTGATCACCACCAACAACATCGGAGGCACACTCGTAGCAGAGGGCAGCCCAGCTCCGTTCCTCCCCGGCCGTCGTTTCGCCTCTCAAATCTCATCGGGGAAGGAGGTTTTTGCCCCCTCTTGGATTGCAGTCCATCAAGAGCTTCTTTTCGTCGGCCTCAAATGTTAGGAGGGGTGTGGCTACCATTCCTAAGTAGACCACTGGTCCTCGTTTGCCCCCTCCTCCATTCCCTTATTTGCTTCTCCCGTCTTTCTCCCCGCTTGCTCCATTTCCCCGCCTGTGGGAGTTTTGGCTTTGAGTTTCCTCTCGGCTTCATCTTTTTCCCTTTCTTCTATTTTTGGGAACTTGTTTTGAGTTGTCCCCGGTCGCACTTTGTATATTGTTTGGGCTGCAGTCCCATTGACCTACTTTTGTGGTCATTCGTTGGACATTAATATATTTATCTTATCTTATCTTATCTAGATGTCTCTTCATACTTCCATAATTAGGTATATAAGTATATGTAACCCGAAAGGGAAGGAAAAACATCTCCTTACAAAGATAGCTATTGTAATCACAGTCTTTGAGAAATATACATCTCTTTTTGAGATAGTTTTACTATTTACATCTAGACACAATTGTTATTCTATCCTTTAATCCCAAAACCCCTAAGTTTTGGATCAGTGGTATCAGAGCGAAGTTGTCTTGAGAGTGTATGATTCCCAGAACGAGGTTGGGATATAAGAAGCTTGGGTGGTCCACACAAGATCCTTCAAAATACTTGACTACTCATTACAGGAGACCTCAAATGGCGGACAACACCGGACAAATGATCCTCTCAAGAAAATGGTGAATGAAGCTCTCATGGAGCAAAAGGAGCAGATGTAGATCCTTCAACAACTACAAATGGGAAATCCTACCTCCTCTGTGAGCTAGCCCTTCAAAGTGCCCGACACCCTTCAAGGTTCAAGTAAATTTTGATATTCCTATTTTTGAGGGTAAAATAAATTCGATGCAATAGAAAATTGGTTGGACCAATTATCCTCCTACTTTTTGTCAATAAATTCACTGATAAAGAGAAGATAACATTCTCTCTTGAAATCGTCACTTTGTCAAAAATTGGTGGGGGGTGTACAAGAACGGACTCAATAGGGATGAATTGGGCATCACAGAGGAACCCACATGGGATGATTTTTGGATGCCATAAAGGAAGAATACTACCCTGTTGGAGCCTATGATGATCTATACATACATGGGCGTGACTCCGCCAAGGTAAGGACTAGTCAATTCAAGATTATACTGATAATTTTCATTCTCTGTCTGCAAGATTGGGCATTCAAGACATAGAGCAGCACAAGATCCTCAAATATCACAGTGGCCTACAATGGTACATACAGGAGGACATGGACCTCTTTCAATTTCATACCCTCGGCGAGGCGTACAAGTTCGCGATCAAGATTGAACAAAAGCATAGAAAGAGAAATACAAAGAACCAACCTCTGAGGGGAAAAATGATAAGGAAGGTCAAACCCAAGGTCAAGGTTGGAAACAGAGTCACAAGGAAATAAAACATAGAAGGAGAAGACAAGGAAGTGGTGCAACCTCCACAAGACTAATCGTCATTCCAAGGAAGAATGTCGAGCCATCAAGTCCTTACTAACCAAGTCACAATCTTTGCATGCCACTACTCCACCGGTGACACACCTGAGGTCGAGAGATGAAGAAGATTAAATTATAGATGTTGAATCGGATGTGATCATTTCCCCCAAAGACTCTTACAGAACTCCATAGCTTCTTGGGTCTTGCCAATTTCTATCGCCGATTTGTCTTGGGATTTTCACATATTTCTTGGCCACTGAACCAAGTGACTAAAGGAGGAAACAAGGCTACATTCCGATGGGGGAGGTGCAACAGAGAGCATTCAAAAATTTGAAAGGAAGATTATGCTCAGCCCTTGTTCTCTCCTTACCTGACCTGCATCAACCTTTCGAATTGATGATGGATGCATCTGAGTATGCCATGGGAGCTGTTATCATGCAACATGGCCACCTGTTGCATATCATAGTGAAACATTCAATGACACAATCAGGAAGTACCCAACATATGATAAGGAGCTTTATGCCATCGTCCAAGCTGCAAGCAATGGAAACACTACATTCTAGGGAAGGATACAGTCATCCACACAGACCACAAGCCATTGGATTTCCTTCAGATGCAGAGCAAGCTAAGGAATGAGAAACACCAGAAGTGGGCCACATACCTACAACAATTCCACTTGATAATAAAACATAAGGAAGTGCCAATTCAACAACAGATTGCTTGAGCTGCCCTCCAATTACAGCCCTCACAACTATCCTTGACCTCTATGGACATGAGACTTCTAGTTGGTGCACTTTGTATGGGGAGATCTTGACTTCCTCTTAGGTTTTCCAACTTTGAAACATGGAAATGATTGTGTTTTTGTTGTAGTTGATCGGTTTTCTAAAATGGCTATAATGATTTCTTGTAAGAAAAATATTTCTGCTGAAGAAACTACTAAACTCTATTTTAGTCATGTATGGATCACTTTTGGGCTACCCAAGTCTATCATTTCGATAGAGATAGCAGGTTCTTAAGCATCTTCTGGTCCACCCTATGGGAAATGATGGACACTAAGTTGATGAAGTCCACAACCTTCCACCCACAGATTGACAGACAAACAAGTGGTGGTGAACCGCCTGATTTTCCACATGCTTCGTATGTATCACTCCAAACACCCACGTACATGGGATGAGGCCCTCCCTTACATACAACATGGATACAATCGGGCCCTGCACAGCTCCACCAAGCATAGTCCATTTCAAGTTTGTTATGGGTTCCAACCTATGACACCCATTGATGTGTGCATTCCAGTGCATATAATGGAATACACACCTCATGGAAGAATTGAAGTAGAAAAGGCAACAAGGTTTGTTGAACAAATTCATATACTCAACAACAAGTCCACGATATTTTATAGAAGATGAATGCAAAGTATAAACAACGCCATGATCAACATAGGGTTCCACATCATTTTTAGGTAGGAGATAAGGTCTGGTTTCGAAGGAAAGACTTGTAGGTCCACACAGAAAATTCGACCTCTATGGTATGGTCCCTACACTGTCACCAAGAAAGTGGGAGAAAATGCTTTCGAGTTGAATCTTCCACCCTACCTTGGTCTGCATCCTATCTTCAATGTGGACCTCCTCAAACCATATCATCCACCTTTGTTGGACACCTCGGTTGTAGCAGAACAATTGGACATATTTGAACTCAACCTGAAAGCTTTTCTCCAGTTGAAGAAGACCAGATTGTGGACACTTGCACCAAGACCACCAGAGGACGTCCTATTCAGCTCAAATATAGTGGATGTCCTATGACGTCATGCTCCATTTGAGCTCTTTGTGTAATGTCCCCTTTTTCAAACTAGTTTGTTTTGGAGACTTCTAGCCCATTCCACTTCCCAGGGGCAAGAAGGAAGTGAACAAGGGAAGTGTTTGTTGTGTTTTTAGTCTTTTTGTGAGCATTTACATTCTTCTTTCATAGTTTCTCTTATAAGGCAGGTCGGCTGGGTTGAAGAGGTGAAAAGCCAAGTTAAAATTAAAAGCAAACATCCTTATGAGGTCGGTTATGGGGGAAGACTCCCTAATTGATCTTTGGCGCCACCAAGAGGATATAAAAGGGGTCGCTTGGACTCATTTTGGGCATCTATCTTGTCATAAAAATATACTTTCTTGGTTTTTGGGCTGATTGCTCAATTCCTTTCCACTAGAGGGCGAAAATCCTTTGGTGTGGCATACAAGGAGGACGAAACCCTTGTGCAAATTGAAGAACGAAAACTCTTCAATTGGTGGTTCCTAAGGGCTTCAAAGAAAGTGATGTTGCTGGTTTGCAACTAGGGTTTGATAGAGGAAGAGCTACTAAGGTTTCTACATTTATTTTGAACCCTCTCCTAGGGTAGCAACTTGGTTGGAGGAGGAGATTAGTGCCTTCTAGGGCACATTTGGGCAATTGGAGCTGATATTCACCTTCCTCATAATTTATAAGGCTGATTTCATACTTTATTGATATTTTTGGGGTTTGGAATCTCCATTTCCAACCCTTATTGTGAGCTGTACTTCTGTTATTTATTTAATTACAGCTGGGTATAATTTCATAATTTGCACATGTTTTGGAATGCTTTGGCTTGGTGTTTATTCCATTAATTGAATATAATATTTAGGAGGATTTATGCACCTATTTTCAGCTTGTTTGGAGGGTGTTTGATGCCCTAAAAGTGTAGATTCAGTTCGCTGCTAGGGTTTCATATATTTTCAGGACTGCTGTTATAAAAATCAGATTACTCTCATTTGGGTTTGTGCTATTTCCCTTTTTCCAGTTTCAGCCCTAGAAAGGGACATTACACTTTGCTAGTTGCCCAATCGATGAAGAGGAAGAAGATGGTGATTAGTTGACACTACCAAGCTGGTTTTCTCCACAATGGGCTTTCCAAGGTTAAATCCTTGTGTTATGCGTAGTTTTCTTTTAGCTGTTATTTTTCATGTTTCTAGCAACAAGCTTGCATTTCATTACACTAATGTACAGTCAAAATCACTTCATTTGAAGATAGGGGTAGCAACAAGTTTAGTTTGAGATCTGCATTTCATTTCCAACAAAGTCAGTTTGTAAAGTAAGATTATAAAAAAGGTTTGAAATTAAACATTAAACCATAGTTACCAAGTCTGGAAATCCCGAAAATTTGGATTCGTTTGGAAGGACAAAAAAATCCAGAATTCTTGATTGTTTTTGGATAAACCGAAATATATACATACTATAAATGGGCATATTTAACAAAATTAACAAATATAATGAAAAAAATTAATAGCGTGATATAACTTTTAACATATATATTATTAAATAAAATATGAGGATGCTGGGTGTTATTTTTGAAAAAAAAATCTATTAAAAAAGGAATTTTTGTTTTCAGAGATAAAAGAGGGCCGACCTGGATTGAACTTATCTAGGCTGGCTAAAAAATCCGGATCCAGCCGGAGTTTCTACAGATCTGGCCATATTTTCTGCAGATTGGGCTGGATTTGGTAACTATGCATTAAATTATGCTTGATTATTCTAATGGGTTCCTTTGGACAAAAGGACTCTCTAGAATATCCCATTCTCAACAATCATATCTCCATATCTTGTTTTAGGACCATGATGGTTTCATTAAGTTGGTTATAGAAATGCATACCAACAACAATGATACTGTCAAAGACTTTTGTCCCGGACTCATTATAATGTAACTTCTAGAAACTAAAAGTTCAAGGGAAGTTAGCACATGCCTATCTAATTAATTTTCCACTCATATTACATGCAGAAATGGGTCTCCAATTGGCTAGGTCCTTTGCATTTCCAACATTATAAACAAGAACAGCAATGGTGAAGTTGATATGAGCTAGAATGCCTCTCAATGAGCCTTTCTTATAATTAAGCACAAATGCGGTTCAATGTTTTCCCCAAACAAAGAGTAATCCACTCAACCTTAGGGTTTTGTCACATTCCAAGTGCTAAATAGCATTTTTGCAGGTACCTTTCTAAGAGTGTAGTTTTTCATTTAGTCTTTTTATTTTTGAAACTAGAATGAGGGGTTCAATCCCTTTCTAAAAAGTATTGTTTTTATTCCATTTTCCATTTCACATGGTGTTTTAGTAATTGAATCTCTTACTTTGAGCTTTCCATATGTAAACATTGTAAGTGGTATATATGTCTGACACATATATGGCTGTATATATGCAAACAGTTTTATCCAGATATACTATTTTGAAAATCTTCCTCACAAATCATTTATTTCTTCTTTGAAGTGGGAATATAGTTGAATCTTGACACCAACTTGGCTTTTGCTTACCTAGAGTGAACCTTGGAAACATGTAATTGTAGTTGGCAAATTGAACAACGTTGTTGTTTTAACTACATGACTTGATTATTTTAGGAATGCAGAAGGTACAGCTAGGAGAAGTTTTTCAGGAAACATGATGCATTTTGTCAATTAGTTCAAGTTCCACAAAATATTGTTCAAGACATAGGAAAAATAATAAAAGCGTGTATAGAATTGAGATAAATAATTTGAAGGTATTAATGGGAGATTTTTTCCACTTGCATTGCAGGTTTAAAGAAGAAACCCAACCTGGATTATTGAGATGTAAAGACGCAGCAAAAAGCTCATTGACTTGGGACTTTGTTTCACTCCGATAGAGAAGGCCATTCAAGAATCTGTTGCTAGCATGAAAGAGAGAGGTTTTCTCCACTAGGGGTTTCAAATAAAATTGACTATGAATAAAGTGAAAAGATTGTGGCATAATGTCAGAATTATTAGCTATGATGTCCCATTTAAATTTTCCAGTAGGATGTACCCAAGGGATTGTGGTGTAATGGTACATAGGGAAATTGGTGAAAAGGAAGTTACGAATTCAATTCCTCTTGGGTAACATGTTGTAGCACACGTAGGGGCTAAGCCCTCATTTGCATTCCAAAAGTGGGCCAAGACCCATCCCTAATGACTATGAATGGTCAACATTAAACTTGTGAGATATTTCGATATCACAATCTTGCCAATTCATTTCATCCTTTATCTTCTCATGTTCTTTTAATTTCATAACTCATTTGCACGGCTCTAAAATTCTCAATTACTTTATGGCCACTCTTAGATTCATTATTGATTTTCCACATTGGATTTGACATTGAAATTTTGATGTACACATGTATGTTGATATTTCAACATAAATATGTTGAATTTTCCATTGTGTTGATTGCTCTCTTGGGGTCAATTTACACTTGTTCTCATTCACTTTGGCATATTGTTTGATGCATGTTGAGAATTCTATGTCAATGGCATAAAATAGATGAAAAAATATTCGTATAGCCATGGTCATGGTGTGGTAGTGGTTATCCTTTAGATTTTCAAAAGCCTATAGAGTTGTGCAAGTGTACAACTTGACAAGACTATAGAGCTCCACAAGTCCAACCAAAGCTTCACAAGCATAATGAGCTTCATATAACCAAGGGATATCTTCAAGGCCAAAAAGGCCTAAGTTAGCTTTGCAAGCCACCTAGGCCAAGATGCTTTCTCATGGCATGATATCATAACACCTTAAAAATTGGTATGTTGTATTTTAGAACAACATAGAGGTTCACTATATTCCTAGGATCATCAATCCACCTTCATATAAAGGTGTGCACACCTCTAGTGGCACAACACAATTTGTGCAATTCGGACACGTCGCCATCTAGGAATTGCTAAATTGTACGAGGCCTTGACTAAGGCATTGTTAGGGTCCCTAACCCTTGCAAGCCATACTACTAGGATCTATTTGTACCACATGACACCACTAGGTATTGACATCAATCTTACACTAACACATAAGGGAGAATGACCGTAATGATATAATTTTTTCTCAACATACTTTTAGAAAGTAGATAAAGTAACTAGGGTTAAGGTTTGAAACATATTCACCCCAAATTGGGCTCATACTATGTGACTACAATTTGTAAGCTGGATGAGAATGTTGTGCGAGGTGTCATAAATCTACTTGTGAAATTTGGTATCTGAGGAAATTGGTGATGGGACAAGTTCATCCATTTGGGGACATGTCCACCTACCAAACGTGTCATAATGTTGACGAATGTGTCCTCTACTATTGCAATCAATGATGATCATTGCACTACGTATCAATATCCGAATGGGATCAAGCCACTCGTTGTTCTCCAAATTCCATAGTGAAATGGAGGTTAGAAAATACAAACAAAGAGGGAGCCCTAATTCGGCCCTCAACACTTGGCAATGGCGATTGGCTTGTTTTTAGTGCATAGTTGTTATCTAAGGCAACAATGGTAGATGTGTTCAAATTTGAGTTGCTCTGTTGTAATAGTCTTTAGCAGAGAAGTGCTTCAAAGCTTGGCTCAATGTCCTTGAGGCATTTTTATATGGGATCCCTAGATGCCCCTCATAGGTAAGGGTGCACATGTTTATATAAATGATTGATTTTAATGATTTCTTGCCCAATTGACCTTAAATCGACCGAGGTAACTTGTGCATTTGAAAATATTATCGTTGCAAGTACAAGAGACATATCCATCAATAATGGTATATATTCATCATGTGAATCTATCATGTACCCATGAACCCGTCCATGCTTGAATTGGAACCAAATTTGAGACAAAAAATAGTTTATAGAGTCTAAAGATATGTTATGTACAAGGTGAATTGATTCTTGAAGTGCCAAGTGAAGAAAAGTCATGACCAAAGTGGCACAAAGTGTAGGATAGAGCACGATGCTTTTAATTTTAGTCAATAAATGGATAAATACAATAATGTTAGGATAAATGTTAAAGTACTATTGTTAAATGTTATAAGACCAATGTAATGTACCCTTTTTAGCGCTAGGCCTTTTGGAAGACTTTGAGCCCATTCCCTTCCCATGGGCAAGGAGGAAATGAGCAAGGGAAGTAATTGTTATGTTTTTCAGTTGTTTTCATGAGCATTGTTTTTTTAGTAGTTTTCCCAAGTATAGTCGTTGGCTAGGAAGACGAAAAGTCAATTGAAGAATAGAAGGAAAATGAACAATTAATTCCCCAAGGAGGTTGGTCTTCTTAGGAAGACTTTAATTGGTTTTGGTGCCACATCAAGGTATAAGAAGGGGTCACTTGGCTCATTTGTGCATCATCATCTTGTCTACTAATAACTTTGCATGGTTTTTGGGCTAATTGCTCAACTACTTCCACTTGAGGACAAAAACCCTCTTGTGTGGCCAACAAGTGAGGACGAAAACCTTCCTTGTTTGATTGAAGAATGAAAACTCTTCAATCCATTGAGGATTCTCCATCTTGGGGTTTCCAAGGAGCTTTAAAGAAGATTGATTTTGCATATTTTCAGCTAGGGTTTGGTCGAAGAAGGGTTCTGTTAGGGTTTTGCAGAGATTTTCAAGCCCTCTCCTAGGGTGGCGACTTTCCCTAAGGTGGCATTTGGGGGTTTCTAGGGCACGACAACATCCAACTCAGCCATCATTGTGTTTCTCATATTTTTAGCAGTTGGAATCTACATTTGGACTTCATTTTGGGGCTTGGAATCCTTCATTTCAGCCATTTTTGTAAGGGTGTTCATTGTTGTTATTTTATTTAATTAAATAAATTCCAACTTAGGTTTGAAAGCTTATTTTTGGTTAATATTTGTTCGGAATATTTGTAAGTTTCTTTATATGCTTTGGATGGTGTGAATGATGAATTTTTGGAGAAATAATGCATTTTCCTTACTACCGTTATAAAAAAAATAGTGTTGTACCTGCATGAGTCATAAATTTCGCTGGTTGTCATAATTTTCAGTTTACTATCTATTGCGGTTATTGCAATCTTCCTTTGTTTCAGATTAGAGCTTGGAAAGGGACATTACAGTGGTATTAGAGCATCAATCTTCCCGCTTTGAGGGTATTCATGCAAGACGGTGAGAAAGGATACATTTGTTATCAAATGAGGGAGAAGAAATCGGATCAACTATTTGAAGATCCTAACATGGCCAACCAGGGTTTCCAAGAGGCCAAGATCGATAGACTCAATGAAGGGAAAGAAAGGTTATGCAGACACAATGGATTTGTTATCCCTAACCCTACAAAAACTTCATGAGCCAAGGCTTCACAATGGTGAGAGTAATTCATCAAAGATTAACCTTGTAAGGTAACCCCATGGGTCAAATTGTGGATCAACTACTAGGCCTACTTTTCTCCTAAGGGAAGAGGTCATTCTAGAGGTGGATACACAACATTCAATAGGGCACAATATTGAGGCCAACTATGAAGAATATAGTTCTTGAATGAGATCCGTGATGCCATTTCACTTGTCGAATTCATAGGGGTAAACAAGGATAGGTCAAGATCGGAGCCACTATCTCATGCACCATCGAGTGATCTTTAAAATGCATTGGGGAAGCTAACACTCTCCACATTTGATGGTTTCAACAAGGGGACAACCCGTGCTTGGATATAAAATTTGGATGTTTATCTATCATTGAGGCCCGTGACGGAGGATGAAGCAAACAAATTTGCAAACCTTCATCTTGAAGGAATTACACATGAGTAGTGGTACCATGGATTGGTCACACAAGGGCACAATCTCATCCACTTATATGATGAGTTTTGTAGGAGGATCATTGGGAGATTTGATAGGGTTGATCTGGAGGTTCACTTTTGAGAGCTAGCATAGTTGAAACAAAGTACGGTGGAAGACTATGTCATTGAACTTCGAGAGGCTTTCAATGATGATTCTAGATGAGAGAGGAGACTCTGTTATTGATGAAATTTAACACCCCCTTTTAAATAAGTCATAAATATTCTTATTACTTCTCACTTGCTATGCATTCATAATGAGACACACAGGGCCACTAGGTATTTAATGCATTATTTATTTTGTCTAACACCAAGTGGTTTCGTGGAATTCTTTAATTTGTCGGCTATCATCATAAGATTGATATATATCTGTCATTTGTTTACCAACATGGATGGTGAGTTGTCAATAATGGAGATCAAGTTCGCTTTGTGATATCTTTGTTTGGTTTTCAAGCTTGCATCTTGATATTCTTGATTTTCCCATTTTGGAAATGATTTTTGAAGGTGGTAATAGTCAAAGATGATATCTGAAAGTGATTGCAGTTTATTGTAAGTTGATTAATGGATTGTTTCTCTCCACTTATCTTTTTCATTTCAAATGTATGGTTTATATATCGAATGCGGATATCAGAAGTAATAAGGTTGAGATTTCGCAATTAAAATACTCTATCCTAACTTTGGATTTCCTATTGCTATGGTTAAAGTATTTTATGATATGGTATGTTTGGGTATAGCTCGGGTGGCATTCGGAAGGTGGTATAAGGTAAATGGCAATTTAGCATATCAAACGATTTTGCATTCGAACCATAGTATAGACCATCTTGAAGCACCGATTTTCAAGGTGGTGAGCTAGCAGACGTGTAGTGGTGAAGCTAGTGGTGGTGAGTTAATGGGCATTGAATGAGCCCGTATGGGCATTGAACTATGGGTTGTTTTGATTTTTGAGTCATTTGTTTAGTTTATGCATTGAGAAGTGATTCAAGTTGTGGGTTTCTAGTTCTGGGCAAGTAAAGATTGTTGGTTTTGAGCTTGAATCTTTGGTATAAGCAAATACGTGGCAGTATAAACTATATTTTTGACAGTTGTGTTTCTTTCTTGAGTTGGTCTATGTGCATGCAAAGTTGACATGACAATTATTTCCCAGTTTGTATTTGATTTTTTTCCATGAAGTTTTAAGCTCGCCTGAGTTGTTATCCTTCATACCCATTTGGCATTTTCCAAGAATCTTTACATACAGTGAAATGAATATCATTTGCATGTCATAAAGATGATTTCTTTGATTCTTATTCAATTTTCAAATCATGCAATTATTTTTCTTAGGCTATTGTCGTTTAATGGATGAAATGTGTTCGTTTAAAGTCCAGTTGCTCATTTTTTAAAATACAATCAAGTTGGGTATCAACCATTGTGGAAGCTTGTCAAATAAATATTCAGTGTCCTGTTTTTCCTTTCTAGGTCGAAGCAGAGATGCATGTTTGATGAAAATAGAATAATATCTCAGTTGTTTTGAGGAATATCTTTGTTTATTGAATGGCTTCGTGAATAAGCATTGATTGTATATTGAAGTTTTAAGCATTTATGGTTTCGGTTTGGCTATTTGATATACTCTTCGAGCTTCTACAATCTGTGATAAAGGAGACCATGTCGAATCATACATTTGTTTAGTACCCACTTTGTTATTTTTTAAAGGGAGCAGTAGCGAAGATTTGGGTCTAAAACTTTTGATAGTTATATTCTGCATTTGAGATTTTAAGATAGTAATAAGTTGAACAAGATGGAATCATTTTAGACAAGTTGGTTGTTGTTTGTGTATTCACATTTTGAAGGAACACTTTGTTTAAAATCTTCATATTTTAAAGCTCGAAATCATAATAGTCATTTGATTTTTCCTTAAAAAGAAAAAATAGTATACTAGAGATGGCTATTTCTTGACTATTTAAAATGATTATGTGGAAGTGGAAAATAAAGGTTTGAAGTAAACTATTTGAAGAATTACATGCATGATTTCTTTCATTTAGAGAAAATTGTTCTCATATGGATGACTCGCCCTGTTACTTTGATTGGTACTGAGATGACTCTGTTTTGGAAAATTAGTATTTCTACATGTTAAATGATTGGTAATTATCTCTCTTTTTCAGTATTACAATCATGTCTGGATGGGATGGTTGGGGAGGTTCTAGAAGATCTTGAGTCTCATCACTCATGGGGGCATGCTAGTTTCGAGGTCAGTCACAGTGGCAGAGAGGCTCACCTAGGGGTGGCCGAAGGGGAGCTAGTACGCTTTGAGGTAGGAGACCTTTACGAGGCATGGTCCTACCTGAGTTTCCGTACATTTTGATGCAAACAAACCTTGCCTCCATGAATTCTTGCAAGTGATCAAATCATATCCCCGTAATCAACCTTCCGTAGTATCAATAAGCCCCCTTTGCATAATGTTGAACATGATCATACTGATCATAATTCATCCTCCTCAAACCGGTCTGCTCAAAAAACCCCATCCCATTTACCTCCACAATGTATTACTTGTCACTACCTCACCACTATTACTTGGGAAGAATCAAGTTGTGCATTCACATGACTCACCACTACCCTCTAAGCGTGTTATGTCCTCTTCTGCAGTACCTAAGGTGACGAGTGTAGTAAAGAGAGTTAAGTTAGAGGTGGAGGAAGATTTAAGGATCATTATTCGTACTATTCTACTGGTTGAGCCATATGAATACGTTGAAATGACCACAGAAGCAGGAACACCCTTGTTGGACTTGACTGGAGAGGATTGATTATGATATTTAGACTGATGAACTTGATAGACATACTTTAATCATTTGTGGATACTTTATATTTTTGGATTATGATTGGTAAACATATGTTGATGAATTTATTATATTTATATGCATATGAGTGGATGACATTTTGAGTTCGATTGTTGTTTTGATGATGATGATGTGTTTGCTTTAAAATGATTAGAATGCTTTATGGATGTGTTTAACATTTATTTAATGCATTAGTATTTGGTGGGCCCTTGTTTTAGTGTCTCATGCCTCATTTAAAATGTCTAAATGTCATATGTTTTTAAAGTTGTTAGTCCTTTGATTATAATCAATGCATTATTATAAAGTGTCACTTAAGACATAAAGTGATAACTTATTATAAAGTTATAACTTGTTATTTGGAAATTATTCAAAAATATCAACTGGTTATAACTGATTTTGAACAAGAGGATATTATAAAAGGACTTGGAGGATACATTTTCAAGGGATGAGAAATCAGGTATTGTAGCTTTTTGTGAAGATTATTTCATTCTGAATTATTTATGTGCAATTTTTTTCTAAGACAAGTGATCTTATAGGCATTGTGATGACATTGTTTTGAGGTTTGAGTATGAAAATCGAATGCAACAGGTATATCTAGATTTAATATCATTTTTCTAATTATCTAATTTATTATTCTACATTTATCTAAGTGATTGCATATCTTTATCTGTCATATCTAGAGCAGGCCTTGATGATATCTTCATTTTGATCTCGAAATAAATGCAAATTTGTAGCCATGTTGGCCTTGATTTGAATCATAACACTTGTTAAGACATTGTTTTAGTAGTCATTGTACTCTTTCATAAATGCAAAAATTGTTTCTCTTCATCATGTTTATCTTTATTTCGTCTTATCATTTGTGTAAATATGTTTATATGTTAATATCATTTGTGTTCTTTCTTTTAGTTTCTGTTGTGTTTTTCATCTTCAAGATCATCATATCATTTTGACAAATAAATGGCAAGAAAGAGATTATAAATATATCACTTATAGATTTCAACTTTTCAAGAGGTTACCTAATTAATAGGTTTCACTCTGTCGGATAAAGTTGATAACAATTTTCATGTGAAAAATCAATTTGATTTATAAGTGATTATCTTTTATATGATATCGTAAAGTTTATGAAAGATCTCTTCATCTGTTTAATTAAGTTTTATGTGATCTTGTTGTGTCTTTGGTGTGTTTTATTAGTTCTTTGTTAAAATATGTATATCCTCTTTGCTTTAAGAAATAGAAATTTCCCAGATCTTAGGTTGATTCATTGTTGAACCTATGTTAAACTACCCATGCTTAAGCCAATTCTTAAGTACAATTACGATTAAACTAGTTTGATTCCATCTTGACCTTTTGTGTTAGGTGAAAGGGTTGATTAGTTGTCATTATATTTTCTATTGACAACGAGACTCATTGTTTTGTTCATTGAGGGTTTGGCTGAACCACTCAAGGGTTTGGTAAGAGCATTCGATCATTTGTCTCTCCAAGAGGCAATAAAGAAATCTTTGGATCTAGAAGGTGTTGCTCCAAGGACAACAATGATCAACGGGCAGCCAAGGGCATCTTGGAATGGTGGACAACCAAAAGGACCTTTGGGACATCCAAAAACAACATCTTTGGACCAGCCAAAGAGGCCTTTTCAGCGAGCACCAATCATACCCAAAGAGTTGTCCAAAACAAGCAAAGAAGTGGAGTCAAGGAATGAGCTAAGAAGGAAAAACTTGTGCTTCTCTTGCAAGGATCCATGGTCTCCCGGTCATCGTTGCCTAGGTAAGGGTCATGTGCATTATATTGAGGTATTTTCAGATTGTGAAGAAGAAGAGGAAGTGGGTGTTGAAGAGGCAACACAAAATCATGATCTGGAAGAAGATCCGAGAAAGTTTGGACAACACTCTTGCCACCTTGTCCGGTGCTCCTAGATATCATCCATTCCGAGTGAGAGGTGACCTACAAGGGCAAAGAGTCATGGTATTGATTGATAGTGGAGCTACTCATAATTTCATTGATGAGAGCTTGGTTGCAAGGATGGACTTGAAGGTGGAAGACTTCAAAGGCTTCAAGGTTACCGTAGCGGATGGCTATTCCATGCCATGCACAAAGAAGATTCCACAACTCCTTTTCGAATAAGGAGGACATGAGGTATGTGATGATTTTTATATAATTGGCATAGTTGATACAAATATTGTGCTTAGGCTCCAATGATACACTCATTGGGAGAATTCACTCTCAAATACTAAAGTATGGAGCTAATTTTCATGAATGGAGGAAATAAGGTGGTACTACAAGGTATGATCATTGGAGCCCCTCGAATAAAATATTCGGTAGAAGATGTCTTGTCAAAAGATTCACATTTTAGTCGTTATCTAAGATAACAACAGATTGGAAATCCTTAATTACATATGAGTATGCTAAGAATAAGTTTTCTACTGATGTTTTTCAAGGAAACTTTGTGGATGAGGTATAAGATAATGGATGGGATCATCCTCTACGAGAATATGGTCTATTTAGTTCCAAAATCAAAGGTGAAAATTAAGATATTGAGGGTTGTTTATGATACCCCATTGGTTGGTCATCCGGGTTACTTCAAAACATATAAAAAATTTAGAAAGAGGTTCTTTTGGAAAGGACTTAAAGTGGAAGTGTTTCAACACATACGAGAATGTTTGTTTTGCTAAAAAACAAGTTAGAACATGAATTTCCATCTAGACTCTTGTAACCCCTTCTTATTTACACTAAAAATGGGAAAGTATTTCCATGGACTTCATCACATGGTTGCCCATGGTTTAGTGTAAGAGTTGTTTTCATGTTGTGGTTGATAGACCATGAAATATGCCCATTTTTATGCACTTCTAACCAAGTATAATACACCTATAATGGTTGATATCTTTTTCAAGGAGGTGTTCAAACTTCACGGGATGCCAAAGAACATCATAAGTAACAGGGACAACAAGGTTTTGAGCATATTTTGGTAAGAAATTATCTATTTGACATGTACCAGAGCTCACTCCTAGTGTAGACACAAAATCACGCATTTTGGGTAACTATCTATTCTTGATTACATACTACTATTCATACGATTCCTAACTAAGACAAGTACTAACTAGCCCATGTCTTTGCCCATCTTTGCTTTCTTTCTCGTTAGCACTATTGGTCTTTCATCCTTTTTAGCTCGGCCGGCATTTTTCATCCTTGACACCAACACCTAGCCAAGACGCCAGTGTGCAGTAAGCGCCCTCGTCCCCTCCGGCGCCCGACCTCTTTTACTTTACTCACATATTTTAGGTCCTTTCTATCCATTTGAGCATCTTATATGTTTGGTAGTCGACCTTTTCGGGGTTAATTATAAAATCCAAGCAAGGGAATCATATATACATATATACATATATATATACACATATATATACATACATATATATGTGTGTGTGTGTGTGTGTGTGTGTGTGTGTGTGACCATAATAAAGGACCAAGAACTAAGCATTAGTTATCACCACCTAAGGTTGCATCCAAAGGATATTCAAGAGCATTCAAGCATCCATTCTAGCATCCATTCAAGGGAAAGGGACTACATTATTCTACATACACTTCATAGGAGGGGAGTCTATTATATTCCATGCACACATCTATTACATTTCTTTACATCTAGCTACTTGCTCACTATCTAAGTGTGACACACATAAGAGCCACCTAGGGCATGATTCCACACACACACACAGAGAAATACATTAGGTCTAAAATGTAGTGCAACACTTAGTCGTAAGATCAATTGTTTGAAAACTGAGGACAATCCAACACTTCATTTTTATCTTTCTTTTTTAGGATTTGATGTCTCTTTGAGGGTTTTGTAGGTCATTATTTCATTGCAAGTTTCCAGCGACCTCAACGAACATTGTGCAACATACTAGCGACCAAAGGTGAAGGACAATGAACACCTTGCGACTAGTCAAATATGGTTTTCTAAGAATTTCACAGCGATTCTGCGCCCTTTGCTAGTATGTGGCACCCACAAGCGCCCCTTCCCTTGATTATGCTAAAATGTAAAATAATAGCCTAATCTAATGCTATGATAAAAGTAAATAAATGAATATTGAAATGTTGAAATAATACCCACGAAAACTAAGTTAGAAAATATAAAACCCTAATGTACAAAGAGGGTTAGAAGAGCCTTAGTAGATTCACAAAGAGGTTGTTGGACTATGTCGCAGTGGAGACCGACTGAATAGAGATGGTGGACCATCGCACAAAAGCTTGAAAAATGCAGATCCACCAAATTTGACTAGACTGGAGCACCTAGAGAAGAATAGGGGTACCCGTAGGTGCCTTGGTTTGAATTCCGGGCACCCCTGGTCTACGTAGATGCTCAGAAAACCTCCTATGAGGTGTCACAAGAGGTTCACACTTGTTCATTTTTTGTTGTGTGTATGTTGTTGAATTCTGTCAAATGTCTCTGTAAATCCAAAATGAATGAATCACCTGCAAAACCCCAAACAAAGCATCAAACCCTAAAAAGAAAGATGCAAATGAAGGGGTCGGATTGTCCTCAACTTCCAAAATGATGGACTTATCATTGAGCGCTACACTACATCTTAGACCTAATGTAGTTTTGTGTGTGTGTGTGGAATTGTTCCCTAGGTTTCTCTTGTGTCGTGTTGCACATGAAGTAGTGAGCAAGTAGATAGATGTAGAATGTAAATAATGTGTGCATGGAAACAATAGACTCCCCTCCTATGAAGTGTGATGCAGATGAACCAACCTTTTTCCCTTGTGATGGAGCTAGATGGATGCAAATGGAGCTATAGATGCCTTTGATGGATGCAACCTTAGGTGGAGATAGTAGATTCTTAGTGCTTGGTCACTTATTATGATCACATAACTTTATATTTATATGATTCCTTGCTTGAATTTCGTAATTAACCCCAAAAAGGCCAACTACCAAAAAGATAAGATGCTCAAACAACTAGAAAGGACCCAAAAAGTGTGAGTAAAGTACAAAGAGGACAAGGGCGCCTAGAGGGGACGAGGGTGCTTGATGCCGATGTCCTGGCTGGGCTTGGTGTCCAAAATGACAAATGTGAAAGGTGAAAAGATAGACTGAGCAAGTAAGAGTGGAAGACTGATAAAAGAAGCATAAAGCAAAGAAAGGTGGCCAAATACATGGGTTAATCAATACTTTTCTTACTTAGGAACCATATGAATAGTAGTATGTGATCGAGACTAGATAATTACCCAAAGTGCATGATTTTGTGTCTACATTTTTTCCCCACTTTATGTTGGTGAGTATAATGCTCGGTAACATAAAGTAGATAGAGATGTGTACCTAATATCCATGTAGATTGATGTAGAAAACGTGTTGAGGGACTAGACAAAAGCGTGGAGTGATAAAAAGATGGATCGTGGAGACTAAAGATGCAAAAGTGTAAAAAGGTGATGAGAATGAACCTAGGGTGGAAACACGTGTGTATATGTCGATGTGTGTGATGTACATGTTGGTTTCAATGTGTGTGATGTTGGTGATGTTTTTGACTACTTGCTTCCCATACGGACGACCTGCAAAAGAGAAAACAATCAAGTAGTCAAATACGCATGTATATGTATAAAAAGCATGTAATGAAGTATGCAAAAGAAAATGTTGAAAATGAAAAAGGAACATGTGCACACTGATCCGTGAAGAGGAAAGAGTGTAGAAAGGATCTTGTCGATGAAGTGCGAGTTTTTTAGGTGATCTCATGCCACTGTAATGAAGAAGTATAGGGAGGAAAGTCTAATTTATCCTCCAACCTTTAACCGCTTCCCGAAACTGTAGAGATCTCTGTACTGTTTGTTTTTTGGGTGATCCAACGCTATAGTAGAAGTAGTGTAGAGAGGAAGTTCTAGTGTTATCTTCTATCCTTTAATTACTCCCCAGAGTAAAAAAACATGTAGATGGTGTGTACTAACTCATGTGATAATGACAATCTTCCCTATAAAAGTTGTTGTGTAGAGTTCTATAGAATGTGTTGAACCCAATCGTTATATAATTGCTCCATGATTATAGGCACTCTAGGAAAGGAATCACTTAACTAAGTACCCAAATATGATTCTGAGCCCTGAATATGTTGTTATCAATACTATATGTATTGTGTTATGTTGTGTATACGTTGTATGGGGTGATTGATTCACCCAAATGATGCCCCCCTCTTTGGGGGTGCATGCGACGTCATGAAGGAGAATGCAACCCAAAAGAGGACCAACCATTGAAACTATGCCCTGCAGAGGGGAAGGGGATGTGCTTGGTATAAACCAAGGAACATGCAAACAAGTGGCTAGGAGACAAGTGTTAGTACAATAAAAAAACATACATGCATGTATAAGACGAAATGTAAGCTAAACAAACAATGTGTAAGCTAGATAGAAGTAAAACATACAAGAAGGCAATGTAGACCGTGAAAAGTGGGTTGCAAACATGGGACAACACTCATAGTGTCGCAAGACAATCAAGGCCGTAGTGGCCACAAGAAGAAAAAAGTGTGCACACAAGATAAAGGGAAAGCCCACATACAATGGCATATAATGACAAACAACTATAAGACATGTAACTGATAACCATGGTAGAAAATAGTCCTGCAAAACAAATGTTGCACATGAAACACCCGTTAGCATGTTAAAAAGACAAAAATTATGTCAAAGCGTGTATAAACTGATAAAGTAGTGTGTTATGAAACAAAATGAAACAATAACACTTGTAGTATACGAAAGTGGATGCCCCCAGGAGCCGTTGTGGGATTGGTACTAGGTACTGCACCTATCATCCATGTAATGGCATGTAATGGATTGATCACAACTAGAAAGCAAGTGAACGTGCATGTGTGTATGATAAAGATAATGACATACAAGATATCTATCTAACATGTGTAATAAAGTGAACATGTACAAGTAAATGTAAAGCAAGAGTAAATGCAACCAAGATATGCAAGTATGTTATGGATGGATGGAATGGAATGCAAAGTGAATGATAGGAGCTACGTGCCCCCTAAGTGAATGGAATTGTATGTAGTGAGGTTCATTTATTTATGCCCCCTCAGTAGTCAAGAATGAACCGTAAACGAGAGTGTGTCATCGGGAAATGGTTCGAACTATGTGTTATGTGTGGTGTGATGTGATGAATGTGTAGTGATGATATGCGACATAGAGATGAGGTGTGAGAATGTGTGATGATTTAGCCTAAAGCGGATATGTAAGCGGAAAAGATGAGTAAAGATGAGTAGAAGTGATGATTTGGCCTAAAGCGTATATCACTAATGGATGCTAGAAGAAGTGATGATGTTGACTATAGCATATATCACTAATCTAGGAATGATGCATGAGAAAACAAAGATTTAATGGTTGGATGTATGAGTGTGATGTGGTCCATTTGTGATGTATACCCTCAACATTCCAAAGTATGGACCATGAGACTAGAGTGTGTCATAGGGTAGTGAGTGCAATGCGTAAAAGTAGATGAGTAGATTGTGTAGATTAATGTGGTGATGAGGAAATGTCATGATGTGTAAAGTGTGTAATGTAGGATGTATAGAAGGTAATGCAAGATGCATAGATGATATAAGATGTGTAGATGCATGTAAGACATAAGATGTAAGATGTAAGATGTAGGAGGTATGTATGTAATATGTGTGAAGATGCGTGATGTGTAGTGTCTATTGTGTAGTGTGTGAGGTTCATGTGTATAGGATTCCCTCAACAATCAAGTGTGAACCGAAGCACAAGAGTGTGTCATCGGGTAATGATGATGTGAATGTATGATGAGTGTAAAGGATGAGACACAACATGTTTAAGAGGAAAAGAGTGATGGTGCTAAATTGTAAGAGGTAATGAATGATTGATTGAGCAATGTGGTAAATGATAGATAATTTTGTTATATGCGTCATGGTTGTAAATGTATGTATGTGTGAGTGATTATGCGATGGAATGAGGTTCTTATTGGAAGATATCCCTCAACAGTCATATAAGAACCATAAGAATACGAGTGTGTCATCAGAGTCACCTACCAAAGACCAAGTTTATGTGAAGCGGTGGAAGCATGTGTGGAAAAAGTAACAGCAAGACCATGCAATGGTGGAAGAAATGTGTCTTGACCCTCGATATGAGCAGTTTCTTTGACAAAATGAATTGGAAACGAAAGTGGAGTAGGATGTGGAGGAACCTTGAATGGTGGTAGATTTGGTGGTATGGATGATGTTGCAAAAGACTTGATAGGAGAAGGTGGAATGATTTTGATGTGGTTGCGTAATTTGACTTGGTGATGCCACAGATGACTTGAGAGGAGGAGGTGTTATATTGATTTTGAGAGGCAATTTCTTAGGAGGTGCTTGACTTATTGTAGAAGGAACCTGAGTAATGATGTTATGATGCTCATTAGACATAGATGAATTAGATTTAGGAACCCATTGAGATGTAACAATTGGAGGGGACGATGTAACATGATGTTGTGCAGTGAATGAGATAAAGCCTTGATGCTCAATATGTTTGATTCTTCATTGTAAACCATAGCAATCCTTGTCACTATGTCCATTGATTCGATAATAATTGCAATATGGACGACCTTGATATTTTGCAAGTCGGTAAGGAGGATAACCTTGAGTAGATGGTAAAGCAATCAATTGATGACTAAGGAGCTCAAGTAAGAATTTCGTGTTGTTTAGCATTGCGATCAAATGTGAGAGGATCCGATAATGGTAAGACTTGAGGCTCACTGATATGAGAACATGTAGAAGACATAGAATGAAGATGAGATGTAGAAGGAGAACAAACATGAGCTTGAGAAGCATCCTTAAGATGTTGGATTTCATATTTAAGAGATGCAATCATGGATTCGTAACCTGAAATTTTTCTAGAAATAAAGAATGCAAAGCTTGAATTGAGTCCAACATGGATTGATTATATGGAGGATCACGAAGGCTAGGGTCATCAGATAAACGATCTAAGCTAGGAATTCTTTTTGTGGTGGCATATCTTGAGGAAGATACATAAGGTTTTGTATAAGGATGCATTTTAAGTAAATCAGACAAAGAAATTTGAATAATTTGATGACCCATGATAGAGGAAAGATGAGGATCCTAAGCGTGAAAGCGGTCGGGTTACCAAAATGATTATTCTAAAATATAAAATCATAGCCTAATCTAATGATATGGTAGTAGTAAATAAATGAATACTAAAATGTTGAAATAATACCCAAACAAACTAAGATAGAAAATATCAAACCCTAATGTGCAAAGAGGGTTAGAAGAGTCTTACATGATTCACAGAGGTTTTGGTGTGTTGTAGTGGATACCGATCGAATAGAGATGGAGGAATGTAGCATAGAAGCATGGAAAAATGTAGATCCAAAAAATTCAACTTGACAAGGGTGCTGGATAAGGATAGGGTACTTTACGTACCCAAAATTGTAGGGTACTACGTACCATCGAACAATGTAACACATACCCCAATGATGATACAAGTCTCCTCGCAAGGTGTCGTTCGGGATCCGTAAAAGCTCCCCAAGTGTGCGTTAACATCCCGCATGCCCCGCTTAGCCCCGCGTGCTTAGTTTTCTCTTTTCCCCTCTTTTCTTTGCCTTTTTTTCTTGATTCTAAATGCGCGCTTCCGCTCAGGCGGCGGTTCCTTACACATTTTCCAAAATGCTCTTTTAACATGACTCACGTAAATTTCAATGTTTACCATCTTTTTTTCACCACCATGAGCTTGCATTAATGATTCTGGTTCCCTGGAATAGTGTTTTGCCATTGTTTATAGTTTAAGAGATCAATTTGGTTTTTACCTTGGGTAAATGCAAATGCTATAAATAGTTGGCTTGTGCTCAAGCAAATGGCCCCTCAAATTTTCCTCTGAATTTCTCATTGCAATAGATTAGTCTTTCATTTTTCTTAGGATTGTTAGTTTCATTCATTGCATGCCTAGTTTGTTTTGTTTTGTTGTTAGGAAGCCACATATCCATCTTGTGCAAGTGTTGTTGATATTTCATCCAATCCATTGGAGTAGAGTAGTTTGTTTTCAATAGGAAGCCATTAAAGTTGCAGGTTTTGTTCTTCAAACAAGATAGTTTTAGGTTCTGGACGTTTTATGTTTCATGACTCACAATAAATCCCGCTAGGAATTGCATAAGCCAAGCTCTGTACTCTTGCGCTATCTCTCTCCTACTCGCATTGTATTCAGCTTGTATCCTAAGCCGCCTTTGTTCCAATATCTACTTTCTGATGCTTGATTACACACTTTTTCTCGGATCCACGTGAACACAAAGGAACGAGGAGATCACACCGAGGGGACAAGATCACACACATCATTAGATTTGCCACCGTTCGCAGTAATCCGTGTTCTAGCTTTCAAAGTTCTAATTAGAATCATATCAAATAGAGTAATTAATTACTTTATTTCACTCAATCTTACTTTCGATATTACCAGGAAGCTATGGGGATTGATAGTTTCGAGAGACTATGATTCATTCCTCACTTCCGAGGTAGGATCGAGAGTCTTGCAAATAGACTAGATGGGCTTATTTCATTGTTTAGAATAGATTTACAATCGCACGTGCAAGTAGCTATACTTGTTACTTTGTTTGTTTTAAAATTCGACACTAGGTTAATTGTCAATTTCTAGATATATTAAAATAGCTGCTCTTTCAAATTCATTTATAAAATTCATCAGAAAATAACAAAAATATAGAATTTATATATGTTATAGATATACTTCGCATAGTTAATTTTATTTTGCTGCATTTAGTTTACATTATTGCTTTTTTATGACAATCACGGGACCTAGAGAGCCTGTGGAATGCGTATTTGATCCAATCGTGCCCCAACCCAATCTCGTCATAGCCATAATTGATATAGATCAGAATCTTAGGATCCAAGTCTTCCGAACAACGGTAAACTTATAACAAATTAGTTTCCAATCGCACGGGTTAAACATAGAGGACGACAAGCACACACGTTTGGTCAAATCAACCAAACTATAGATTACTCTAGATACATATCCGCATGACTCGTGGAAGGGTTTGTCCCAAAGAGAGTGAATCTACAGGTTGTGACCCACAAGTCCCACAGCCCAACGAGTCCATAGGTGAATCAGACATAGATGCTGGCCTACGTACACTAGTATTCAGATCTACTCCACTTCCACCTATCATCATCGAATAGTTATCCTTGCTAGACACAACAACTAACAAAGCTAAGGAGTTCTGGACTAGGCCAGAGAATCGCCCATAGAGTCAATTATATTTACCATCCGCCCTATGACCTTATCTGGAGATATACACGAAACTATCCCAGGTCATTTTCCACGTATTCCACAACCTATAGACCGAATCATGCCAGAGCTCGATATTGATTGGAGCCTTCGAGTAGTCATCCTTACCGATCGATCTATCACACCAGTTCAGGTTAGGAGGGCCTTCTTTGCCTTAGATTCACAATTTCCACTAGTGTGCATCAAAGACATCAGATTGCCTAATTAGCTTGTCTACATCCCACACATATTTAATCCCCACTGTCTGCCCAAACCGCATTGGTAGGTTCTCGGCACGACCTCGGGAGGTCGGGTGCGAGGAAAAGTTACTTGTAGATTCCCATGCTCGCTTGTCACTTTTCCATCGTACAAAACTGGTGAACCCGACGTGAACCTTTCTACTTTCTGATTTAGAGTCAGATTTCTACTGGTTCTTTTAAATTAAACGACCTTTACTACCTCTTCAGCTTTCACCATCACCTTCGCTCCTTCCCATTATTCTGCAGGTATTCATATACCCCGAATATGTCAGGATTCGATGCGTATGGTAGGTCTCTCTTAGGTCTTGAGGCATACTACACTCAACTGAATAGACAATCATCACCCTCGCTCTCAGTATGGGGTGACAACTACTCAACTAACTAGTTGTCAACACAAACTCCAAGGGTCAGATATAGCTCATCTTTCCAAACAGAGGAGTTGGATCAATTCGCTCAAACACAACAAATAGAGCCTTGTGCTCAAATAATATGACGCTCACATGAGAATCTAGTTCATCTCCTCAGGTACTACTTAGACCACAAATTAGTAGACAAGTTGACCCATACCTGGTTTTAGCTAATGAACATTCGACACATTATGCCAGGAATGAACAATGTTCCCAAGGTATGTACCCACCTATAGGGAATCTACAAATACAACCCGAGGTCTCTTTTCAAGGAAATACCTCCATGCCATTACATATAGGAAATGCCCTCGGGGAAACTTGGTAGGGCAGTGATCAATTCATAGCAGGATATCACATGCCTATACAACACCATGATATACAACAAACGCCGCTAAGGAAAAACACCGTGACTTCACCAAATGAAGTCATTTCAACGTTAGTAGAAAAAGTGAGGGGGTTAGAACTTGCTCAGGAAAATCACCATTCTCAACTCATGCAGGCAGGAAATTTCAAACCTAGCCAAATAGACCTCCTCACAGGAATAGGTACGTTAGGCATGACCCCTCAGTATTCACAAGAAACGCCAACTAGAACCGTCATTTCTAACACCGATCTGACACCTCCCGGTCTAGTACAAAATAATCCATTCTTGGACAATATCCCTTCATACTTGAACATGTATTCCAAATCACCACAAGGGGATATGTTCTCCTCTCCCGACATGATTCCTCAAACACAGGGGTTTCCTTACACCCCCACTAACACGTACGCTATGCCATATCAACAACCCATTCCACCTCCACTCCCTCAACAGGCACCATCAATGGTCGAAACCTATGCGATAGGGACATATTCAGAATACTTGAAAGAGCCCTTAGATTTCACCATATGAAGTGTCATGCTTCCAAGACCTCTTCCCGATTTTCCCAAGTACAAAGGTGAGGGAGATCCGAATGCACATATCAAAGCTTACGCCATAGCCATCCGAGAACTACTCCCATGGGATGGGGTTGTTGCTAAAATATTTCCTAAAACCTTGGAAGGTATCGCTCTCGATTGGTATTATAGAATACCTGAGGCTTCCATCCATTCGTTCAAGCAACTCGTTTTAGAGTTCATCAAGGCCTTTGACATGAACAAACTATTAAGGACAGGAATTAGGGAATTCTTGCACATTAAACAAGAACACAATGAATCTGTCGCCCATTTCATCCAAAGGTGGCGTACAGTTCTTTATTCTTCGGCAAGTGCTCCAAATATGGATCAGATGGAACTATGCGATTTATTCCTTCATTCTCTCAGCAGAGAGGTGAAGGAAGAAGTCCAGAAGTTCCCACTAAGAACTTACGATGAAGTACTTGAGAGCGCTCTCTGAATAGATCAAGCGGCAATTGATAGTGGTCGCAAAACATATGGAGCAAACGGGAGGTTAATCACCTCCAACCAAAACACTACAACTTATCCTACTATCACGAATGTCAATCAAGGACCTAAAATCCTTAATAAAAATCACGGAGTGACAACAAATGGAGTAATCGATCAAGCTAGAAAGGTAAATGAGGTGAATACTCCACCATAAATAAACAATCAACAAAACAATAACTTTACTCCAACAATCAATACAAAGGATTTTAATCATCCACAACAACAACAACAAGAAAACGGTAAGCCCTACACGGATCCAAATCAAAATTCAACTATGTATCAAAACTAGAATTCAAACCAAAAACAACAAACGCAAAACTTTAATAGGCAACGGTTTGATCAAAGTTTTAGGCCACAATATACACCGAGCCAACAAACTAGGAATTACAATCCTAACTCATATTGTGGTTTTCACAAAAATCTCGAGGCCATGACACTAGAGCGTGTGTGACTACAATAAATTTATGCAACGTTTTCCAGAGGAACAAAGACAACTTTTTATAGATATGTTCTGGCAGATCCTACGTCACCAAGACTCAAATACTTTTACAAAGGGCAATTTCCCCTCAAAATGCACCTCCTCGCAGATCTTCAATGATCCGCCTCCAAATCACAACAATAAAAAGATAAATCCAAATGGGACAAACAAGGGTGTAATTACAGAAACAATGATCATGAAGACTCAACTTCATCGAATCGTTAGTCACGCGCCACAACTAGAAGTCACCACGACCTAAGATAGTCTGGGGTTTAGTGGAGTTAGATGCGTAACTACCCATAGAAGTCAGTAATAAGGACACGAGAGTATTCCTCTCGCCTAAGTCCAAGCTACCCGCTAGAAATGTAAAATATCCAATGAGTATTAATAAAACCCGTGGGTGCTTACGACTTAATTAATGATCTAACGAAAACCTTCTCACACATCTCCTTTTGGATTTGTTGAAGAACTCCCCGCTCACTGTGGCTGCTCTTTTAGAAGCATTGGGTTTAGGTCATCTAATTAGCATCACTCCACCTCCCGAAACATAGTTAAACCATATAGACTTTGATATCCACCCTCCGGGGCAGCCGGATAGGGACACCAAATTCATATTTGAAATAAACAAAATGCCAACAGACGCTGAGATTGCACGCCGAGGTGATCCGGCCTTACACTTGCAAGTGTGGGTTTATAACAATTATGTGAAACGTGCGATGGTTGACGATGGGGCAGCAGTTAACATAGTCCCTTTTTCTTTCCTTCAAAAGCTAGGGTACGGAGAAACGAATTGTTCCACAACCTGAAATACACTAAGAGGCTATGACAGCCTTAAAGCCACTTCAATTGGAACTATAATACTACCGGTCACCTTAGGACCCAAAACAATCCTGAATGAGTTTTATATTATAGATCGGGAAACTAACTATAATATGATCCTCGACGACCATGGATACACCGTATGAAGGCAATCCCTTCTACGCTATTTCAAGAAGTAAGATTCTTGCATTTAGGAAAGGTGTTCATAGCCAAAGGTGATCCAAAACCATTTGATGTACACTGATCGACCTAAAGAAAAGACAAGCATGCACTCGGAGTTTCAACTCCCAACAAACCAACTTAATAAACCTACCGACGCGAAACCGTAAGAAAAGTTGGTACCTACGACAGATCTTGAAACTATGAGCCTAGCCAAGGCAACCCCATTTCCCCAAAGATGAGGCTAACACCGTAGAAACAAAGATCATTAGGAACTACCGAAAAAATTGTTGAATTACTAGAACAATATCTACCAATGTTCCTACCATTTGATTCTCGTAGGCATGGGGTGTACCCTAGGTGTCGGTTCTCTCCCAAACAGAGATCTCGCATGGTAGAGGTAGAAGATGTTAACACACAAATATCCCAAAGACCCATATTCCCAGCCTAAGTATTGGACTCTCCATTTTGATGGAGCTAAATGTCATTACAGAGTCGGGGCAGAGTAATCCTTACTTCTTCCGAAGGAAAAGTCCTACCATTTGCCTTTAAACTAAATTTAGAATGCAAAAACAACGGTGCTGAGTATGAAGCCCTCCTCCTTGGCCTCATCGTAGCTAAGAGAATCGGTGTTGATAACATTAGAGTGTTAGGAGACTCGCAATTGGTAGCAAATCAAGTTGCTGAGATGTATGAAACCAAAGCCGAGCACTTACAACTCTACAAAATAGTTGTACTAAATTTAAGCAAAGAGTTTGACTTCATATCAATCAAAGAAATCCCACGAGAACAAATTCTTCTCTCCGATTCAAAAAGAACCTCAAAGATCGCGCTTTACTCCAAATAGTAAGTTAGAGGATACCCATTTCATGGTATCCCTTCGTGATGAACCATTGATAAAAACAATGTCAAATCCTCTTTTAAATAGAAATGAAAACAAATCTACTATCCTAGACCACATCGATAGTGATACAACCACTCTTGATTTCTTAAATGCCTATGTGGCATTACATCTCGCCCATCACGTAATAGATTTGTCTTTAATTCCACATTCATCTTCTTACTTCGGGAATCCCATGACAGAGCTTCCCCCACAAAAGGAACTCAACATATACACAGTTGAGAATGGAGATGATCTGGAACTACCTCCAGCCCCGCCTGAGTTTGAAGAAGGTAATGCTTCTTTAATCGAAGAAACAATTGATATTAACATCGGAACGGAAGATGAACCAAGGATATTGAAGTTAGGATCCTTGTTAACTCCATTAGAAGTAGAAATACACACTCGGATCCTCAAGGAACATCAGAAGGCTTTTACATTTAATTATAAAGAAATGACAGGGGTTGCACCACACATCATGTGCACAACCTCGTCACTAAATCTAATGCAAAACCAATTAAACAAAAATCAAGACCAATGAAACCCAAGGTATTTCTCTCATGGTGAAAGAGGAGGTAATGAAACTCCTTTAAGTAGGATTCATCAAACCAGCCGATTACTCTCGGTGGGTATCTAATATCGTTCTGTTCTAAAAAAGAATGGGAAGATACGCATCCGTGTAGACTTCCGAGACATTAACAAGGCATGTCCTAAAGATGACTTCCCATTACCATCCATGACGCTATCATTGTTGATGTAATAGCTAGATTTGAGCTTTTATCTCTCATGGATGGATTCTCGGGATACAATCAAATTAGAATATCCGAACAAGATCAAGCTAAAACCACGTTTATAACTCCTGGGGGAACCTATTGTTATGTTTTTATGCCATTCGGTCTCAAGAACGCCGGCACTACATACCAAATGGATATGACGTATATATTTCATGATATTATTCATAAAATTGTGGAATCATATGTAGATGACTTCATTGGCTAAAGCCAAGAAACATTGTCACCATCCGAAAGTGCTTCACGTCATTCTTTCACGTCTCCGATAGAATACGGAGTCATGCTAAACCCTGAAAAATGTGTCTTTCGTGTGACAAGAGGGAAGATTCTAGGTTAGATTATATCATCATGCAGATCGATGTTGACCCAACCAAAATTAAGGTTGTTCTCGAAGTGGTCCTACCTTCGAATGAATCTAGAATCGATCATTTCTCGTAAAGCTTGGTGCGATCCGGAGATTCATCCCGACTTAAGTTTCACCATTCGATCCAATCAACAATCTACTCAAGAAATATTATAAAGATTGGTTAGACCGAAGACTGCAATGAAGCTTTCAATGCAGTTAAGCGTTTCTTGTTATCACCACCTATGCTAATGCCACCTAAGCCAGATCACCCGTTAATTTTATATTCGCGAGCCACCAATGTCTCGCTAGCCTGTATGCTGGCTCAAGAAGATGATGACAATAGAGAACGTGTGATCTATTTCATTAGCCGGACATTGCTCGACTATGAAACATGCTACATGCAAGCGGAACGAGAATGCCTCGCCATAGTCTTTGCAACCAAACGCTTAAGACATTACATGTTAAATCAAGAAACAAAGGTCATTGTAAAAACAGAACATTTACGAACTTTCCTCACGCAAGGGTCCTTGTCTAAAAAGGCTAGATGCTTTATAACCTTAATGGGTGAATTTGAATTAAAATTCGTAAATCAGAAGTCGGTTAAAGGACAAATCATCATGATTGGTTAGCTGATAATCCATTAGACGGAGGCGATCTAGTAGATCTGGACTTTCCAGATGAGTGCGTATACTACATCGAAACTTGACCTTCTATCTCGAGTGTCCTCGTACACCGATATCATTAATTATATCATGGACCGTACATATCCAAAAGGCTACACCACAACGAAGAAGGCGGTTACGCATTATCGTAGCTAAATACGTCATCATAGTAACAAGTGCTCTATCGAAAATTGATCGATGGAATGCTTCTAAGATGCGTCGACACGTAAGAATCCAAGAGGATTCTCCACGAATCTCACAAAGTGGAATGTGTGGAGGCCACTTTGGTGGCCATGCCACCGCTCAAAAAATACATTAAATGGGCTATTTCGGCCTACTCTAGAACACGACGCAAAGTAGAGTTTGTACGAAGGTGTCATAAGTGCCAAGAATTCTCTCATGAGATTCACATGCCGGCACAAGCTCTACAACCAATCGCTACTCCATGGCCCTTTTCTACGTGGGGCCTAGATTTAATAGGGAAATTCTCTCCCTCATCTACAGATGGCCATAATTTCATAATCACGGCCACCGAATATTTTACCAAGTGGGTAGAGGCTATGCCTCTTACTACTGTGTCGGGTTCTGTAATCGCCAAGTTCATTTTGAACCAAATCATTTACAGGTATGGTATCCCACAAGTCATTATCTCAGATAATGGGACTTCTTTTAAGAATGACGAAGTTCGCGAATTATGCAATAAATTTAAAATAAGCCATCATATAGCCTCCTTGTATTACCCTCAAGCCAATGGACAGGCTGAGGCGACAAACAAAACATTAAAAGCCATTCTCCTTAAAATGGTGAAAGAAAACAAATGAGATTGGAATTTGAAGTTATATCCGGCCTTATGGGCCCACCGAACCTCAATAAGAACACCAACAGGAGCCACTCCTTACTCCCTAGTATTGGGGCGTACAGTTCTCCCATTTGAGGTTGAAATACCAGTCTCCGTATTTCATTACAAGGATCTTGGATGAAGACGCTTATATAGAAGCATGTCTCTCCCAACTAGAAAGCCTAGATGAAGCTAGGTTAGATGCTGAACAATGGCATGTAATCTATGCTAACCGGATGTGCTAACAAAGATAACAAGAAGGTCTATGAACGCGATATATATAAAGGTGATCTAGTTCTATAGGGATGAAAGCCGGATCAACAAAAAGACCGGCGAAGGAAGGAAGTTCGGCCCAAATGGTTGGGCCCATACCGAGTCATGAAGGACTATGGAAATGGTGCATATCTCCTATGTACGCTGGAAGGTGAGGAATTTGGTGAAACAATCAATTCCCTACACCTCAAATGATTCTACACGTAAGCAACTAGTACTACTTGTATAATTATATCTACATTGCATCTTCATATAGTTAGGATCATTTTGTCCGCTTGTTTCATACAAATTTGTGATCAAGGAATTTATTCTCAAAGCAATTCATTACAAACTCATGATGTTGTTGGCATAAACACTCTAATCATACTTCTCCATTTCCATGATATCATCAAACTATTTCAGAATCATTTCATCAAATAAAGCTAGATATGACAAGGTCTTAATAGTAACCATGCCAAGATCTGTGGGTTTATTCTCACTTTTGGTTTCTTCTTAGGATGGGTGTCTTGCCTATGGTCTGTTCTAGAAGCTTCATGGTGTCACATCTATCCCGTACGTATATCTCTTTGGAAATAAGAACACACTGACATTTTGCTCAAGTAAACAAGTCAAATATAGATCAAACAGAAAATTTTAAATTTACACATTTCCTTGCCCCACCAACCTTTGGTGATGAGCTTGCATCTCTTACTAGTGACGTAGGGTTGGGAAAGGATGGAAATGCCCTTACTCGCCTATGCCTTGCCTATGGTGATAAACCCACGCTTCTTACTAAAGATGGGGCAAGGTGTGGGGGTCCTATTGACAAGCAAACGCAAAAGGTCATAAACAAACAATTCAAATCTTGAAGTCTTGAGTAAAAGCAAATGAATCGGATGTCCAAAATCCCAAGAGAATTAAGAATCCTAAAACCCAGATTTTGTCTACCATATGGCCATCTACGGATCTAAGTCTAGATAAACTGCAAAGCAAGTTGCATCCCAAAACTATGAAGTCACTCGAGTGGAGTAAGCTTGTAGCATCCTAATTTGATTCCATCAAAGCTTTGTCTATCTTTCATCAATATCATTTCAACACATTTCATAACTTGTGCCCTTTTCAGCTCTCGGTGATGAGCCCTCGCATCTTACTAGTTGCGTGGGGTTAGGAGAGGGGCAGGTTTATCTACTTATCATACCAGCTTATCTTCACCACTTTGCCAAAGCAAATATGAAGTATCCAAAATTGCTTACAGAAACTAAGATTCAAAATCACATTGTATCTACATTATCATATATCAGCATCATGAAATACAAAAAGAAAGTAAACACTTGCATCATTTGTTCTCCATTGCATACATTCTAAAGAGCATATAAGCATAATATCATAGTTCACATGAGGAAACGGAAATGCAAGTAAGCCATAAATGCCAAAATTCTGATCCAAAAAGAATATATATATATATATATATCAAAATTCCTGTACAATGCCATCATGCGCTAAGCATGGTCAAAACGCTCAAAGAGCCCGAGATATACAAAAATATCATGCAAAAATCTAGGGGAGCCAAGTGGCTTCTCAACCCTATGAGACCCTCTCAAGGTGCACACCCACGCCTAGGACTCGGCTACGCCAAAGACTCCGAGTGTATGTAGGGCTCAGATCCCAGGGGCAGCCATAGTCTCACCATGAGAATGACTCCTCATCGTGCGCTCGGCTGTCCTATACTCCGCTAACTCGACGGAGAGTCGATACCATCCTAGCCACGTGCGACAGGGGCAAAGATGTCGCATGCATGTCGCCACTTGCTAAGGGCTCCTCGGCATCCATAGATAGCTCAAGCACGGGTCCTCTCCATGGGAATCATCGTGGTATCGGTGCATACCCCGCGAATCAGTCCCGCCACTCATCGCCTGGGGTCTCGCAAACAAAGGAGAAAACAAATTAGAAATAAAACAAGAGATAAAACACAAGTGTAAACAAAAGGAGAGATAGCAACTAAGGAAATCCTAACTAAAAACAAACATTAAAAGGAAGGGTGGTAACTTACTCGGATCACCAGGCCTCCAGGATGGATCTCTAGTGGTCGCACCTACCATCGATGCCACCGCCGACCGAGGTGCTCCCCCCGTGGCTGGAGCAACGTAGCATCCTACAATGGACTCATCCTCCCCACCATGGCCCTAAGAGAGTGGCTCCTCGAAACCAGAGTAACTCTCTCTCGCACTGCTCGGCCCTCTCTCGCCTACATAATATCCCGAGTGTCATGCCACTCAGATCACCGTCCTCCTCGCCTACTCCTTTGTCTCTCCCCGTGAACTCCTGACTCGGAGTCTATGTCGATGGGGTCATCGCCGCTATGGGCGGTGACCTACAGAATCCGAAGCAAGGGTGCTCGAGGTGCACCGGCTCTCCTCGGGCACATACTACCCTCCCGGCCGCAATAGGAATGCCAGAGTAACAACCGCCCAAACGCGGCCTCTAGACCCTCCGGACTCTCGAACCGACTCGTATACTAGCACTACCGGGGAAGCATGCCCATGTAGGGTAGGCCAAACCTGGCCGAGGAACTCGGCCAAAGGGGTGTATCTCCACTCGCCCCACTCTATCAATAAGCTGCCCCGTGGTGGAGCAGAGATCAAAGTAAGAGCCTCTCGCCCCATATACCTACCATGGTCCGATATGGTGTGGCCTCCATGTCATCGGTGGTCGAGAAGCAATCGCTAATGAGGTGCTCGAGCACCGACATATCCGTCCATCCTGGCTGCCCTCACAGCCTCCGGGATTTTTCACCTCTACACCTCTACCATAAGGAATGAAGTGCTCATAAACCCAACTCATGACTGTGGTCGGGTGGCTCAAAGATCGCCTTGACTACCCCGTAAACATGGTAGGTAGTCCCGGTCTACCCCGTATAAGTCATGGTAGGTAGTCCCAAGTATGATCTACTCCAGGCAAGGATCCCCATAATAGCCCTGTGCGAATCCATCTCCCATGGCCCTCGATCTCGTGCAATGATGGGAGACCCGCAATAGGGAAAATAAGATATATGTAGTATACTAGCCCTCCGAGAGTATCCTTCTCGTCCTGTGAAAGGGCGTCTAACACTGCTGGGAGCCAATCACACTCCCTCTCTCGACTCCACCGAATGTACTCCTCTCTCGCCTGCATACACCCAAAAACACACAAAACAAAGCAAGTTAGCATCCAAGTGACATTAGAAAAATCATGAAAACACATAGAAATGCTAAAAATGCAAAAACAACCTCAAACAAGTGTTCTTTTGACATTCTGTGAAAAACCGCCACCCCGAAAGCAGGGCGGCGGCCAGAACCGCCGCCCTTAAGGGCAGCGGTCAGAATCAGAACTGCCGCCCCGGGCAGGCGGCGGTCGTGTTCGAAAACCCACGTGGGTTTTATAGCTTAAAAATCCTAAAACCACCAAAAAGGACCGTTTTAGCTAAAAACAAAGCCTACCAAAAGAGCGCCCCTAGATGGACCTTTTGAACCTAACATTTTGGAAAATAACCCCCATGACAAATGTTTTAGCATTTTAAAATTTTGGGGGTAAAAACAATAAATTGAGAACTAACTTGTGATCTCGCGGTCAATGATCTACATGCGGAGGCATGATCGCTATCTCGCCACAAATGTTTTGACTCTACTCTCATAAGAAACCATCACCGTGGGTCCTGTGAGCTCGTAATCAATCAAATCAACACGCACAAATGAATAGGAAAATGGGCCCACTTTCATATATATAGCACCCGACTTGTTTTCAATGTTTTTTTTTCGCAGGTTTGGAGCATCGACGGAGGTAAGTTCTTACCCCCGCACAAATGGTACTTCCTCATTTCCCATTATTTTAGCGTTTATTTTCCGATCTATCTTGTCTATTTGCACTTGAGTTCTCTTTTTGTTTTGCAGGAGTGGGAATTTTTAGATGGCGTCATTTCGACACACGGGCGTACTAAGTATGACTTCCAACTTCCCATTTCGGGACCGCCATACTCGGACCCACCATTTTATGCCTCTTCATGGCTAAAACGCTTCTCCGAGGGGGCAATATGTATGTACCCAAAATTTTAGGGTACTGCACCATCGGAACAATGTAACACGTACCCCAATGATGATACAAGTCTCCTCGCAAGGTGTTCGGGATCCGGAAAAGCTCCCCAAGTGTGTGTTAACATCCCGCATGCCCCGCTTAGCCCCGCGTGCTTTGTTTTTCTCTTTTCCCCTCTTTTCTTTGCCTTTTCTCTTCAAGCATTTGAAACCGCGCCCCGCCTGACCGGCCCGGGCGGCGGTCCTCAGAACCATCACCTCGCTGTGGCGGCGGTCCTTTATGCGTTTTCCAGAATGCTCTTTTAACACGACTCACATAAATTTCAACATTTACCAACTTTTTTTCACCACCATGAGATTGCATTAATGATTATGGTTCCCGGAATAGTGTTTTTCCATTGTTTATAGTTTAAGAGATCAATTTGGTTTTTACCTCTGGTAAATGCAAATGCTATAAATAGTTGGCTTGTGCTCAAGCAAATGGCCCCTCAAATTTGCCTCTGAATTTCTCATTGCAATAGATTAGTCTTTCATTTTGCTTAGGATTGTTAGTTTCATTCATTGCATGCCTAGTTAGTTTTGTTTTGTTGTTAGGAAGCCACATATCCATCTTGTGCAAGTGTTGTTGATATTTCATCCAATCCATCAAGTAGAGTAGTTTGTTTTCAATAGGAATCCATTAAAGTTGTCAGAGGTTTTGTTCTTCAAATAGGATAGTTTTAGGTTCTGGACGTTTTATGTTGCATGACTCACAATAAATCCCGCTAGGAATTGCATAAGCCAAGCTCTGTACTCTTGCGCTATCTCTCTCCTACTCGCATTGTATTCAGTCTGTATCCTAAGCTACCTTTGTCCCAATATCTACTTCTGTTGATGCTAGCATTACACGCTTTTCTGGATCCACATGAACACGAAGGAACGAGGAGATCACACTGAGGGGACAAGATCACACACACCATCGGATTCGCCACTATTCTGCAGAATCCAGGTTCTAGCTTTCAAAGTTCTAATTAGAATCATATCAAATAGAGTAGTTAATTACTTTATTTCAGTCAATCTTACTTTCGATATTGCCAGGGAAGCTGTGGGGATTGATAGTTTCTGAGAGACTATGATTCATTCCTCACTTCTGAGGTAGGATCGAGAGTCTTGCAAATAGACTAGATCAGTTATTTCATTGTTTAGAATAGATTTACAACTGCACAGGCAAGTAGCTATACTCGGTTACTTTGTTTGTTTTAAAATTCGACACTAGGTTAATTGTCAATTTCTAGATATATTAAAATAGCTGCTCCTTCAAATTCATTTATAAAATTCATCAGAAAATAACAAAAATATAGAAGTTATATATGTTATAGATATACTTCGCATAGTTAATTTTATTTTGCTGCATTTAGTTTACATTATTGCTTTTGTATGACAATCACGGGACCTAGAGAGCCTAGGGAATACGTATTCGAGCCAATCGTGCCCCAACCCAATCTCGTCACAACCATAACTGATATAGATCAGAATCTTAGGATCCAAGTCTTCCGAACAACGGTAAACTTACAACAAATTAGTTTCCAACTGCACGGGTTAAACATAGAGGACGACCAAGCACACACGTTTGGTCAAATCAACCAAACTATAGATTACTCTAGATACATATCCACATGACTGTGGAAGGGTTTGAAAGAGAGCGAATCTACGGTTGTGACCCACAAGTCCCACAGCCCAACGAGTCCATAGGTGAATCAGACATAGATGTTGGCCTACGTACACTAGTATTCATATCTACTCCACTTCCACCTATCATCATCAAATAGTTATCCTTGCTAGACACAACAGCTAACAAAGCTAAGGAGTTCTTGACTAGGCCAGAGAATCGCCCATAGAGTCAATTATATTTACCATCCGCCCTATGACCTTATCTGGAGATATACACGAAACTATCCTAGGTCATTTTCCACGTATTCCACAACCTATAGACCGAATCACGCCTACGACTTCTGCACCCGTCAATGAAAATCATAATCTCAAGATCTTCAATTGTCCTCTTCCAAAACCTCGACAAAAAAATTCTTGATTCCTTGGCTAATCATACATATTGTGCAAAGTGCCTCCTCCTACATCAAGAGCTCTTGATTTCCTAGTTGTTTATGCTGAAATTTCTTCACCAATGATTTCTTTCTTCGATCATGATCATCATGCCACATTCTCTTCTGATCAATTACACATTAGTGCTTCTATCAGATCCATTTATATCAATAACACTAAAGTTGATCTATCGTGGCACATCAGCATGTGTTCTATTACACTTCTTATCGTTATCGGCTATCCACTCTCACAAATTTCATATCCAATCCCTAACTCATATGGGGTTGTCAAGCTTCAATTCACTGTCAGTCCTCTCACCATGTTTGTACCTTTTCTTGTGGCACCAGCAATTCAAGGGTGTGACATGCTCTTAGGCCTCAATTGGATTCATAGATCTCAGTCTATCATATCCATGAATCACTTGCATCTGAAATTCATTCACAACAACCAAGTCATCTCTATCAATGGTGTTCCTCCATCCACTCCATGGCCACAACCTCCTCTTAAGGTTTCCATTGCATTAAATAGAGCATCTAGTTCCCGCGACCTATCGAAACTAAAGCATAAAATTCTCCTAGCTCACTGCTCACACACGGCCTACGCGTTCTCATCGATCTGCTAGTCCATCACATCAGTCTAGGTCCATCACTATGACAAATCCTTCATCTAGGAATACTTCACCACCTCATTTCACTTCATATAGTTGTTCATCACCTCCGTGCTTTACTTCACATAGGTTTCTATCAACTCCGTGTTCTGTTTCACGTAAGAATATATCACCTACGTAATATACTCATCAGTCACATGAATATATGCTTCATTCACCTACACAACATCTATCTCATATACCATAATTCTTAGAGCATGTTCACACACCTTCATATCTTCTAGCATCGGGTACAAGACCCTCATCTTTACTTTCTTCGGATAGCATCTTCATCATCACACACTTGGTGGGCATCACACTTACTTCCCCTAGCATCAACACACATCTTATTCTCTCACCACTTTGCATCGTACTTTCACATACATCTTGATACATCAAGATTGCCATTTCTGATGATGTACTCTCGTGCTTCGGTTCAAACTTCACCGCTGATGGAATTCTATACACATGAACCTCACACACTACACATTTCACATTTGCGACACCTTATTCTACACATTTTTCACTATACACATCTTCAACATCATCCCTTTACTTCTACTATGCATTATATGCACTTTCTGCTTTCCACACTTACACAATCTATACATATTACGCTGCCCTTACACAATCTATACATATTACACTTTGCACATTACACATCCTCACACTCGGCACATTCAATACACATCTTTCTAGTGTTGCAATCTCAAACAACATATTACACATTTACAATCTACATCATTCTACCATATTTTACTTACACATCATGCTATTATATTCTATACTCTACACATCATGATCAATCCTTTCAAGTAAAGGCACACTACCCTATGCCACACTCTAGTTCCATGGTCCATACTCAACTACCGAGGGTATACATCTCAAATGGACCTCATCACACTCACACGTTCAATCACTCACTCACTCACACACTTTGCATTGTGCGCTTTGACGATCACATCTACCTCATACACACAATTCAAACCATTTCCCGATGACACACTCTCGTTTATGGTTCATTCTTGACTACTGAGGGGGCATATATAAATTACCCTCATCTCATGCATACACATCCCACTCGGGGGGCACACGATCCTATCATTCATTATGCATTCTATTCCATATAATCCACAACATACTACATATATTAGTTTCCTTTACTCTTTCTTACTTATGTTTTTACATGTACACTTTATTACACATGCTAGATAGATATCTTGTATGCCATTATATTTATCATACACACATGCGTGTTCACTTTCTTTCTAGTTTTGATCACGATTCTAAAAATCCATACACGCAGACTGGATGCTTGGCACAATACCTATTACCAATCCCACAGTGGCTCCTGGGGGCATCCACTTTCATACACTACATGTGTTATTGTTTCATTTTGTTTCATAGCACATTATTATTGGATTATACATGTCTTGACATACCTTTTATCTTTCTAACATGCTAACGGGTGCTTCATGTGCAACATTTGTCTTGTAGGTCTATTTGCCACCATGGTTGTCTGTTACATTGTTGTTATCATTTGTCATTGTTTTCCACTATTTGCGGGATTTTCCCTTTGTCTTGTGTGCACACTTGTATGATTTTGGCCTAGTCATCCTTGATTGTATTGTGACATCGTGAGTGATGTCCCATGTTTGTAACCCATTTTTTGCGGTCTACATTGTCTTCTTGCATCTTAGATTACATATTATCTGCTTATTTGCTAGCTTACATTTTTACATGCATGTTTTCTTGTACTAACACTTGTCTCCTAGCCACTTGTTTTTATGTTCCTTTCTATTTCTACCAAGCACACTCCCTCCCCCGAAAGGCATCAATTTTTAAGACATTTGTCGGTCGTTGTTTGGGCCGCATACTCCTCAACGATGTCGCATGCACCCCAAACGAGGGGGCATAATTTGGGTGAATCAGTCACCCCATATAACAGTCTATACACATAGTTCAACACGACATAAGTACCGGTGCACAACACAGCCATCAAGCATTGACAAGGCTCGATTCTAACTGGGTCCTTACTACAACATGACACCAAAGGCTCTGACACAGGATAGTAATGCCTAGGCACCCCTGACCCTTCCTAGATTCTTGTGACCATGGGACAGCTATAGAGAAGTCTTCAAAGTGTAACACAATCTACAATACTTCACGCAATGACTTTTACAGGGAAGATTGTCCTTATCACACATCATACAACATTTTTATTTTTATGCATTGGGTCGGAAATGGTCGAACCAGATCATATTTTTACACACCATCTACAACATTTTTCTACATTATGGGGAGAAATTAAAGGTTAGAGGATGATATCGGACTTTTCTCCCTACACTTCTTCCAAATTGGTGTGAGATCACCCGAAAACTCATAATCGGCACAATCGGCGTGAGATCGCCCAAAAAACTCGGTCTTCTGCAACATCTACATGATCCTTTCTACACTCTTTCCTCATCACAGATCAGGTGCACATGTTCCCTTTTCAAAAAAAATAATTTTACATACTTCCTTAAATGTTTTTACACATATACATTCGTATTTGACTACTTGTTCATTCTTTCTTTTGCAGTCCATTCGTATGGGAAGAGGTAGTCAACATCATTACACATCACTAAACAACAACATCAAAAGCATCACACACATCAACATCGACATCAACAACAAGCACATTGGTGACATCTACAACATGCGTTTTTGCCCTAGGTTCATTATCTCATCACTTTTTGCACTTTCTCATCTTTAGTCTCCACGCTCCACCTTTTTATCACTCCACGCTTTTCCTTGTCTCTCAAAGATGCTTTCGCCATCGATCTACATGGTTATCAGGTACGCATCTCTATCTACTTTATGTTATCAAGCTTTCACTCAACAACATAAAGTGGGGGAAATGTAGACACAAAATCACACACTTTGGGTAATTATCTAGTCCTAATTGCATACTATTATTCATATGATTCATAAGTAAGAAAAGTAATAATTAACCCATGTCTTTGGCCATCTTTGATTTCTTTTCATTACTACTATTGGTCTTACATCCTTTTTATATCAGTCTATATTTTTCATATCTCGTAATTTCTCATCTCGACACTAGCACCCGAGATAGGACGCCCGCGCCAATGCCCCTGTCCCCTCTGGGTGCCCCTGACCTATTTGTATTTTACTCACATCTTTTGGGTCCTTTCTAGCCGTTTGAGCATCTTATCTTTTTGGTAGTCATCCTTTTCAGGGGTTAGCTACAAAATCCAAGAAAGGGAATCATATAAATATAAAGTTATGTGATCATAATAAAGGATCAAGCACTAAGCATTAGCTCAACCACCTAAGGTTGCATCTAAAGGCTATTAAAGAGCATTAAAACATCTGTTCTAACATCCATTCAAGGGCAAAGGACTACATTATTCTTTATACACTTCATCAAAGGGAGTATATTCTATTACATGCACACATCTATTACATTTCTTTACATCTAGCTACTTTCTTGTTATCCAAGTGTGACACACACAAGAGACACCTATGATCTAGAGGATATTTATGTTTCATAGTTATTCCCGAATCTCCTTAAAGCATTACAGTTGATGAAGAGCGTCTCGAGAGATTTCCTTTAATATGAAGAAATCAAAAAATGGAGCTCGTATGTGAAAGTTATCGCAGGTCAAAGTTTAGCAAGAATAGGGTCAAACTTGGTCAACTATCTAATTAGGGTGTGACACGTGGCGTAAGTGAATTTTTTTGGCAAAATATAAAAATTTGTTTGAATGTTGGTCTTCATCACTGTAAATGGATGAGTTGGCCCCGCTATTTGTTGGTTGGGGGCCCTCAACCAGGATCAACACACTTTTTTAAGGAGGGGTGCCTTTGTCGCCTTTACTTCATATTTACTTTGTCACAAATTTCATTATATATGCCACTACATGTTATTCTATCATGCATGTGGGATTAATTATTTCTAGGTTATTATATTATAATGCAGGTTTGAATTATGCATTGAATTACATTGCATATGGAGCAGCTTTCTGAACTACTTACCTGTACTCGATGGGGTGGTCAACTCCCACCGAGTCAACCTTATTATCTCCTTAATACTCGAGCAGTTCATACATATCTTGGTCAAGCCTATCCCTTCAACGAACTCAACAAGATATCGTTATAGCTCGGTTGGCTATTTACTAAGCCACTCAACTCGAGATTATCCACATAACTCGACGCTATATACTTAGCAAGTTAACCTCCACGCAATAAACCAATGGTCAATATGCCACCTATTGGCTAGATTTTCTCGCATAGCTGAAAACCAGCGATCATGAGATAAATCTCCTCATTTACCGGTGAGGCTCCCATGTCAAATTTGTTAATTAAAATATGCTAGTATCTATATGGGGTTTTACTTTAACTATTTAGCTCATGAACCTTATCGGATAGCTTTTAAGCAAGTAAGCAAATGCTTGTTTAAGAAAGGAAATATTTAGAAGAAGGAAATAATAAAACACAGGGAAGAAATAGGGAAGATGTGCAACCCAATCAATAGATAACAGAGTTGATTGCATGCACATAGAAGAAACCAATAGATATCAACACACAGAATTATAAGAAAAGGCAACTCCAGATCTAGATCTAAAATAACACAAAGTTTATAGAAGATCTGAGATAAAAAGCTAGAAACACAATACACCGTGACACAAAGTTCTCCGAAAATCTGCTCCTTTATATTCCTTTGCTTCAAGTGGCTATCAGGGGTTTCAGCACAAATTCTGGAACACAATAATTTTACTTACAAATTCTGATCCTTTAACCCATAGGTTCTTCCTCTACTTATAACATGTAGAGGGGAAATTACAAATATGAAGCTTTTAGTCGAACTGGCACATGTGGAAGTCGGAAAGGAAACAACTGACAATCTCCCTCCTGGAATTCCTCTTTACATGACATGCATGATTTGAACTGAATATAGAACCTTCTATTTTGCATGTCTACCACCTATCTCCAAGTAGTTGACTTCTTCAAGTAATGGCTTTTAAACCAATCACTTAGGTTTTATAATTTAGTTGATCGCTCAATTACTTTGTCAGAAGAAATAAGAGAAAGAAGAAGAAAGAGGAAAGTCATAGCCTTGTCCTTTTTCATATCCCGCATGCATTGATTCTTTTGCCCTTGATTCTCATCAAGTTGGATCCGAAGCATTTGGATCTGGAATTTTACTTACAGTGTTGCATTTTCCTTGTCTTCCTTCTTATCATGAAGCTTTTGTAGTTTTTCTCCAAGACATGCATCAAAGTGCAATGTTTTTTATAAATAACTCATCATTCTTATTTTTAATTGCATATGAGCAATTAAAAATTCTACAAATCACTTCGAGTGAATGAAAATTCAATGAAGGAATCACACGGAAGATTGGGAGAACACGCACAAGATCCTAGAAGGAATTTTCCATGCACTAAATTCTTCATGGGCTGCATTCGAAACAAGAGGATGAAGCCTTTGCAATTATGGATCTGCGGATCTGGATCTCAATCGGGTGTCAACAAACTTAGAAGTGATGCATGACTCTATTGTGATTTCTTTTTCATCCGCTTTGCCATGGCTGAATCTATCTTTGTCTGAGAATTTTTTTCTCTTTATTCGGCTAGAATTCTTCACAACCGGTGCAGATATGGATATTTCTTCAGATTTAGAGGATATGTTCAATGTATTGGACATTGATTTAAGCTCCCTTTCTCTTATAAAAGCACCTATAATGAATTCCTACAATTAATTCAGACAAAGATGGCAACTGAATATGAACACTTGATTTTAATTATAAAAATCTGCATATATCAATTCTGCTGCCCCAAAATTTGATGTTTTGTTTGCATGCAAAGCAAGCATGAATTTTACCAACTTCACCTGAGCACCTGTATCACTTATGCAGACAATTATTCAGACACAAATCAAGTTCCTTCAAACCTAGGCGCCAAATTTGGAAGCTTCCAAAGAAGAAATACACCTTCTTTTGAGTAAAATTCCTCTTCAAATGGGGCGCACTTTTTGTCTGGGCTGCACTTCTTTGCTATTGAATTAATTAATTCATCCTTATGGCAGCCCTTGCTTATATAATCCTCATAATTCTATAATTAATTATTGCCCCTCCTATTCCTGGCAATTAATTAATTAATTAATAAGCTTTTCTCTTCAAATGGGGTGCCTATTTTGTGCATGCTCATGGCTACCATTAAATAAATTAAATTTATTTAATTTTAGCCCTCTACTTCCAGTTCACTTAAGCCTCACAGTATGCTTTGACCTCATCCACTGAAAATAGGAATTAATTAAATCAATTAATACTTTAAAAAGTATTATTCTTCTCCCAAATGGGGCGCACTTTTTGTCATGAAGGGGCTGCATTAAATAAATAATATTTATTTAGTTTTAGAATTTCTAATTCTAATTTCCTTTATTCACTTTACCCTTGTTGACTTTTCCTCATGCTTAGGCACCAAATTTGGAGAAGGAATTAATTAATTTAATGCATTTAAAGCTGCCCTTCTTTCCCAAAAGGGGTCACACTTTTTGGCATAGGCAATTTCTATTTTTAAAAGTCAATTAACAATGGGATTATTCACCATGCACCACAACTCCAAAAATCTCATGATCCACTTAAGTTGTCTGACTTTCATAATGGGATTATTTACCCAAGGTGTAAGAAAATCCCATCAATTCCTTACGTGATTTTTTCTTTTATTTCACAATAGGAATTTTCACCCTACAAAGCAGTAAGAAATTCTCGCCCTCTCTGTTGCCTCTAATTTTCCCATTGTGACTTAAGTGGTGTTGCTTCCATGGGAAAAAGTACCCTGCTAGGCAGGTACAAAATTCCCACCTGCCTGCTGCTTCCAAAAATCCCATGATCCACTTAAAACCCTCTTTTTCCAAAAATGCGGCCTGCCTAGAAGAAGCTTTTTTGTGCACGACTTCGTCTTTTCAGAGAGAACCAGACCTCCGGTGGAAAATTCCTTCTGGCATAATGTCCATAGGTGATCTCCAGATACTCTAGGAAAAGAATTAGACCAAACCGGCAAAGGAATTGATCCAGAGAAATTTCACAGAAAATGAAATGGGAAAACACCAAAAACACAAAACGTTGCCAGAAGTCACAAATAAAGCCCAAGATTCATTCCTGGTTAAAACCCTACTGGTATATGGGAATATTGACATGTACGATCACAACAGGGTTAAACCGGAGCACAATTTGCCTCAAACGGGCTCAAAATAATTAAATACAAATTTCCCGCAAGCAAACCCTAGCGATAGAATATAATGATTTTGGGCATCTAGGTATTTGGTGAAATTTGCTAATATGGCTCTAGGGAATATCTTGACACATTACGAAACTTTCTAGCAACAAAAACACAAAACGACCCATTATTTTAAAAGAACGAATTTTTTTAACATGGGGTAGTCTAAGATTTCGGGGTGAAACTGGGACACCACCAGGGCCACATACCGACGGTTCAAACAATGCCACATGTAAAACAAACCAATGACTTAGTTCACCTGGATCAATATGCTATAGTCTACGTGGTGATTCAACATCAAAGCACACCTATGTGGCACCTCAAAATTCAGCCCACCCATTAGACGATCAAACATTGACCGGCCACTTATACCGGCAACAAAATTGTTGCAGTGTGGTCACAACCATGAACATAGTGGGTGTACCTTCTAAATATAAACACCAAGGCCATCCTTTCCCTAATGTGTGTGGGATAGTTACCACTACATAGTTAAATGGTCGACGAAGATGAGGGGATGGAAACTCGACCCCGTGACCATCGAGTCACAAAACAATTGCCTCACCGTTAAGATACATAGCTCGAAAGTTATAAAAACAACTCACAACTATTTATCAAGACTGTTGGGAGACCGTGTGTGAGGAAAAATTGAGCAAAGTTATAGAAAACTTCAAATTTGAGGCACTTAGAGTCAGTATTAGACTTTGGTGTAAAAAGGAAAATTGCTCAAAATTTAGAGATGAAGATGAAGATGAAGATGTCTTTATTTTTCATGAAGTGTTGTATATTTCCTGGTGTAGGTGTTTTTCGGACACATTTTCACGTAAAGGGCACCGTGGAGAGTCTGTAGAGCCATGGGTGAAGTTATAGACGAAATCGACTGGACAGTGATGAAAGTCCGCAATTTTTTAAAGCTCTTAACACATGTATTATGATCTATTAGTCAATTTGTGAAGGTAAAAATTATACTTCCATTGATATTAAATAGATCGATTCACGATTAAGTGAATCCAGACATAACCCAATTGGGTGAACTCCGTTATCAACGTGTGGTGTTTTATTTAAGTTTTGTTGCTTTTGATCGATAAAAAAGTTAGTATAAGGAATGAATAATATAATTTAAACAAGCAATTAAGCTGCAACATTGGATTAAGTTAAATGCAGGAATTCATTATCCACAATAGAAAAAAATATGAATGCACAAACAAGTTTGGATGAATAAATCAATTTGAATGCATTCTAAAATCATCTCGTGATCAGTTTTGATGGTTTTGTAATATTTCCATTTGAGTCACATAAGTTGAAGTTAAAATGATAAATTGACTGATAAGAGGAAATTAGAAAATTTGGGGTTTCAAAACACCCAAAAGTGAAACAATAATCACTCTTGATCAATTTAAAATCATAATTATTTAAGTATCCTTTTTTTTTGAAACGGGTACCTGTGGGGTAAAAATTGTTTTCGGATCAAGTTTTGGTATCAAAGATGGTTCGATTCAGTGTCTCGCTTTTCATTGAATTTGATTCCAATTGATTTTGTAATTTGGACTTGATCTTTCCATTTGTAGTGTGCAGAGTTTGGAAGTATAGGTGTGTAGGAAACCATGGGAAAAATGTCTAACAAGGAAAATATTGATGTTGAATCATTCAATCATCGTGATTCAGAAGAGAATGCATTCATGATATGTCGGATTATTCTCCTATAGGAACAAATGGCATAATGTAAAAGAGATGGAATCCAAGGATGATCTCTTGATGGTGTGCTTGAATGTGGTGAACCTAAGAAGGAGGTACCTTCTACTACATATGCATCCATTATGAAAAAATAATGCATTGTAAGTATTGCACCATCTAATTCCTCTTCCCATACAAAATCGGATTCAGGTAATGTTCTAGGTGACTTTGAAAAAGCACACAAGGGGCATAGGATCTAAACTATTAAATAAAATGGGATTTAATGGAATTATCCTCGTAGTAAGTGTTATCAGCCAATTTTGACTGCGCAAAATTGTCAAAAAACAATTAAATAATTAAAAATTAGAAAATTTTGAAAAGTATTACTTTGCGTGGTTCATTGGACTCCTTGCGATCGTCTTATTTTTGTGATCGTTTCGGTCTTCGTTTCGTGATTTTCGGGCAAGAACTCTTCCCGCCAGGCTATAAAACGCATTAAAATAATTAATTAATATTTAATTAATTAATTGCTCCTTGTTTGATTAAATTAATCACTTAAGGAGTATTTAATTAAATAAATATAAATGAAGGTTCATCCGACAAGTTTTAGTGCCGGGGAAGTTAGCTTTTGTTTCCAACTGCCGGGTTGGCATCCCAAACCCGGATTTCCACTTTCCTGGCAATTTCTTTCAAATTTCCCGCACGTGGGTTTTCCTCTGCCAATTGCCAAATCATGGATTGGCAAACGGGCATAAAATTCCCCAATTTCCCACATGGGGAAATTGGACGGGGATTGCCAACCCATTTTGCCATTCCCGTTGGCAATTGCCCGTTACTTTTCCCATTTCCCCTGGCACTTAAGCCACTACCCGGGATGTGAGGAAGTTGAATTAATCCTCGTAACTTCCTCCATCAAACCCGGTGGAAAAATTCAGAAGCTTCTTTTTCTTCAGAAAGACATAATTTTTTGTTTGGCATTATGCAAATAAATCCCACGCACTGGCCAAGAAACAGTCTTTTAAAGAATAGAACAAGTTTTTGGATAAAGAACAGTTTCCAGAGGACAAATCAAATACCTGTGCATTGGGAGAAGCAAAGAAGAATAGGAAGGAGAATCCCACGCATTTCCCTGTAGAGGAGGCGCACAGCCCAAACCGCTGTCCACACACTGAGGGAAAGGAAAGAAAATAGAACAGTCTTCCATGCAGGCCGCGCCAGCAAACAAAAACATACGCACCTGCTATACATCTGTTGCAGCATTTGATGGAGCGCAGCCAAGCATTCGTGAGTTGGGGCAAAGTTTAGGAAGCATACAGAATAGTGCGAGGCGCGCGGGTCTGGAACCATACGGAACAGTGTGAGGCACGCGGGTCTGGAACCATACGAAACAGTGCAGCAAGCAGGCACGCGAAGTTTAAGAAGCATACGTGACAGTGCGCGACCCATACTCTGAGAACATCATCGATTGATCTGCGCAATATCTTCAATACTATTTGCATTGCATGCATTATTATAGTTTTTTTAAGTTTTAAAATAAATAAAAAACGCGACCCAATGAAGCGAAGTAGGCAAGTATATTAAAAAAATGATGAATTGTTTTTGCATGACTTGTTATATTCGCATTTTCATCACCTTTGAAGAATGCATAATATTGCATATGGATGGATCTGGGGCCACGATAAAGCTTACAACGGCTTAATTGCTTAAAAGGCTGCATGCAACAAATGAAGGTCACGAATAGAAAAAAACTCGATACATATCAAATTTTGCGTGTTGGAGGAAGAAAAAGATAAACCCAAAGAAGACAAAAGAAAGAATTCATTCCCTTGGTCCAAAGTTTTAGTTCCCACGCCCAGAGGTAAAATACATCAAGCCAAAGCCCACGCAATACAAGAAAACCACGCGTTCTTTTGGAGGAGATGCCCAGCCAAGGAAGACAGCAATACACAACCAGAGAATAAATTTGTTTTATTTGCCTAAAGCCAGAAGAAACGCCGAAGAAAGGAAACTCCATTCACGTAAATATTAAGATCGGAGGATTTTAATTGTTTTTGTCGGAGTTAGAATTCGAGCTTGGTCTCGATTTGTTTATTAACATACTAAAGGTTGTAATTCGAGACAATTATTATTATCATTTTTAAAAATAATAATAATAATAATAATATATAACGGGAATATTTTTCTTACATCGACGGGGTGTTGGAGACTGAGACCCAGCCCCGTTTGCATTGTTTGGCGTGCCTGAGTCACCTTTTGATTAAATTCATAATGGCCGAAAGATCCAAATCTGCAGGGAGATCGAGGAAGCCAGTGGAAAGATCTAATAAATCTGCCCTGAAATATGAATTCCAAGGAATTATTCCTCCCAGCTCCATTAAGTCGGCGTATGACAACATCACCGATACAAATCTGGGTCACATCAACGTGCAACAGTTTTGCGAGCGAGTGAAAACTGAAGGCAAAACCATTTTCTCTGATAGGCTTTACCACAGTGGCCTACCTCAAGCAGCAGCATTCCCTGTCTCGGTGCAGTGTCCGGAATTGGTGATTGCTTGTGCAGAGCATTACGATCCTGAGAGACGAGGAATTTATAAAGACAACCGCGAACCTTTCCTCTTAATCACACCTGAACACATTGAGGAGTTGCTCGGGATACCTGACTTTCCTGAGAATGCAGATATCACTCGCCAGTCTGCGCAAGATTTCTGGGACGAAGAACCCCTAAGATGGAGCAAAATGGTTAACAACAATTGGCTGGTAACCAAGAGACCTCGGATTGACAGGCTCCCCAAAGAACTGTACCGCGTTGAGTTCGTGGAAGAGATTGGAGACATGATCACTCTCCTAAGTCGAGTTTTTGGTTTACCTTCTGCAAGGGTCTTCCACCCATGGATGTACCGGTTTATCTCTGTATCATCCTAGCAAGAAGGAGTTTGTGGGTGGGCCACCATCATCAGCAACACCATTCACAAGCAATTGATAGAAGTCAAAATGACTGGATGCTTCTACATGACCTCATATCTGACCTATGCGGTAGCACGAAGAAAGCTATTTTCGGGACTTGAAACGAGAGGAGTCCTGGGGTCATCAAACAACGTTTTTCACTATTACCCTCAGCTCAGCTTCAAAAATAGTTCTCACCATTTTAGAAGAGTCAACGATGCATTCACCTTCCGCGTGATCCGGAACTTGAATCGAAATACCGAGGAAAGGTTTTCCAAAGAAGCCATGAGTGTCATTTCCCAATGGGGAACCTGGTTTATACAATTTTCATCTTTTTCCTACATCGCGTGAGTGGCTTGCTTTGGGACCCCATGGAAACTTCAAAAGTACGTCGGTGATAGGTGGGCGTTAATGGAGTGGCGCGACAATTGTTCCAAGTTCTTTGCTTGCTTAGTGACAAGACCGCCAGAATTCATTTCCCGATCAAATCGGGAATACCAATGCCCAAACTTATTCGATGCCTGCACAACTAATGGAAAAGGAGTTTGCTCTCATAACCATCCATCCATATGTGAAGAGAGCCGATTCGATATCAATGGTTATATGCAAACGATTATGGGAGTGAAGTATCAACATAATCCTACCATGGAGGATTTACGGGCGCTTGCTCGGATGAACATGAGGTAAGGAGACGGGAGTACTCTACTGCCTAACACTTGCTCAGATCAAGGCCTTCCACATCCGGAGTCCTCCCGATTCATTCATAACCGATGATGAGGATGTCGTTGATCCCTCGTACGATGCCATTGCCTTCACACCGTTGCCTCGAATCGACTGGACCAAAAGAGATGAATTTTCTCTCGATGGCAAGAACCAACCAATTATCGAAAGAAGCATATCTTGGTATGATAGGGAACTTGCCAAATTTCAATCAATTCGAATCACGTTCAGAATCACAAAAATTGCCTATATCAGGACACCTCCATTCGACCAAGGTTTCTTCTCGATCAACTTCGTTACCATCCGATCATACACGACATACAAGAAAAGAATGGTTGCCAAAATCCACTTCGCCGAGCAACGTGTCACGAAGAGAGAGATCCAGAGATCCAAACCCTGAAGAAGGAAAGGAGCGTGTGTCTGGATTTTCTACCTCGAGTAGAGATTCTTCCACTCACATCATTAATAGCACTCATACGCTGGTAGCAAATGATCCTCAGCCATGCTTCGAACAAACACCCACTCAAGTGCAAGTAATTCAAATATCAAATACTTCGGAGCACGTAGTTCATGAAGAGATTTCCCAAAATCTCCCGAATGATCAGGAATTGGACATTGAGGTTGTGTCTCCTCAAATGAGGCCGTTGATAGGATTCAAGAAGGATCTCATGATGTCAGGGATGATGAGGATATTGATTCAAGCTCCAGGATTCTATATGCCGAGATAGTAAATGAAACTCCTTCTTGGGTTGATTCTGAAGTGAAGAAAAGGAAGAGAGTTGTCAAGCCAATCGACATTGATTTTGATGCCCTTTTCAAACTGTCGAATGACGCCATTCCTAAGAAGCCCAAGGTACTTTCTCGAATAATGGTGGATAATGATGGAAACAAGTTTGCAGACCTTGCCATTCCACGAGTGGATAAAGAGCGTAATGCTATGACGCCAGCCGACTATGAAGTTTCCAGACTAGGACTTGGGAGATCCACGTTAGAAAGTGACATGGCGATGGCTCGAGATTCAATTGATATCGTGCTAAAAAGATTGGAGAAATACAAGTCCCAAAATTCTCGGCTCAAGGCTGAAAAGAGTCAATTGGTGGAGTATGTTCAGCATTTGATAAATCCCATATCATCCACCTTCCCAGTACCTGATGCGGTGGCTGCCCCAGATGAAGAAACTCTTAATTTGTCAAAGGAAATAAACACGTTGGGCCATGTCACTAAAACTTGGCTTTCGGAGATTCTCGTTTTGGGCCAGGGAGTGATCAAGACTGCAGTTAAGCTTCATGAAGATATCAGTGTATATCTAGATCCAATTCTTTCTTTCAAAGAAACTTTTGTTTCTACGATATCAAATTTGGATGAGATATTGCCCAGTCTGCAGGAGATGACAAGTATGGAATCTTCAGTGTTGGCTATTGAAGGGATTCTCGAATTTGAACATCGAGGGACACGTTTCCTCTGGTGTCTACATCTCAAATCGAGAAAGACGCTTCTTGTGGATTCTATGATCCATTATGACAACATGTGCAATGAAGTTTTCGCTTCACTTTCCTCGATCCAGGATTTCATAGCTGAGATTCCTTGCAACCTAGTAAATGAGCATAATCAAAGGTGTTCATCGGAGCAGGTGGAAGAACAATTTTCACGATTGTTCAAAGACATGTACACTCCTGCCAACAATTTCTCGTCGGTTTCCATGGAACGGTGTATCAAATTGAAGAACTTGTTTGAGAATGCTCAGTCTAAAATTGTTAATTTTAATGATATGCCAAGTAGAATTCTTGAATTGCAGGTATTTTGTGAGGCTATTCTTCGGCCAAGTGAACCTCCAGAAGAGGAAAAGATGTTTGAAACTTTGGGAAGGTTTAGATCCTTTCAATTATCAAAAGCAGCAGATCCTAATTTCACCGGCGGTGTAGGAAGTTGATTTTCTTGATATCTAGCGAATTGGGAGAGTCCATTTCTCATACGTTTGAGATAGGCGGACCCCGTTTCAATGGATAAGGCACTGGTTATTATTGTATATTTTTAAAGGTGTTGTTATTTGGGAAACATTGGATATTTTAAGTAATTTCTATTTTTGGGTTGTATTTAATAAAGTTGGTTAGAAAAAGTCAAAGGTCACTTAAGTGCCTTATTTAATGATCATATTAAACCCTAACTACTTTGTAACCAACTTTTGGGTTATAAAAGGAAGTGAGGGGCTCATTTGTAAAGGTGACTTTGAGAGAGGAGAAGAAGATACTTTTGTGCAAGCTTTGTTTCAAGAAGAAACTTTGTGTTCTTTGTGAAAAACATTTTGGAGTTAATAGAATAAGAACTTTGTGTCTCATTCATTGTCTCTTGTAGCATTTGGTGTTCTTATGTTCATTAGATGTTAGGTGTTTGAATCTTGCATGCGAATATTATCTTTGATCTTATTGTCAACATTAGTAATCAGTTGTTCTAGTTCACAGTGATCAAGCTCTGACTATCTACTTGCTCATGTGTGTTCCCTTTTGCATGTTCTTGTTTGGCTAACTCAAACTCCGTTTTATTTGTGTTGGTTATTCATCTTTTCTCTTCATGCAATATTAGGCTCTGTTTTTACCTAACTCTTGCATGTTCTTTCAGTCCATTCCATTCCACTCCTTTCTTTCATTTCATTCCATTTCCTTCATTCACTTTTCTTCCATTGATGTTCCAAAACACCCCCCACATACAATTTTGAATGTACAGATGTAAATACAGTTTTGGTTTTCAATAAAGGCAGCCTCACCTTCATTGAGGAGGGACTTCGTTCCCACACTATTGCATGTCATTTGCATGCGTGCAAATCCATATGCTAACAGTTTTTGGTGACTCTACTGGGGATTCAGAAATCGTTAACCAGTGCTTGGTTAAATCTTTATGACTATCCCCTCTGCACAAGCTCTAGTTCTTCAACCGAACCTTGTGCCCGACGAAGATTTCAAGGAGACATTGCTGCCAACCTTCGAATAGTAGCTTGGGAAAACCGTGAAAGCTTGCAGCAATTTGTGGCTATTGATAGAGCCATTGACAGAGAAATCTACATCGAAGACCTTAGAAGAAGAGCACCCGCACTCGTGGCCAGAAGACCTCTTGGGCACGTGTTGATAGTTGTTCACCGACGCGGTCCTCTTCCACCCAGGTAATAAGTTGTATGACCATTACAGGTAACCCACCTATCTTGCAACCAAATCTTGTTTTTGCAGATACTCAAGAAGACATATCATCAGATTTGAGGCAAGCTATTTGGGAAAAGCGCACAAGTAACCATCATTTTTATCTCGCCGCATCAGTACTAGATAACGAAGAAGAGAAAGCTGCGAGAGTTGTTAGAGTTATTCAGGCGCAAATAGCTCAAGAAAGAGAGCAAAGAGAAAAGGCTAGAGCTGGTCGGAACACGCCAGTGATCTCTTCACCATAAATATTCCAAAGCTGGAAGGAAAGAGGTTTACGCGAGGAGAAAAAGCTAAAGGTAGATCTGACCCTACTTTTGACTTTCAAGGAAAATTTGGTTTCAAGTTATCTCCTCCCAAGAAGAACACACCTCGTAGATCTGCGAGCCTTGCATCAAGTCCTGAAAGAGCAAGCAAGGAAGGAATCACTACCAGTCAAGCACTTGTCCTTGCTCACATTGTTTTACCTACGCATACCACCTTTCCTCCAATGGCAGCCAATGTACCATGGGGAAATGCCATAGGCCCATTGGCCTTACCTGCTCGACATGAACTCCCACGAGGATCAAGAAAGATTCTTCCCAAGTTCGACGGAGATGGGAAGACGTCACCAGAGGATCATATTTCTGCCTTCTTCGCTGCATGTGTTGTTTTGTCAGTAGAATACGAAGATGTTGCTATTCGTCTCTTCATCGAGACATTGCATGATATTGCTGCAGATTGGTTTCATCATCTACCCAATGGATGTATTACAAGTTGGGATGATATGAAAACCAAGTTTGAAAATCGATTCAAAACAGTGGAAGATGAACATGCTCTTCTTGCCCAACTATCTCAGGCAAAGAAAGAGCCTACAGAACCCATGAGGAATTTCGTGGCCAAATTCAACAAGATGGTAAACAAAGTTCCCACCGGGATTCGTCCCAACCTTGATGGACAAAAATGTTTCTTTATTAACGCACAACAACCAGAAGTGTGCTATCAGCTAAGAAGGGCAGGTGGCTACTTTGGAACTTGCTCAATCTTTGGCCATAGAAATCGAAGATGACTTAATCATGGCGGGAAAATTCAAGAAAAATTCCCTAAAGGAAGAGTCAAGAAACTCCCAAGCGTTTGAAACTATACTCACTAAGTTGGCTAATGATATGCTAGCTTTGAAGAAGCAAGTTGCTCAAAGTAGTAAACCTGCTCCTTACAAAGATATCCCGCGAAAAGGATACGTTCCCAACAAAGCCAGGATTGCAGGTGCTCCAACGAGGCTTGCTATTGAAGCAGCTCCCGCAACTAATTCCAAATGTGATGTCATTGAAGAAAGCGATGATGAGATTGAGGTCGTCGAGGTTGATGAGGAAGAGCCCGATTCTGAGGCATCTGAACCTACAGTTGAAGATCCTGAGGAAGAAAGTAATAATCATTTCTTTGAGTACCGTTCGATGAAGAAGATGAATATGAAGAAATTATAGAAGATATGAATAGTCAATCCTTCGCTGTCTTCACACGCTCTCAGAAAAAGGACCAAGATACCACCAAGGTGGGAGATAGAGAGGTTTCCAAGGAAACTCTCAAAGGATCCAAGATAAAGGAGGCTCCTAAAGAGTCCAGAGATACTGAGGTTTCAAAGGTCAAGACTATCTTAAAGAAAGGAGAGCCTTTGTTAGATCAATCAGTTAGTAAACCAATTACGAAGAAAACTCCTTCTTCCACATCCGTATCAACCAAGCCCGAGACCAAGGTCAAAAGTGTGCCATCATCAAGTTCGAAAGAACTCATATCTGAGACTTCAAGTGCAATTACTTTGCCTAAATTTGATATCATTGATCATATCAATAAAACAAAAATTTCCATGTCACAGGCAGAGTACTTGAAGTCCAACAAGGATCAGCTCGAGAAGTTGGTCCAGTTTATCAAAGGCGACTCTACTGTTCATTCCTCTAAAGGAATTCTAAAAACTCCCAAAGATGGGAAAACTCAAAATATTGTGGCGGCCACTACACCTTCAAATGAAAAGATCGAACCTTTCTTTGTGTCTTTTCTGATCAACGGATGCAAGTTAAGTAATTGCATTATAGACTCTGGAGCCTCGGACAATGTGATGCGGAAAAAGTAGCACATGCTCTTGGTTTGACTTGTACGAGAACATTCGGATCGTGTTACTCTATGGAAACCAAGCAAGTTCCTCTGATCGGGCAGATTAAGGACGCCCAAATGGTTTTAGCCCAATTCCCTCAAAAGCGAGTTAAGGTAACTATTTTAGTTGCTGATATCCCCGCCTCGTATGGAATGTTGTTAAGCAGGAAATTTTGTAGGGATTTGGGTGGTGAGATTCAAATGGACTGGTCTCATGCCATGATTCCTATCAATGGAGAAATGAAGAAACTTATGCCGGAAGCTCAGGAAAAGTTCACAGTAACTAAAACTGAAGATCCTCGCGCACAGATCCTTTTCCAAGGCTCAAGTATGGGTAATTATATGATGACTACAGAAGTTCATACCCCTGAGATCACTTGCCAAAATTCCAATGAGATCTGGACTCTTGAGTTCGATGGAAGTTGTTGCTCAACGGGCTCTGGTGCAGGAGTGGTGCTCATATCTCCAAATGGTAAAATCTTTCCTTTTTCCTATAAACTCGAATTTTCAAATACTAATAACACTGCAGAGTACGAGGCATTAGTCCTTGGCCTCCAAGTTGCAGAAGAGAAAGGGATAAAAAATCTGGAAGTCTTTGGAGATGCGGAATTGATCGTGAAACAAGTAAGAAATCAGTTCCAGGTAAAGAACGATCGTCTGAGACACTACAGAAATAAAGTTTGGGATGCCATAGAAGTTTTCGACGCTTTTTCCATTAAATCTGTCCCTCGTGAAAAGAATGACAAAGCGGATTCTCTAGCAGTCTCAGCGTCATTAATGATTCCTCATTCAGAATTTGATCAAGACAAATACACCATTGAAATGGTTTTTAGGCCAAGTGTTCCTGACAATGCAGAAAATTGGCAAGTATTTAATGATGATCAACAAATTATTGCCTTCTTGGAAAAGAGAGAAAATTTTGAACAGTTGTACTTTGAAGGAAGTGATTCGGCATTTCGCGAATCAACTACCTCACCCATTCAGGAAGGAGTTGAGAACGAAGATCCTGGTGATGGCATCATTCAACTCAAAGGAAATAAAATTCCCAAAGGATTGGTTTCACTCGAAGAACTTTTTGACAAACATGATAGGTTTATTAAAGAGAAAGAGCAGGCAGGACTTGCAAATTCTACTGACTATGAGCAAATTAATATCGGCACCAAGGATAAACCTCGCCTGATCAATATTGGTAAATGTTGCTCACCTGAGGAGCGCAGGAAATTCATAAATCTCCTTACCAAATACTCTGACATCTTGGCATATTCATACGAAGACTTGAAGTCTTTCCAACCCAGGGAAATGGAGCATGCCATACCCTTGAAGCCTGGGGCAGTTCCATTCAGGCAAAAGCAAAGACAATATAATCCCAAGATTGCAGGGACAATATTTCATGAAGTTCAAAAGATGCTAGATGCACGAATAGTTTTTCCTATTCGACATTCGACCTGGATAGCTAATATTGTACCGGTTCGCAAGAAAAATGGAGAAATTAGGATTTGCGTGGATTTCCGCAATCTTAATCAGGCGTCCTTGAAGGATAACTACCCACTGCCAGTCATGGACCATATTCTGCAGGCAGTAACTGGATCGGAAATGCTATCTATGCTAGATGGTTTCTCTGGCTATAATCAGATTGAGGTGGCTAGAGAAGATCAACATAAAACTGCATTCACTACCCCCTGGGGTACGTTCGCATATAGAAGAATGCCCTTCGGTTTGATCAATGCTGGTGCAACGTTTCAAAGGGCCATGGATATGGCGTTTGCAGATTATAAGGACAAGATCATTGTGATATACCTAGATGACTTGATAGTGTTTTCAAAGAAGTGAGAAGATCACTTAAGAGATTTAGAGAAAATTTTGCAAAGGTGTAAACTTCATAAGATTTCTCTGAATCCAAAAAAATCTATGTTTGGAGTTACGAAAGGTAAACTCCTAGGTCATATTGTTTCTAAGGAAGGAACTAAGATTGATCCTGAACGCGTTCAAGCTATAAAGAATCTTTCCTTGCCTACAAGTAAACCTGGAGTCCACTCCTTCTTTGGAAAGGTGAACTTTTTGAGAAGGTTCGTGCCAGATTTCGCTGAGCTGACTAAAGAAATCGCTGATATGATGAAAGGAAAAGAATCTTTCAAATGGTCAAAGGAAGGTAGAGAGGCGTTTGAGCAAATCAAGGGTGCTATTGCAAAAGCTCCTACATTGGTGTGTCCCGATTTTAAGAAGGATTTTATAATTTATTGTTATGCTTCGCCACACACAATCTCTGCCATTTTGACTCAGCACAATCAAGAGGGGATTGAATCTCCTATCGCATTCATGAGTTTGGGATTCAAGAAACATGAACTTAATTACACTCCTCTTGAGAGACATGCGTACGCGGTGGTAAGAGCCCTGAAACACTTCAGGTATTACGTGTTGAATTCTCACACTAAAGTCTTAGTTCCGGACACCGCGGTGAAATCAATGTTGACACAACAGGAACCGGGATCTAAAAGAGGTAATTGGGTCTCCAAGATACAAGAATATGATCTGGACATCAAGCCTACCAAGTTGGTTCGAGGGAGAGGACTCTGCCAACTCATTGCAGAGAATGAACCACGAGATAACTCTGAAGAAGAACTAGTTGAAGGAAATTTACCATTGGTAGTTTTTGTCAGTACCACGGATGAATGGTATTCTGATATTGCCTACTTCCTCACATACGGCGAGTGTCCAGAAAATCTGACAGCTAAAGAGAAACGAGCAATCAAACTAAGAGCTGCCAGATACGTCATTTGGGATAACACGTTGTTCAAGAAAGGAATTGACGGCATGTTCCTCAGATGTGTTGATAAAGAACAACAGCCTAGGTTGTTGGAAGCCTTCCACAATCATGCTTGCGGCGGTCATTTTTCTGGCCCAGTAACAGCCCATAAAATTCTGAGAGCACATTATTACTGGCCCACTATGTTTTCTGATGCTCAGAAATGGGTGACCAAATGTGAGGCCTGTCAACAATTTGTCGGAAGACCAAAGTTGGCAGCATTGCCTTTGAAGCCAGTTGTCATTGAAGAACCCTTTCAACAATGGGGTTTAGATTTCATCGGGGTCTTGAACCCTAATTCCAGCGCTGGTCATACCCACGTGCTCACTGCCACTGATTACTTTACAAAATGGGTAGAAGCTATACCGGTGAAACAAACATCTACTGCAGTAATCTGTGATTTCATCAAAGAAAACATATTGGTTCGTTATGGAATTCCTCACAAGATCGTGACTGACAATGCCTCAAATTTTTCTTCTGCAGAGATGATAGGTTTTTGTTATGGATATGGGATATCTTTGTCTCATTCATCAGATTACTACCCGCAGGGAAACGGTCAGGCTGAATCCAGCAACAAAAACCTCATTACCATTGTGCGCAAGTTAGTCGAAGAAAATCAAAGAACTTGGCACAAAAAGTTATATGATGCATTGTGGGTGACCGCATAACTCCAAAAGGGCAATTGGGATGTCTCCATTTCAACTTTCGTATGGAACCGATGCTCAAATTCCCATCACATTGGAGCTACCGTTAAAATTAGCTCGGGCGGAGTTGATGATGAATGCTTCACCAATGCATTAGATAAAAGGGTCATGTTTCTAACCAAGCTTGAGGAACAAAGAAGTCAAGTGGCCAACAGGATCAAGGAACATCAATCCAAGGTAAAGAAGTTGTTTGACAGGAAAACTAGAGAGAGATAGTTTCAAATCAATGACTTAGTTCTTCTCTGGGATAAAAGACGTGAGCCGAAGGGAAAGCATGGGAAGTTTGACTCGCTGTGGCTGGGACCTTTCAAAATAAGACACTTCTGTGGAGATAGTACCTACTACTTGGCATATCCTGATGGAACTCATTTGCCTTTGCCCTACAGTGGGCAGTATCTCAAATATTACCAGAATTGAAAACGGGTTGTTCCCCGTATGTACATAGGTAATTAGGATTTTGGTTTGTTTGTTTCCCTGTTTTTCGGTCTCCTCTCTTGTGTCGCCCCATTTTTGTGCCCCATCTTTCTGTGATCATATTCATGACTATTTTGGTCTGGGTCCGTTGCTGCGTCCATGAAGTCCTTGTCCCCAATCAGAGCCAGCTGTTATCAGCCAATTTTGACTGCGCAAAATTGTCAAAAAACAATTAAATAATTAAAAATTAGAAAATTTTGAAAAGTATTACTTTGCGTGGTTCATTGGACTCCTTGCGATCGTCTTATTTTTGTGATCGTTTCGGTCTTCGTTTCGTGATTTTCGGGCAAGAACTCTTCCCGCCAGGCTATAAAACGCATTAAAATAATTAATTAATATTTAATTAATTAATTGCTCCTTGTTTGATTAAATTAATCACTTAAGGAGTATTTAATTAAATAAATATAAATGAAGGTTCATCCGACAAGTTTTAGTGCCGGGGAAGTTAGCTTTTGTTTCAATCACGGGTTGGCATCCCAAACCAGATTTCCACTTTCTGGCAATTTCTTTCAAATTTCCCGCGTGGGTTTTCCTCGCAATTGCCAAATCATGGATTGGAAAATGGGCATAAAATTCCCCAATTTCCCACATGGGGAAATTGGACGGGGAATGCCAACCCATTTTTCCATTCCCGTTGGCAATTGCCGTTACTTTTCCCATTTCCCCTGGCACTTAAGCCACTACAGGGATGAGAGGAAGTTGAGTTAATCCTCGTAACTTCCTCCATCAAACCCGGTGGAAAAATTCAGAAGCTTCTTTTTCTTCAGAAAGACATAATTTTTTGTTTGGCATTATGCAAATAAATCCCACGCACTGGCCAAGAAACAGTCTTTTAAAGAATAGAACAAGTTTTTGGATAAAGAACAGTTTCAAGAGGACAAATCAAATACCTGTGCATTGGGAGAAGCAAAGAAGAATAGTTTTTTTAAGGAGAATCCCATGCATTTCCCTGTAGAGGAGGCGCACAGCCCAAACCGCTGTCCACACACTGAGGGAAAGGAAAGAAAATAGAAACCTTTTTTAAATGCAGAGCCGCTTGTGAAAACAAAAACATACGCTTGCTTATACATACTGTTGCAGCATTTGATGGAGCGCAGCCAAGCATTCGTGAGTTGGGGCGAAGTTTAGGAAGCATACAGAACAGTGCGAGGCGCGCTTGGTCTGGAACCATATGGAGCAAAAGTGCGAGGCGCGCGAGTCTGGAACCATACGAAACAAGTGCGAGGCGCACAAAGTTTAAGAAGCATACGGAACAGTGCGTGACCCATACTCTGGAGAACATCATCGATTGATCCACGCGCCCACATCACATCAATCTTATAATTTGCATTCCCTATAGTTTTTAAAAATAAATAAATAAAAAGACGCGACCTAAAGTAACAGTAGGCAAGTATATTAAAAAAATGATGAATTGTTTTTGCGACTTGTTATATTCTGCATTTTCATCGGCCTTCAGAAAGAATGCATAATATTGCATATGGATGGATCTGGGGCCCTGATAAAGCTTACAGCTTAATTGCTAAAGGCTGCAACAAATGAAGGTCACGAATAGCAAAAAACTCTGATACATAGCAGGCTGCGTGTTGGAGGAAGGAAAAAGATACAGTCCAAAGAAGACAAAAGAAAGAATTCATTCCCACGCTGGTCCAAAGTTTTAGTTCCACACAGCCAGAGGTAAAATACATCAAGCCAAAGCCCACGCAATACAAGAAAATCACGCGTTCTTTTGGAGGAGATGCCCAGCCAAGGAAGACAGCAATACACAACCAGAGAATAAATTTGTTTTACTTGCCTAAAGCCAGAAGAAACACCGAAGAAAGGAAACTCCATTCACGTAAATATTAAGATCGGAGGATTTTAATTATTTTTTTGTTGGAGTTAGAATTCGAGCTTGGTCTCAATTTGTTTGTTAACATACTAAAGGTTGTAATTGAGACAATTATTATTATCATTTTTAAAAATAATAATAATAATAATAATATATAACGGGAATATTTTTCTTACATCATCTGGGCGGGGTGTTGGAGCGAGACCCGGCCTCGTTTCATTGTTTGGCGTGCTTGAGTCACCTTTTGATTAAATTCATAATGGCGAAAGATCCAAATCTGCAGGTAGATCGAGGAAGCCAGTGGAAAGATCTAATAAATCTACCCTGAAATATGAATTCCAAGGAATTATTCCTCCCAGCTCCATTAAGTCGGCGTATGACAACATCACCGATACAAATCTGGGTCACATCAACGTGCAACAGTTTTGCGAGCGAGTGGCGAAGGCAAAACCATTTTCTCGATAGGCTTTACCATAGTGGCCTACCTCAAGCAACAACATTCCTTATCTCGGTGCGAGTTTCGAAATTGGTGATTGCTTGTGCAAAGCATTACGATCCTGAGAGACGAGGAATTTATAAAGACAACCGTGAACCTTTCCTCTTAATCACACCTGAACACATTGAGGAGTTGCTCGGGATACCTGACTTTCCTGAGAATGCAGATATCACTCGCCAGTCTGCGCAAGATTTCTGGGACGAAGAACCCCTAAGATGGAGCAAAATGGTTAACAACAATTGGTTGGTAACCAAGAGACCTCGGATTGATAGGCTCCCAAAGAACTATACCGCGTTGAGTTCGTGGAAGAGATTGGAGACATGATCACTCTCCTAAGTCGAGTTTTTGGTTTACCTTCTGCAAGGGTCTTCCACCCATGGATGTACCAGTTTATCTATATCATCCTAGCCAAGAAGGAGTTTGTGGACTGGGCCACCATCATCAGCAACACCATTCACAAGCAATTGATAGAAGTCAAAATGACTGGATGCTTCTACATGACCTCATATCTGACCTATGCAGTAGCACGAAGAAAGCTATTTTCGGGACTTGAAACGAGAGGAGTCCTGGGGTCATCAAACAACGTTTTTCACTATTACCCTCAGCTCAGCTTCAAAAATAGTTCTCACCATTTTAGAAGAGTCAACGATGCATTCACCTTCCGCGTGATCCGGAACTTGAATCGAAATACCAAGGAAAGGTTTTCCAAAGAAGCCATGAGTGTCATTTCCCATGGGAACTGGTTTATACAATTTTCATCTTTTTCCTACATTCGCGTGAGTGGCTTTGCTGGGACCCCGTGGAAACTTCCCAAGTACGTCAGTGATAGGTGGGCGTTAATGGAGCTGGCGCGACAATTGTTCCAAGTTCACTGCTTGCTTAGTGACAAGCACCGCCAGAATTCATTTCCCAATCCAAATCGGGAATACCAATGCCCAAACTTATTCGATTGCACAACTAATGGAAAAGGAGTTTGCTCTCATAACCATCCATCCATATGTGAAGAGAGCCCAGTTCGATATCAATGGTTATATGCAAACGATTATGGGAGTGAAGTATCAACATAATCCTACCATGGAGGATTTCTGGGCCGCTTGCTCGGATGAACATGAGGTAAGGAAACGGGAGTACTCTTGCCTAACACTTGCTCAGATCAAGGCCTTCCACATCCGGAGTCCTCCCGATTCATTCATAACCGATGATGAGGATGTCGTTGATCCCTCGTACGATGCCATTGCCTTCACACCGTTGCCTCGAATCGACTGGACCAAAAGAGATGAATTTTCTCTCGATGGCAAGAACCAACCAATTATCGAAAGAAGCATATCCGGGTATGATAGGAACTTGCCAAATTTCAATCAATTCGAATCCCGTTTCAGAATCACAAAAATTGCCTATATCAGGACACCTCCATTCGACCAAGGTTTCTTCTCGATCAACTTCGTTACCATCCGATCATACACGACATACAAGAAAAGAATGGTTGCCGAAATCCACTTCGCCGAGCAACGTGTCACGAAGAGAGAGATCCAGAGATCCAAACCCTGAAGAAGGAATGGAGCGTGTGTCTGGATTTTCTACCTCGAGTAGAGATTCTTCCACTCACATCATTAATAACACTCATATACTGGTAGTAAATGATCCTCAGCCATGCTTCGAACAAATACCCACTCAAGTGCAAGTAATTCAAATATCAAATACTTCGGAGCACGTAGTTCATGAAGAGATTTCCCAAAATCTCCCGAATGATCAGGAAGTGGACATTGAGGTTGTGTCTCCTCAAATCGAGGCCGTTGATAGGATTCAAGAAGGATCTCATGATGTCAGGGATGATGAGGATATTGATTCAAGCTCCAGGATTCTATATGCCGAGATAGTAAATGAAACTCCTTCTTGGGTTGATTCTGAAGTGAAGAAAAGGAAGAGAGTTGTCAAGCCAATCGACATTGATTTTGATGCCCTTTTCAAACTGTCGAATGATGCCATTCCTAAGAAGCCCAAGGTACTTTCTCGAATAATGGTGGATAATGATGGAAACAAGTTTGCAGACCTTGCCATTCCACGAGTGGATAAAGAGCGTAATTTATGCGCCACCGACTATGAAGTTTCCGAGACTAGGACTTGGGAGATCCACGTTAGAAAGTGACATGGCGATGGCTCGAGATTCAATTGATATCATGCTAAAAAGATTGGAGAAATACAAGTCCCAAAATTCTCGGCTCAAGGCTGAAAATAGTCAATTGGTGGAGTATGTTCAAGCATTTGATAAATCCCATATCATCCACCTTCCCAATTACGATGCGGTGGCTGCCCCGGATGAAGAAACTCTTAATTTGTCAAAGGAAATAAACACGTTGGGCCATGTCACTAAAACTTGGCTTTCGGTGATTCTTGTTTTGGGTCGAGAGTGATCAAGACTGCAGTTAAGCTTCATGAAGATATCAGTGTATATCTAGATCCAATTCTTTCTTTCAAAGAAACTTTTGTTTCTACGATATCAAATTTGGATGAGATATTGCCCAGTCTGCAGGAGATGACAAGTATGGAATCTTCAGTGTTGGCTATTGAAGGGATTCTCGAATTTGAACATCGAGGGACACGTTTCCTCTAGTGTCTACATCTCAAATCGAGAAAGACGCTTCTTGTGGATTCTATGATCCATTATGACAACATGTGCAATGAAGTTTTCGCTTCACTTTCCTCGATCCAGGATTTCATAGCTGAGATTCCTTGCAACCTAGTAAATGAGCATAATCAAAGGTGTTCATCGGAGCAGGTGGAAGAACAATTTTCACGATTGTTCAAAGACATGTACACTCCTGCCAACAATTTCTCGTCGGTTTCCATGGAACGGTGTATCAAATTGAAGAACTTGTTTGAGAATGCTCAGTCTAAAATTGTTAATTTTAATGATATGCCAAGTAGAATTCTTGAATTGCAGGTATTTTGTGAGGCTATTCTTCGGCCAAGTGAACCTCCAGAAGAGGAAAAGATGTTTGAAACTTTGGGAAGGTTTAGATCCTTTCAATTATCAAAAGCAGCAGATCCTAATTTCACCGGCGGTGTAGGAAGTTGATTTTCTTGATATCTAGCGAATTGGGAGAGTCCATTTCTCATACGTTTGAGATAGGCGGACCCCGTTTCAATGGATAAGGCACTGGTTATTATTGTATATTTTTAAAGGTGTTGTTATTTGGGAAACATTGGATATTTTAAGTAATTTCTATTTTTGGGTTGTATTTAATAAAGTTGGTTAGAAAAAGTCAAAGGTCACTTAAGTTCCTTATTTAATGATCATATTAAACCCTAACTACTTTGTAACCAACTTTTGGGTTATAAAAGGAAGTCAGGGGCTCATTTGTAAAGGTGACTTTGAGAGAGGAGAAGAAGATACTTTTGTGCAAGATTTGTTTCAAGAAGAAACTTTGTGTTCTTTGTGAAAAACATTTTGGAGTTAATAGAATAAGAACTTTGTGTCTCATTCATTGTCTCTTGTAGCATTTGGTGTTCTTATGTTCATTAGATGTTAGGTGTTTGAATCTTGCATGCGAATATTATCTTTGATCTTATTGTCAACATTAGTAATCAGTTGTTCTAGTTCACAGTGATCAAGCTCTGACTATCTACTTGCTCATGTGTGTTCCCTTTGCATGTTCTTGTTTGGCTAACTCAAACTCCGTTTTATTTGTGTTGGTTATTCATCTTTTCTCTTCATGCAATATTAGGCTCTGTTTTACCTAACTCTTGCATGTTCTTTCATCCATTCCATTCCACTCCTTTCTTTCATTTCATTCCATTTCCTTCATTCACTTTTCTTCCATTGATGTTCCAAAACACCCCCACATACAATTTTGAATGTACGAGATGTAAATACTGATTTTGGTTTTCAATAAAGGTAGCCTCACCTTCATTGAGGAGGGACTTCGTTCCCACATTGTTGCATGTCATTTGCATGCGTGCAAATCCATATGCCAACAAAGAAGGATAATCAAGGCATGTATAACCCCATACAAGTTGAAGAACGACCTCATTTTTCGAGATTGGGGTATGCTAATGTAGTGAAAATGGAAGTTGGAGAAGGCTTGTTGGTTGAAATTTTTGTCTTTGACACAACAACAACGATTCAGGAACAAAAATCCCTCCTCTTTGTGGGGAGTTTCCCTTATTCACAAAAACTTGGAAATCTAATTATTTACAAATATAAAAACTAACTTTTTGAATGAGGATTTTGGTGTAAAGAATGACTCCATATTATGATATTCTCAATATAGAAGATGAAAAAGGGAGAAGGGTTTTAGAGGAGGAAACAATAGCTTATATGAGTAAGACAAGTGAAACAGGGACACAAAGTTCAATCTAATCCACCGGTCAAGAACACAAGTATTCTCCTTGGTTATGCAAGATTACTCACTATTGTAATGAAAAGAAGTGAAGAAGGTTGCACATTTAGATATAGAGACTGCAAAGTTATATCTTACTAATGCATGCATAAGACTTTAAAAACATATGAATTAGTATATCTGAAAATCCAAAAATATAGATGCAACCAGACACAAAGTTATTCACACTATAATCAATAGATTGAACACAGTTTCTAGATTCAAATATACCAAGATTCACATTCACAATTTTAGGAAATAGAAACAAAAAGAACACATATAAGAGGGAGAGAAATATTCTTTTGTATTGATCTTAAAAGCTCTATATCATTACATTCCAAAACACAAAAATCCAACCCCTTTACAATGAGAAAGAAGCCTTATATAGGATGAGGGGTGGTTGTAACCAACTTTCTAACTAATTGTTATTTAATTAAGTGTTAACACTTAATTAATCAATTACATAAGCTAGCTTTATTTACAATTTTTTAATTTTCAAAATGATAAAGCTAACTTCAAAATATAACAATTAGAAAGAAAATACTTAAGATCTAGGAACATTGGAAAGTGGCACAACTGAATCTTCACTTTGAGCACGTGGAGTCTGAATTTCTCTAGGGCACTAGAAATCTCCATAACCTTTGGGATGGTTGTGTTTTCCATGGCATTCAACCAACTACCAAGAGAATATTCCATTTCTTTAGCAATCCCTCTATTCTGCAACAAGCCCTTGGTGGCTTCCACAACAATGTTGTGTAGCTCAATGATCTCTTCCATCTTCTCTTTGTTTGCTATTTCAGCCTTGAAAAAATCCTCTTTGATGAGTGCACTTTGAAATTTGATTTGATTTCATTTATCGAGTGCCTCTACGAGATTTTTCCTTGTAGAATTCGCATCTAAGATCTTGTAAATCAACAAATATCTCTCGATCTAAAATCCTCTCCTTTCTACACCATGTTCCGAAGATTTGTGGGTTGCCTCTTGAAAAATATGATATTCCATTCAATGCTATAAACCCACTTCATGGATAGGTTGTTCATGGAATCATCAAAGATCTTATGAGAAATAATAATTTTCTCATCATCAGTGGTGCTCATGATCCTCAAATATTGAATACTCTGTAACCATATCCTGAGTTCTTTCTCCATATCTCTCGATGGCTAAATTGAATTGATCTTGGGCAGCAAAAATATTATCATACATCTTGTGTGCTTTATTAATGAAATTTAGCCCTGAAATAAGTAAGCCTTGCACCGGTTCCTCAAAAGTATCTATACGATATGAATCATACTTGTGTATCTCCTTGATAGCATTTATATCCTCCTTAGAGAGAACAATTACATAAGGAAATGAGGAAAATGAAGTGGGGTCAGAGGATTCTTATCACTTGAGAGAAAAGATTTGATAAAGTTTGAAAGAACACGAACCTGTTCTTCCAAGTGATCTTGTGTTTGTTTTCCGTTTTCTACCCTTTCAATTACTTTAGACATAGTTTCCTTGAGATTTTGCACCTCTCCTTCACGGGTGGATTCACCAAGTGATATTCTGGTCAATTCCAAATCTGCCACAATGATTTATTTCTCATCCTTATCTCCCTTTGGCTTGGAAATCTCCATAAATTACTATCCTTTTGAATCTGAAACCAAACGAGAGGTTGTTTTGGCCTTCTTTGGTGGAGGAGGTGGATTTGTACCAAGTAGAGCAACTCGCATCAAAACCAGGAGTAAAAATTTTAGAAGAAACCTTCCTCTTTTTGTTGTCAATCATGGGCTAAACCCATGTGAAGGAATCACTAGAAGGAGGATTTAGAGCAAGAATGTTTGGGGCGGCACGAGCTAGAGCAAGCAAGAGGACTTCAAGAGTAGATACTTCAACAAAGGAGGAAGATTTTTTTGACTGGTAGTAGTTTAGGTCTTGAGAAACTTACTTTCTCAAAGTGTCATGCTCTATGATCTTTACATCATCCTCTTCCTCTCCCTCTTCTTATTTTTTTCTCATCACCACTTTTCTCATGTTCTTGATCTCTTTCTCAGATTCATCTTTATGTTCCTTAATGTATTTTTCTTCTTCTCCTGAACGCTAATATGTTTGTTCATACTCGGGAAAAACTCCTTTAACTATTTTATGGGCCTTTTCCTACTCAACCTCTTTCTCAGGCGTTTCTTCAATTTTCTCTATCTCCTTGATTTTTTCTTTCTTGGTATACACCTTGATAGTTGAATCCAAGGGTGAGGAGGATGGAGTTAGTTAAGTTGGAACCTCCTGAGGAGTGGAGACTTCCTTGTGTGAGGTGGAGGCTTCCGAGAAGAAGATTGTTTCATGACTTGTTTATACTCCTTCATTCTCTTGTTGAACCATTGCCTTGTTCTCACAATCACTTGGATTATTCATATCTGAAGGATCATCCCTTTCCTTTTGGGACCAATCAAAATTTGGGAGAGGCATGTGTTGAATGGTCTTAAGATACTCTACAAAGTATAAATCTTCATCAAGTATCCTCTATATCCTCAGGAATTTGAACTGATACACTTGGAAGTCTTTGATTTGCTGAAGAGAAAGTCTTCCAAAATACCTCTTCCTAACTTCATATTCATCATAACAATCTTCCCAATAATCTTCAATGGAGGGAAGGTGATAATAGGACATTCTCAAGTGTTTTGAAATGAACCCCTTAATATCAAGGAGTATCTTCTCTGATATGAATGAAAATTGAAGTCATAAATCGTCCTTTCAACATTTTGAGCATCTAGGGAAGATCTACATGTATAGTTTCCCAAGGAAATAGAGGAATTGGATACCTATGATCTTCTTTTCCCTACATGTCCTATGAAGCATATCCAGTTGCCTACAAACTTACACCAAAACTAGTTTATCATTATAATACATTGGTAACTTGTTAGGTGAACCTTCAAAACTAGCCAATCTAATGTAATAAAAATTTATAAATTGAATAAAGAGGCTTCCATAGGTTGAGATCAACTATTTGGCTTCTGCAGACACTCTTTCGGTTGTATTCCCTTCAAGGAGTCTGACTATGAACATTGTAAAGGCATCATTCACCCTTATGTGATGGAATTTTATGTTTTCAAAGGTGAGTTGTGGGTAAAATTCATAGACAAGTTCATTCTTCTTGTCCTCTTGATCTGAAAATCCCACCCATACTCTGTAGGCTGCAATTGTATACATGAGGTAGGAGGTCATGTGAAAAGTTTTACTCTACTACACATTGACTAGTTGTTCAATGATATTTTCACAAATGATCTCTCCTAATTAAAATTGTTCCTTCACAAATGATGTTGATATATACACACATCCAAAACTAGAGCTCATTTGTTGAAGGAAGACCCATCAATCTAGCCATTAGGGTAATCATGTCAGATAATTCCTCCTTGAAATATGATTTGTATAGAACCTTAGGAAATTTTGAAACTCCTCTCTTTGGGGCCTTGAGCCATGATTTGGATATCATTGCTTTGTATCTATCCTTATCTTGATCAAAGAGATTTTGAGCTTGGGCCAAGGTTAGGGTGTTAGAGTCTTCAAACACAGGGATTCCTAGGGCTGAGTTTATATAGCTAACATCAAGTTTGAAATGACCTAGCCTTGATGATCTCTAACTTATTGGTTACGGGGATCAAAGCATGAAGCACATGTGAGGACAATATCAATGCATCGGATGGATAGAGGGAAAACCAAGTAGCATAGGAAATTCCACAATTCTTAATACATTGGGCCATGACAGTGGGAGCATCATTAGTAATTTGGTCCTAGAAATCACCTAAACAGGATGTCTAACATCATAATCCCCTATGTTTGGTACAAAATTTTCTAAGGAATATATGTAATCATACCCCCATACTAGATCTTCATGGTGAAAGGTAAGGGGAAGAAATCGAGAGAAATGGAGCTTAACAAAAAAATTTAGGAGAAATTGAAATGAAGGACATAAAAATCAGATTGATGCCAAACAAAACCAGGAGGCTATGGAATGACTCACCTTTACTGTGAAAATAACGACACTTTGATAATGACCCCTATGCAATTTGAATTTTTAAAATGGATGAAAATTGAGCAAGATACGGCTAAAAACGTCTTTAAGGACATGGGGAGTGAGGGCACAATGAAAATCACAACTTGAATGGTGAAAAATGAATAACTTTTAGCCCTTTTATAATGAAATATCTCAATAAAAATGATTAAAATAAGAGTTATAATGGAATGTAGGGAATGGGGTGTTCGAAGAACCTCTTTTTAAACCATTTTCCGACATACTACAAACATAGGTTTTGTGGAAAAGGAGGCCAGTGGGAACAAGAGTCATGAGTGTTAAAAACTCCATGAAACTCCTGTAACACAAATAGACCAAGGTTAATGCAGATAAATCAATTTTTGTGGGGGAACACATGGTCCAAGAGAACAAGGGTCACGAACAATCCGCAATAAAAAACAACATGGTTTGAAAATAAGGAAAAGGTTTGTGGATGGAAGGCAAGTGCGAGAGAACAAGGAGTTGCGAGAGAATGGAGGTCCGAGTAGAACAAGGGTCGGGAGTTATTTAAACGCCCGAAGTATCCATAATACAAATAAATTGAAAGGATGCGGAGAAAGCGGATATGCGGGAACAATGCACTGAAAGCACAACTTCCATTCATTCCCAAAACTCCCGAGAAGCCTGTAATATAAGTAATTTACAAAATAACAAGGAGTTGTGGGAAGTAAAGGACACGAGGAACAATTCCATGAAACATAGAAAAACCACACAAAGTGAAATGAGAGCAATGCGGGTAAAGAGGGAATGCAGGGAACGAGAGGCCCGAAGGAAAAAGTTCCTCATGTTCCTCTAAGCACTGACATTACCTTATGCAATACATTGAATTTGCCCCAAAACACTTAAAAAACTATTTGTTTTGATATTTTCAGAGACTTCACAAAGGCAAACAAATTAGGCAAAGGGGTCCTGTTTAGAGAATTTTTGCTTTCCTACTTTAAATTAATGATGTGAAATAATAAAAAAATAATCTCATAAGACGATGGGGTTTACCAATACACCTGTGAGGATGAATGTTGATACGATGGTTGATTGAAGTTATCAAATCCAAATGAATGTACAAGCCTCCTCCTATCACGAAAAGAACTTTGTGATCAAAGACACTAAAAGAAGGTTTAGATAAATAGATAATCAAGTCTTGCTCGATGAAGATCGATTCTAGGAATCGAAGGGACTTCCTTAGAGGATGTCATCCCACTTTTAGACAATTAAGTGAATTGATAAAGATAACGATAACAATAGATAACAATAGATAGATAATGGGTGCATAGTTCTAAAACTAAAGGTAAAAAAGAAGGTCATGTGTGGCTTCTAAGGTGGCCCAAGTAAGGGTGAATTTAATATGAACACATTAAAAGTAATTGTACCAGAAATCCTTAGTCTCTTGCTCAATCTCGTGGATGAATTCAAACTAATCTTCAATTTCTTGTTTTCAACGGCACGAACTAGATAACACACATTGTGAGTTTGTGTAAGATGTTGTATTGTTCCCAAAAAAAGGGGTGTTGACTATGGGGAGATCATAAATGCTTGTAATTAGATATGAACGGTCAGGAACTACCATCTAATAGAGAGCCATACTTGGAAACAACATGTTAAATGTAGATAGATTGATAAAAATGATGTAAAGTTGATAAATTGATAAAAAGATAAATTTTGATAGGAATCATTGGCGATTTGGGCCAATTGCTGGCGATTAGAGTGAATTGCTAACGATTGTTATGAAATTGACAATTTTGCTAAAAATAATGATTAAATCTCTAAAATGATGTTTTTGATTGCTTTTAATATTTCTTATGACTTGTAAATGATAAACAAAGATGTAGGAATACCTTTAAATAGATGGGGAGCTAAAAGATGCCTCAAATCTTCAATGAGAATGATCAAAGTTGATGTGTTGTCTTGTCACGTTTCTGGAAGTTGAGTGATGAAAATGGCTATAAAAATGTTGTTGTAAATGATTGATATTGATGTTTGATGATGTTTGAATATGTATTAGGTTATGTAATGTTGAAAATAAGAAGTAGGTTCTAGAAAAGGGGTCATAGATCAAAGATTGAATATCCTAAGAGAGAGAGAGAGAGCTTAAAGGTGCTATTTAGAATCATTGGTGATTAGGTGTAATCGCTTGACGAATAGGTGTAACTATCGGCGATCCGTTTTTTTTAGGGTAAGTGCTTGGAAAGTGGTTAAAACCACTTCTAAACAATGTTTTGGTTTTTGATGTGGGTAAATGGTTAAGGGAGGTTGGGGATGAGGTGTAGAGGTTAGGATGTAGTAAGAAAATAGGTTTGAATGGTTTTGAAATGGTTAGGATTGATTTAGGGTGGTTAAGTGGTTTTTAGGAAGGTAGAATAATATTTACAGATTGTAAAGTAGTATTTATGGGGTGTGGGAAGATATTTACATGGAGTAAATATTGTGAAGGATTTTAGACTTAGGATAAGTGGTTTATAGATTAAATAATGTAATTAAATGACTTGTTTGATTTAATATTATTGTGAAGATAGTGTATGTGGTCAAGGAAATTAGTGGTGCTAATTTTAGGTGTCTACATTTGCCCCTTTTTGTCGAGTAGTTTGGTGTAGGAAAAGTGTTAGACAAAAAAAATTTAAAGGTTGATTTGTTTTGTATGGGTGATCCCCCTCAAATTGGGGTGACAATGCGTAGTGCAAGGAACACCAATTTGACAAGTTGTTTGTTGGATAAGTTTGATGTGCATTTTGTTGGAAATTGCCCCGAGATGGGGTTTGGAAATGATAGGTGCTACCGTGGAATCAAGTGATAGGGGAACCAAAGGGTTCGTTGCCTATGGACATATGATTCATAAGGGTAGGTTGGAAGGATGAGGAATTCAAGTGATGGGGGCCAAAGGGCGCATGTCCCATAGACATATGAATTGCCTATGCCAAGTTGATCTTGCTAAAGATTTGAGTTTCGAGGATGGGGTATCTAAATGAGACATTTTTGTCGAAAAAAGTGATGAGGTGATTTTTATCTTGAAAATGATGATTAGGGTAAAAAGTGACGAATCACTAGCGATTTATGATGATTCTTTGGTGAATTTGGAAAATCTTCGGTGATTCTATGAAAGTTTTGGGAGGCTATAAAAGGCTTTTTTCAATGATGAATAGTTCATTTGTGTGACTTGATTTGTGAGTTGGAGAGCTTAAGTGAGTGATAAATCATGGTTTGGAAGTAATGACATCATCAAGTAGAAAAAGGAAGCCCACATAAGCAGAGAGGTGGACACTTAATTTTGTTGTTTTGTTCAATTTTTAGCTAGTTTTTTTTTTTTTATCGTTAGGGCCCGTACGAGAGGGTTTATTTGGGAATCTCCAAAATAGGTGGCGATTCGATTGTTGTTGTTTGCATATAACCGGTTTATTTGTTAGTGACCAACTTGTTTGATGAAGCTTTGATGAAAATTGTGATGAATATGGACTCTAATATGTGTTTTTGTATTGTGGTTGCAGTGAAGGCCAAGATGACTATCAGGGATAGGATTTTAGTTATCCTAGCAGAGATATGGGAGGATATGTCGATGTGGATTAGAGCAATTTGGAAGCAATGGGGTTTATAGGGATGCATGATTATAGATGCATTCACATATGTCAAGGTTTATTGTTGGCATTGATGGAGAGATAGGAGCCAGCCACCTGTATGTTTTGGTTACCGATAAGCGAGATCACTATCACTATGGAGGATTTCCATAGGATTACAAGGATGCTAGTCCTGGGGGAGGGAATTCTATGTATTAATGAGACAGAGAGAGAGGATGTTATGATGATATTATATGAGGGTGATGTTGAGGATGTAAGATACACGTCGGGGGTTTTTATTATCGTATTATACTATGAAGAGATTGAGGGTTGTAGTCGGATGACGATGTTGATGATGGGGATTTCGTATTTTGTCTTTCCTAATTACGGGAGGTGGTAGATTTCCATGGATGATGACTGAAGTGGTTACAAAGATGATGGAGCATCATAATATCTTTGTGTGGTCCCCTGCACTACTAGTACATACATATAAAGAGTTGTGGGCTTGGAGAGTACACAAGAGATTTGAGATAGATGTTGCATTTTTGTTATAGTGTTGGGCGTTCGAGAATATTTATGTGGCTCGTCCACATGGTTTACCCTATGGGGTGTGGACATGATTGATAGATATGATATTTTTATGAGATGATAAGGTGACGTGGGACGATCGAGAGGGGTGCAGAAGGAGGCTCATTATAGGGGTCTCCTTATAGGTTTATAGGTGGGAGATGTATTGTGGAGGACATATGTTGATTTTCTAGTGTGGCCGGGGTTAGAGCGTAAGATCGATGCGATTTGGCGGGATATGTGGGTGCATGGGATACGAGGGTGTTGGTGTGAGGGATACTAATTCTTTATTATGTGTCTTTCACTCACACATGATGGGTCATCTCACTTAGGTGAGGTCATAGGTCATTAGGGTTAGGGCTTGTGTGTCATGCACTAGGGTTACTCAACACCCTATATGTACCCTTTCATTCTGATTTATGAGTATGCCAAGACACTCTATTGTCTTTCTCTACATGAGCAGATCTGTTTTATGTTGCATGATTTTCCATTGTTGTTCGAATCTTGTTGATTACGTTGGAGCTATTACGTTTCCATTGGAGTGTAACTTCATCATGGTGCACCATTTTCACATCGATTCTCACCGAATTTTTTTATGTTATTAGAGCTTCGAGATCCGTTAAACATGCATTCGTTATTTTTGTGAGTTGTTGATTACTCCTGGGTTCATTTTTAGGTTCTCGTGCAAGTTTTTGATTATTCGATTATAGAATATTGCTAATGTTCTTAACAGTTGTTCTTGGAAAGTTGTGTTGGTTTGCATGTGTTCTTCGTGCATGTGCAGGTATCCCTTTGGAGTTTTTCAGGTGTTTTACAAATAAATTTAGCTAGCTGCGAATAAATCGACATATCAGCTAAAACGTAGGTTCTTTTTTATCTCTGGTTTTAATCTAATTTTTAACGAGAAGTGAATTTTTTTTAGATCTCTCTGTTTTTGGCTATGTTGTATTTTCCCTTACATTGGCTCTTACGTGGTCTCGAGTTGCATTGAGCGGTTTTTGGTTCATTGGCTCCTTGTTGCATGCATTGGGTTGTTTTGTGCTTTATCAAACGTGTTCACTGTGTTGCATTTCCTTGTTGCCTTTTGGGCTCTTTGATTGCACCCGCATTACTGTATCTGCATTTAACTCATTGCATGTTATTTATCCACCGTCCCTACATGTGGGTTTATTGTCTTAAACTTTCTCTGCATTTCCTTAAACCGTTCTGGCTCGCTTTACTTTTACCCTACATTGGATTTGGTTTTATGGTGGTGTTTTTGCTTCCTCGTGGGCTGTGTGGATGTGTTTAACTGCTACATCGTCGAAGCCGATCTGCGTTTGCATGTGTGCTCACTTTTTTGGCCTTAGATCTCCCTGGTCCTCCATTTCCGTGAGCTTCTAGGTGTGGGATTTGCTGCCCTGCCTTGTGCGTTTCTCCTCCCAGCTTCACACTTTTGTTTTCAAAAAAAAAAAAAAGGCCACGTGGAAGTCATTCCACCATTCTCTCGGGCTCCATGTCCATTGAGGTTATCCTTATCCCACCTTATTTTCCTCCTGACCCAGTCTCAGTTTTTATTAAAATCTTCCCTTTTTTTCAAAAACAAGGTTTTATTAAAAATCCTTATATTCTCAGAGTTTTTATTAAATAGTAGAGGTTTAGAATTTAAATGGTGTTTTAAAATAGTCTGGTGGTTATTCAAATCTGTGGGGGATTTTAATTTTTTTCCGTGGCTTTTCAAAAGAGGGGGTGGAAATTTAATTAGCTATCGATTTTTTTCAATATTAAATTTAATTAGTTATGCGGCCTCACACATTTCCAAGCTTTAACCGTCCTCTCTGCTCAATTAAACCTTCCACCATCAAATTAATGATATTTGCCTTTAATATTGGGTGGTCAGGTTTTATTTTATGAGCTATTAATTGTGGTCCGTTTAAATAAGTGGAGTTTTCTTTTCAATGGTGGGATTATTAAGGTGGGGTTGCTTTTTTCAAAGTGGGTGGTTTATTAAAGTCACATAATTTATGACCTTAAACAAGCCCCTTGGGCTTGGTATGACAATATGGACTCCTTTTTACTTACATCAAGGTTCACTCGGTGTCACTCTAACACAAATGTTTACATTCTATGACAAGATGACTCCATACTCATCCTTTTCAGTATGTTGATAAATTGTTGATCACAGGCGGCTCTTCCTGTATCATTGATTCTCGTGAAGATCACCTTGGCCAAAAATTTCTCCATGTTTGACTTAGGATTGCTTCATTACTTTCTTGGGATGTTATCAGCCAATTTTGACTTTGCAAAATTGTTAAAAAATAATTAAAAAATGAAAAATTAGAAAATTTTGAAAAGTGTTACTTTGCGTGGTTCATTGGACTCATCGCGATCGTCTTATTTTTGTGATCGTTTCGGTCTTCGTTTCATGATTTTCTAAGCGAGAACTCTTCCGATGAGCTTTAAAACACGTTTTAAATACATTAAAATAATTAATTAATATTTAATTAATTAGTTGCTCCTTGTTTGATTAAATTAATTTTTAAAAATCACTTAAGGAGTATTTAATTAAATAAATATAAATTAAAGTTCATTCGACAAGTTTTAGTGCTGGGGAAGTAAGCTTTCGTTTCCAACCCGGTTTTCCACTTTCCTGGCAATTTCCTTCAAATTTCATACGTGGGTTTTCCTCTGCCAATTGCCAAATCATGGATTGGCAAACGGGCATAAAATTCCCCAATTTCCCACATGGGGAAATTGGACGGGGATTGCCAACCCATTTTGCCATTCCCATTGGCAATTGCCCGTTGCTTTTCCCATTTCCCCCTGGCACTTAAGCCACTACCCGGGAAGAGAGGAAGTTAGATTAATTCCCGTAACTTCCTCCATCAAACCCATTGAAAAAGTCATGTGAAGCTTTCAATTGCTTCTTTCTTCAAGAAGACATAATATTTTGTCAGCATTATGCAAGAGAAACTAACGCCATTGTGAAGAAGAAATACAAGAAAGTTTTTGGTTTTGTTTCCAACAGCTCCACGCATTGCATAAGAAGAAGAAAATAACAACAAAGAAAGGAGGTTTTATCAAAATACTAGCCAGAGGAAGGACAACAATCTCCCACGCATGGAGAAGGGAGAGAGGAACAGTTTCAAGAAGGCAAGCCGCCCAGCCCATGAGAAATTCCACACATTAAAAGAACAATTTTTAATATAAAAAAAGGAAAGGAACAGTTGTCCATGCGCCCAGCATTGAAGATACCACGTGGGAGGAAGAGAACAGTCTTCCACGCACCTGTCCACACAGGCCACGCACAACCAGGGAAAAGACAAATAAAAGCTTCTATTTTTGTCTAAAAGACCACGATGGAGGTGAAAACTAGCTCCCACGCCCAGCCAAGAGGGTAAAGACCACGCATTGGTCTGAAAGAAGAAGTTTTTAAGCAAAGAAAATAAGAAAGAAAAGAGCAGTTTTTAAAGAAAGAAGATTAAAAGAAGAAACCCGCGCCCAGCCTGAAAAGGAAATAAGAACAAGTTCTCAAAAGGTGCACATGTATTAAGAAGTACACGCCTAGCAAAGAAAAGACAACAGTCTTTAAAACAAGAGAATTAAAATTTCCCATGCCAAAGAAAAGCCACGCACTCAGCCGAGAGGAAGAAAGAAAACACGACCACAAGTGATGATTAGTTGTTGCAAAATCTTGCAGGTTGTAGTAGAAGAATGAGATAAAGTTTTAGTTGAGTTGTCTTGCCTTTTCATTTTGGAAAGTCGCTCCCATGGAAGAAGCTCGATCAAATCTTGAGGCAAGTTTTGCAAATGATTTGAGATTGTGTTCACTATTGTTTTAGTAGTGGCGGAAGTTATTCAGCGCCTAGCCCATGGGTTTGATATGGTGGTTATAGATGAAGCTCTGAAGCTAGTGAAGTAGGCGCGTTACCTCCACTTTCATTGGGTCTGCAAGGTGTGTTCTTGTTGGGGATCCACACTAATGCACTGCAACATTTATTAGTGCGAGAAGGACATGTTGCAAAGATATAGTAGAAGCTTTTTTGAACGCTTCCAACAAGCAGGTTGTCCAACTATGTTGTTATCTGTTCAGTATCAAATGCATCCTCAAATTCAGGATTTTTCCTTCAAGATATTTCTATCAAAATCGATTAAGTGACAGTGAGAGTGTTACCAGGAGACCTGATTAAATTTATTACAAAGATTCTCTATTGAGACCTTACTTGTTTTACGATGTAACTCATGGAAGAGAATCTCATAGAGGTGGGTCTGTTTCATATCAGAATATTCATGAAGCACAATTTTCTTTGCAATTATATGAGCATCTTCAACGAGTCACTAAGTTGGCAGGCATATGAGAAACCCAGGGATGCATGGCAACAATCTTTGGGAAGAGGAGATAGGATGGCGCCAGAAGATCAACGAGGGATGATAATCGGGTGTCAATACGACCCGACCGAACCATGGGCAAGTATGTTTTAAAAAAATGAATTGTTTTTGTGACTTGTTATATTCTGCATTTTCATCGGCCTTTAGAAAGAACGCGTAATGCATATGGATGGATCTGGGGCCCTGATAAAGCTTACAGTTTAATTGCTAAAAGCTGCAACAAATGAAAGTCACAAGTAGCAAACATAATGCAGCTGTAAGCTTATCCTTATTTTGAGATCCATGGCAGTGCAGGAAAGAAATATTCACTCACCGTGTATAATGGCTTGGGAGAAAACATTCAAAGCTTCATCGACCAGAGACTAGTTGCTAAAATGGGGGCATTGAAATCAAGTGAAAGTGAATCAGCTTTTGGATTGGTAGGAGGTTCAAGTGTAGCTAACGGTGTGAAGATTGTTTGGATGCTGAGGATTCAAAGGCAGTGGCATTCGTACTTCCATCATTTCAAACAAGGAAAATGTTATTTTTGGTGATTATTGGTGATGTTAAGTGAACCACTAAAAGATAGGTCAAAAGATGAGATGGAAGAGTCAGGTTATTCAATTTGTAGAAAGTGTTTGCAAAACTAGACAATGCTTTCGACTTCATCAAATCAGATGTATAGTGCAAATAACTAGTTATATTTATTCATGGGGTGTTTGTTAAAGCCATGTTTTGTAATACCATTGGAGGTGAATTGCAATTTTGGCTCTTGGAGATCTTCTCAACGACGAAAGACCAGAAGTTGGATTCTGATAAACCAAGGTGGCGTAACGACTAAGGTCTCGTGACAAATGGATAATTCACCATGGAAAGGCACTCGGAGCATGTGGAGAATTGTGAATGTGAATATGAATGAAGACAAATTTTCTCACACCAGGATATTGCTCAGATAGAGGGGTGGATGAATTGCTCAAGTTTCAAGCTCAACACTCTTGTCATTTGGTGGATTGCAGAGCACAGTCAATGAGTTCATTCCCATATGATCGGGATAGGCGGACTCTTGGCCCAATGGATAAGGCACTGATCCTAGGTGTCTTGATCTGGGTGGCACATTGCTGACTAGGATGTCTACGTGTGCATACAAGTCATTTAAGTGGGGTCCACATGTACCCATTTCTTTTATTTATGTATTTTTCCTTAAATGACTTTTTAACTTAAGTGGTTTCTATTTTTAGTCACTTTTTAAAAGTTGGTTGAAAAAGTCAAAGGTCACTTAAGTGCCTTATTTAATGATCATGTAAAACCCTAACTACTTTGTAACCAACTTTTGGGTTATAAAAGGAAGTCAGGGGCTCATTTGTAAAGGTGACTTTGAGAGAGGAGAAGAGAATACTTTTGTGCAAGATTTTTTTCAAGAAGAAACTTTGTGTTCTTTTGTGAAAAACATTTTGGAGTTAATGGAATAAGAACTTTGTGTCTCATTCATTGTCTCTGGTAACATTTGGTGTTCTTATGTTCATTAGATGTTAGGTGTTTAAATCTTGCATGAAAATATTATATTTGATCTTATTGTTAACATTAGTAATCAGTTGTTCTAGTTCACGGTGTGTTGGTCGTCAAATAGGACTTTTTAGAAGAGCAACAGTCAGGGGACAAGAAGTCCCTCCTCTTTAATGGGAGAGGTTCCCTTATTCAGAAACGAACTTATTTACAAATGTACATAACATTGTTTTATGGTCAAACTTAGATTTACGAAAGTGTTTTCCACAAGGATCATCAATTACACAAGGACGAGGAAAGGGAATAAGAAGATGAGCGGAGAATAAAGCAACATTGTAATTATAGATAGCAGAATAATTCTTCGTGTATGCGAAGCTTCAAAGAATTTAAGACAAGATCATTTGCGTTGGCTGAATGAGATTAAATTTAAAGACACAAAGTTCCATAAATAACCTTCTTCAGATTTATTAATCAAGGACACAAAGTTCCTTCTTGGTTGTACAAGATCACTGTATTTGCAAAACTGAACAGTATGCAATCAGAGAGACTAACGAGTTAGGAACAAAATGATCTCCACAATATTAAAGGAAAACACAGAGATAACAAGAATTAGATAGACAAAGAATGGAAAGCCCTTTTGTATTGATTTCTTTAAGATCTATTTACACTTTCAGCAAATATCCAAGTTCTTCCTCCTTTTGCAAAATGGCGTGGAAAGGCCATTATATAGCTTACAAGTCAGTTACTCTTCGTAACCGTTTCTTTTAATTAAAGAATAGTTAAGGATCGCCAATTGCAATACCTTAACTAATTACAAAGAATACGAAAAGAATGGGAAGAAGAGAAAAGAAAGGAGAAGGAGACAGTGGCAGCCTTGGGAGGGACCCACTTGTCTTGTAATCCGCCGCCGAATTTCTTCAATGCCTCAGCTATGTCTCTGCCACGTGGAACTGACGTGTTGGCTGCAGACTGAGTCCAAAATCCCAGACACTTCTCCATCTCTTTATCAAACTCGACGTGAGTATGATAATCTTTATTTGCTTCTTCAATGGCAGATTGAAGAGAACAAATTTCCTTCATCTTTTCCTTAGAGATGGAGCTTTCCTTGAATAGATTATCTTTGACAAAAGCTCTGAACTGAGCTTTGATTTCTTGCAAGGACAGGAAACACCAGAGTTTTCATCCTGAAGATGACAATGTATATCCTTGAAAGCAGCAACAGCCAGTGTCTTGAAAGCTTCTCCCTTCTGCCAGCTGTTCTTCATTTCTCCCAAAGCTTCCTCCAAAACTCTGATCTTCCACTCCACGCTGTAGACCCAGGATTTTGATAGATTGTCCTTAGCATCATCGAAAATCTTATTCGCCAGTAAGATGTTCTCATCTGTCTGTCCCATAAGGCGAAGGTCTACTATACAACTGCTCCAGATTTTTAGTTCTTTATCCATGGTATTGATAGTGGAGGAGAGCTTCAGTTGCACATTACTCACCTTTTCGTGGAGTTTGAAAGCTTCATCGATGAAGTTTAATCCAACAACAAGCATGTCATCCACCATGGCTTCAATAGCTCTGCCATAGACAGAATACTTGTGCATATCTTTGATACTTTGCACTTCATCTTGGCTTAGAATTACAGGAGGTGGAAGAGTAGTCAATGGGGTAGGGTCCAAGACTTTATCCTTAGATAAAAGAGACTTGATGAAACCTGTGAGAATCCGGGCTTGTTCTTCCAACTGTTCAATAGTTTGCTGCCCTTTCTCTACCCTTCCAATGACTCTTGTGACTGTTTCCTGGAGGTTGTGAATTTCACCTTCAGGAGTAGACTCTCCCATAGGGATTCTTGAAAGCTCCAAGTCAGATGCCAGCAAGTCTGATTCTGATTTGTCTACTGTAGGCTTAGCAATCTCCAAGAATTGCTTACCTTGGGCATCAGACACTATTCTGGAAGTGGTTCTGGCTTTCTTGGCACGAGAAGGAGTGGTGCCCAACAAGGCTGCAACAGCATCGAAATTTGGTCCCAAGCTTTGAGAGGAGGATTTTCTCTTCCTTTTGTCGACCAAAGGTTGCACCCAAGCAAAAGAGGAAGAAGAATCTGTAGGAGAAGCAAGGGGACCAAGAGACAGGGAGCTCATGACACTCGAGTGGTCTCAATGCAATTGTTGACTCAAGCCGAGATGTGAGTAGAGCACCTTGGAGGTAATAAGCGGTAGAAGAATCGAAGCACTGGAAGTTCAAAGTGCTCGGACCTCCTTGTCCTTATCATTGGATCTTCAGAACATTTCGCAGGAGTTGGCATCTCACTTTCTTCACTTTCACCGAGAACAATGATGTTCTCTCGGCCCTATAGGCAACTCGCTGTTTTCTTGGAGGGTCATTCTCTGCAGGCTCCTTCTTTACCTCTTTGAGTTTCTTCTTATATACCTGGGTAGATGAAGAGGGAGTAGATTCTGCAGGTCCTTGTGTTGATGAGGCAGGAGGGGTTTGCATTGGTGTTTCAGACCTTGGAACTGATGCCTCTCTTATTGGTGTCGAATCATCCTTGGAGCTGGATTCTCCTGAGTGCCTCTTGAATTCTCGGATCTTCTTACTGAACCAGACCTTAGTCCTGACTAGGACTGGAGCAAGAATCTCAGCCAGATCATCTCTCTCTTTCCTGTTCCAATCCAGGTCCTCCAGAGGGGTGTGCTTAATCACATTTTCATACTCATATGAGTATAGGTCAGAATTGTCATCCTGGAGACCTTCAGGAACTTGGGCATGCACCGAGTTCTTGAATCAATTACAGGAGAACCCGCCACAATGCCTTCTCCCGGTTTCAAAATCATCTCGCACTGCCACCCCAAAGTAGTCTTCTCGATCTCCGCCCTATGATGGTAGATTATCTTGATGTTCTGTTCAATAAACTTCTTCAAGTCAAAGCGGGTTCTTGGCTTGAAGAAATGAACAGTGATAGGGACCAGGGCTCTTTCATGTTACGAGCATCCGAGTTGTTTTGCATGTGTAGTTTCCCAGAGAGATGGGAAAGTGCAAGCCAGAAATCTTCTTGTCTCTGCAAGTTCTGTGCAACTTGTCTAGTTGCCTGCATATTTCTATCAAGGCCATTTTATCATTGCAGAACATGGGAAGCCGTAGAGGAGTGCTTTCATAGCCAGCAAGCCTGATATAGGAAAATTTCCTGAATTGGATGAAATAGGCTCCATACTGCGATATCAAGTTCATGGCTTCATCTGAAAACCTTCTAGCAGTATCACCTTCGAGCAATCTGACCACGTACATGGTGAAAGCATCATTGACCCTTCTGAAATTCCGATTGCTGGTCTCCAGGGTGAACTGCGGGCAATAGGCATACACTGGATCATCTTTGTGTGCATCTATATAGGAGAAACCAAACCACTGCCTTGATGCTGCTAGGGTATACATCAGGTATGAAGTCATATAGAACTTCTTTGTTTGCTGAACGTTGGATAGCTGCTCCGCCAAATTCATACTGATGATCTCTGCCCAGTTGATGTTTTGTGTTCCCTCGCACACCATGCTGATGAGCGGGCACATCCAGAAATGAAACTCATTGGTGGAGGGCAAACCCATAACCCGAGCCAGCAGGATTATAAAGTCTGACAATTCCTCATTGAAATCTGCTCGGAAGAGGGTTTTGGTTAGGCGAGAAGCACCTTTCTTAGGGTTCTTCAACCAAGACTTCGCCACTCGCGCCTTATATTTGTCACTGTCTTGATCGAATAGGGTCTGTGCTTGATCCCGGGAGACGACTATAGCATTATCCAACTCCGGAATCCTCAGAGCGCCAATGGCGGCAGCGTCCAGCTTGGCAATGAGTTCCCCATGTACATTTGTCAATTCGCTCGAAGCGGGGTCGAAGTGAGCTCCGCATGAAAGCACAGTATCAGCACACTGTACTGAGATTGGGAAACCACCGGCAAAAGCCAAACCGCTATCATGAATCGTTTGTGCTATTGGTGTAGGGTTTGCATCTGCCATTCTTGCCCAAAAATCACCGAAGTCGAGATGACGAGCTTCGCTGTCCCCAATATTGCTAACAGCAGACTCAAGCGGAGAAATTTGCTCCTGTCCCTGAAACTTGATCTTCATATTGATAGTCTCGGAGCTGCAACCTAGACTCGGGAAGGAATTTGCAAAGGGAGGGGATATTTGCGCAGGTTTTCAAATTGCAAGGGTTCGAGCAAAGATAGCATGGAAGCAATGCGAAAAATGCAAAGGGGAAATGCTCGTTATATAGCCACTTGGAGAGAGGAATGAATTTAATGCGCATTGAATACACAACCACCAATTTGAATAGCATCATACTCGGAGTGAGCGGGAAAAACTAAGTGTGAATGACACTTGGTACGCTTGGGACATGTGAGACGCGAATGCGCGAAACACGCGGCTCGGCCGATTCGGGTGAAACAGGGAGAGGATGCACAAATGCTTTTTGGAACGATTGGGACGAAAATGCGCGGAGTACGCGGTTCGGGTGATTCGGCCGAAAACGGAACAGTGGGCCCGTTTGGACTTGGGACATTCGGGACAAAAAGTTCCGGAGTACGCGGTTTGGCCGGTTCGGGCGAAATTGAAACAGCTTGCATTTTTCGATTTGGGACAAGGAGCTCTGAAGTACGCGACACGGGAGTTTCGGCGAAAATTGGAAAGCTCGCACTTTTTAACTTTGGGACATTTGAGACATGAAAGTGCGTAGTACGCGGTTCGGGTGTTTCGGCCGAAATTGGAACAACTCGCACAATAAGTTTTGGGACACTTGGGACAAAACTTTCCGACGGGCCCGAAAATGGGACAGCTTCGGGGATTTCGGCCGATCGGGGAACAGAGTGCACTTTCGTACTTGGGACAGTTGGGACAAAAAGTTCCGACAGGCCCGAAAATCACACAAAATGACCCAAAACATGATTTTTTCAATTTCACGACTTAGGCACTTCAGAGAAAAACACTTAAACTCAAAATTTTGAAATTTTTACTCTTATCAGAGCGGGGAATTTTGAGTGGACAACACGGTGATCAAGCTCGATTGTCTACTTGCTCATATGTGTTCCCTTTTGCATGTTCTTGTTTAACTAACTCAAACTCTGTTTTATTTGTGTTGGTTATCAACTTTCCTCTTCATGCAACATTAGGATCTGTTTTTACCTAACTCTTGCATGTTCTTTCGAGTCCATTCCATTCCACTCCTTTCTTTCATTTCATTCTATCTCCTTCATTCACTTTTCTTCCATTGATGTTCCAAAACACCCCCCACATACAATTTTGAATGTACATATGTAAATACAATTTTGGTTTTCAATAAAGGTAGCCTCACCTTCATTGAGGAGGGACTTCGTTCCCACACTGTTGCATGTCATTTGCATGCGTGCAAATCCATATGCTAATAGTTTTTGGTGACTCACGTGGGATTGAAATCGTTAACAGTCTTGGTTAAATGTTTATGACTATCCCCTTTGACAAGCTCATTCTTCAACGAAATCTTGTGCCCGACGAAGATTTCAAGGAGACATTGCTAACCTTCGAATAGTAGCTTGGGAAAACCATGAAAGCTTGCAGCAATTTTTGGCTGTTGATAGAGCCATTGACAGAGAAATCTACATCGAAGACCTTAGAAGAAGAGCACCCGCACTTGTGGCCAGAAGACCTCTTGGGCACGTGTTGATAGTTGTTCACCGACGCGGTCCTCTTCCACCCAGGTAATAAGTTGTATGACTATTACAGGTAACCCACCTATCTTACAACCAAATCTTGTTTTTGCAGATACTCAAGAAGACATATCATCAGATTTGAGGCAAGCTATTTGGGAAAAGCGCACAAGTAATGTTATCCAAAATGTGCCCTCGCTCATTTTTGTGGCTAACTCTCTCTCTTGTACCTTAGTCATAATATTTTGATTTTTGGCACTCAAAACCTTTCGAAATGACACCATTGGATAGAGCTCTTCTCGCCTTTCCGTAGAAAGGTAAAGTTTTCCTCCTAACTCCATGTATTTTTGAAGTTATGGCTCGGCGGAGTTTTTTGGAAAAATTTTCCCCTGAAAGGCCCGTGGCCAATGAGATGCCGCCACATGGCACCTAGAGTGGCAGAGTGTGGGGAAATTTTGGAAAATTTTCCAAATGACCAAAAAGGTGCGAAAATTCAAATTTTTGCCCGCCAACCCGATTTGGCCCTATTTTGCCCTAAAACTTCAAATCGCCATATCTTTCGATCCAGAGCTCGGTTTTTCACGTTCTTTATATCAATGGAAAGCTGGTGAAATTATCTACAAGATTATGGGGTCAATTTTACATTTTGGTGGATTTTGAGAGAGAAAATCAAAAAATTCTTCTGGCACGTGGTCATGAACAGAAATGATGTTTCAACCACCGATTTTAATGAAGAATGGCTCACATTCTCTCCCAGCATGGTTAAAATGTCAGGGGATGGGTCTGTCAGGTTGCCCATGCTGTTTTGATGGCATTTTGGTCAATGGTTGAACCCCTTGCATGTTTTCCCATGTTTCTCTCTCCTGGGGTCGTGATTTGCACCGTAAAGCTTAATGAGTTCATTTTTGCAAAAGAGAGACACTTTTCAGTTCTATAACTTCCTTTTTCTTCCTCCTTGGCAGAATTTATGAAGAAATTTTACCTTTCCATGTAATGCAGCACCTTTTCTTGCCTCTCGGATCATCATTGTAATGTCGTATTGGATCCGAGATGTTGATATATGTTCGTGATTAAAATCCCTCAATCCTTTCATATATCTATCATTGCTTTCTTGATCTTTCATTACATTTGAGCATTTTTGCATGTTTTGTGCTTTGTGTTTCCTTGTGGATTGTGTATTTCATGCAGCAAAGTGTCTACAACTCCTTTGGTGCATCACCTATTAGCATTAGTTCTTTCTTTTTGCATTCCCTATCTCGTCTCCTGGAATTTAGAGTAGATTTAGGAGTTTAAACCTCCGCAATTGTGCAAGTAAAATAGTTGATCAGAGGAGTTGAGGAACCAGCCTCTAATCTGGAGATTCTCTTCCATTTTTCATGAGTCCCACACTTGGGAAGAGGATTCAATGTTGTGCAATCACACTGGATGCTAGTATGATCAAACTAGAAATTTGATCAACATCCAGGGGGTGCTGCTGATTTGCCACAACAGTTTTGGCACGCTCGGTGGGACCTTAGAGGTCTTCCACTTTATCTTTGACAGGTTGGTGTGTTCCTATTAAAGATTCAGCCTTTTGGAGGCACTTTCAAAAGCACATCTGGCGACTCCATTTGGTAAACAACTCATTCTCTAAGTTGCAGACCTATTTTCCATTCATTTCCATCCATTCTTCTTTCCATCATTTTCATTCTTTTCCATTCCATGAAGTTGTGCAATCATGACTTCATTTCCATCATGGAATTCACATTTACAACAGCAGTATATCACACCTCCAACATGTTTTACAAATCCTCCAAATCAGCATTTTGATCAAATTCAAAATCAGCATGTCTACCCATATGAGCAGCAGTGCCAAAGTCAGTTTGGATATGAAGCATGTCAAGCACAAGGGTATGCTAGTTGTGAGGGCAGTCAAGAAGAAAATGCAGATCTGCTGGAACAAATCCAAAAGATGGAGGTAAACATGGTGCAATCCAGGGCTCAAGCACAAATGAAAGCATTTAGAATCGGTTGTAGAGCACCTTGTCCATGGGTGGGACCTTTTCCAAGGCATTACATCCCTCAAGAGAAGCTAGACTTCATGATTACAACACTACCATTGCTTGCAAAGTGGATTGAAGGAATAAAGGTGTATGAGAGGAGTATTCAACAACCTTGTCAACAGGTAAGCACACCATCTCATGCCTTTTCTCTCCCTCTTTCCCAATCTATTTTATCTCAACAGTGTCAAGTTTTAAACTCTCCATCTGCTGTCCCAAGTGTTGAATCCATTTCTCCATTCCCTAATCTTCCACCCCATCTCAATTCTTCTATCCTTTTCCCTTCCAAACAGCCATTCCCTCCAAAGAAACAAGAGTTCCTACCTCCTCCACCACCACAAAAAATTGCAAAATCAATTGAGTTACAATCCACTTCTCCTCTTGCATTCCCAAATCCATGTTGGGAGGATAAAAATCAGAATGCCAATCAAGGAAAACAAAAGCAGAAAGAAGAGCCAAACAAGGATGAAGAAATTCAAAGTCTGAAGAGTTGGGCTCTTAAATTTGGGATTACAAAAATCCCCTTGATGGTGAAACCAATAGAGGATGTTGAAGTTGGAGAACAAGTGGAAAACAAGGCTGATTTTATAACAGCAGTGAAGTGAGAAAAACAGCAGTTTGTTGGTGATGAGTTGGGTGTCCATGTTGGCACTTTGCCCAAAGAAAATGTTGATCCAGTTTGCACTGCAAAATCAGCCATCGAGAAGGAAGGAAAACCATCTCAAAACCCCATCTTTGAGGAGCAAATGGATGAGGTCAAGTCAGTTTTTACAACAGTAGAAGAAGGAAGCATTATTGATACATTTTTGCTTTCATTTGAAGGGGCTGATTTGATTGATGAAGCCATTATGGAGGTGAACAAAACAGGTCCAAATTGTGAGCAAAAGGCACAAGAAATTTCATGCTTCTCTCCCACTTCATCTCTCCAACAATATGATTTTTGGGATGAGTTTGGATTGACAAGTTTCATGTTTGAAAATGAAGTTATACAGGGTGAAGAAAATGCAGATTTGGAGGCCACCATACAAGAGGGAGAGACTTTGCTGCAGCAAGACATTCAAGAGTTTGATTTGCCATCAGACTTAGAAGAATGTTTAGATGAAGAGCTAGCTGAAATTACCATGTTTCCTTCTTCACCATTCATTCTCCAACAACAAGAACTTGCTGCCATGGACAAAAGAGTTCAAGGACAACAACCTACAGTTTGCAACATGCCTCTTGAATCAAAGATGGAAGAATTTGATCTTCCAAAAGCTACAATGGAGGAGCCCCAAAGCCAACAATGTATTGCAGCAGGTAACAACAATGCAAAAGCAACTTCATTAGATGTTGCAATCAATAACGAGGAGTTGCACACTATTGAAGAGTTCCATGTTTCCATGAAGGAAGAGAAAGGGCAGAAAAGTCCTACCATTGCTTCCACATCACCCACCCAAGAAGGTCTACAAGAAGACTCCATTTTTGGAATTGAAAATCAGAGCTATGGGCATATCAAACGGATCATACCTTGCCCAATAAGGTATTTGAATTCATTGGAGTCAAAGGAGAAGTCACAACCAGTCATGCTTGCTTCTAAGCATGAGGGTGAGCTACAAAGTACCAAGGATCAGCTGTCATACCTCTTCAATCTAAATGCAGAGCAACTAAAAGAGGTATTGGATTTGTTTTCAGTTGACACCTTGATGATTTGGGTAGAAGACCAGCTTCTTGTTGATTTTCCACTCATTCAATCAACCATGTTTAGTACAAATCGGTTGCTGCATGGTTGCAACTTTTGAGAAAGGGAAGCTATTTCTCCCAACCAACAGCAGGTTTGTTTAGCCCACTTTTGCTTCCAGTTAGAGTAGGATAGGTAGTTTTGCTTTCAGTAAAAGAAGTGCTTGTGCACACTCTGCATGTTCCATTTTGGAGCATGTATGACCTTTAGTTTTGTACATAGTTTTTGTGGTGCTGGTTTTGCTCTTGCACAGTCCATTTCAGTGGGTTTCCAAGTGGCTCAGAGAGGAGGTTTTCAAATTTCAGATCATTTTACAGGCTACAACTCATGACTCCATGCCCAATGGATGCTTCAGGTAACTGGTAACTTCATCCAGCAGGCAGATGACCCCTCTGAGTCGCCAAAATTGTTATCCAAAATGTGCCCCTGCTCATTTTTTGTGGCTAACTCCTCTCATTTTTTCCTCTCTTGTGCCTCAGTCATAATATTTTTCTTTTTAGGCACTCAAAACCTTCTGGAAATGACACCATTGGATAGAGCTCTTTCTCAGCTTTCCAGAAAGGTAAAGTTTTCCTCCTAACTCCATGTATTTTTGAAGTTATGGCTCGGCGGAGTTTTTTGGAAAAATTTTCCCCTGAAAGGCCCACGGCCAATGAGATGCCGCCACGTGGCACCTAGAGTGGTGGAGCGTGGGGAAATTTTGGAAAATTTTCCAAATGACCAAAAAGGTGCAAAAATTCAAATTTTTGCCCGCCAACCCGATTTGGCCCTGTTTTGCCCTAAAACTTCAAATCGCCATATCTTTCGATCCAGAGCTCAGTTTTTCACGTTCTTTATATCAATGGAAAGCTGGTGAAATTATCTACAAGATTCTGGGGTCAATTTTGCATTTTAGTGGAGTTTGGAGAGATAAAATCAAAAAAACTTCTGGCACGTGGTCATGAACAGAAATGACATTTCAACCACCGATTTTAATGAAGAATGGCTCGCATTCTCTCCCAGCATGGTTAAAAATGTCAGGGGATGGGTCTGTTAGGTCACCCATGCTATTTTGATGGCATTTTGGTCAATGGTTGAACCCCTTGCATGTTTTCCCATGTTTCTCTCTCCTGGGGTCGTGATTTGCACTGTAAAAGCCAGAATGAGTTCATTTTTGCAAAAGAGAGACACTTTTCAGTTCTACAACTTCCTTTTTCTTCCTCCTTGGCAGAATTTGTGAAGAAATTTTACCTTTCCATGTAATGCAGCACCTTTTCTTGCCTCTGGATCACTGTAATGTACTGTATTGGATCTGAGATGTTGATATATGTTCTGTGATTAAAATCCCTCAATCCTTTCATATATCTATCATTGCTTTCTTGATCTTTCATTACATTTTGAGCATTTGTGCATGTTTTGTGTTGTGTTTCCTTGTGGATTGTGTATTTCATGCAGCATCAGGTGTCTACAACTCCTTTGGTGCATCACCTATTAGCATTAGTTCTTTCTTTTTGCATTCCCTATCTCTGTCTCCTTGGAATTTAGAGTAGATTTAGGAGTTTAAACCTCTGCAATTGTGCAAGTAAAATAGTTGATCAGAGGAGTTGAGGAACCAGCCTCTAATCTGGAGATTCCTCTTCCATTTTTGTGAGTCCCACACTTGGGAAGAGGATTCAATGTTGTGCAATCACACTGGATGCTAGTATGATCAAACTAGAAATCTGATCAACATCCAGGGGGTGCTGCTGATTTGCCACAACAATAACCATCATTTTCATCTCACCGCATCATCGGTACTAGATAATGAATAAGAGAAAGCCACGAGAGTTGTTAGAGTTATTCAGCGCAAATAGCTCAAGAAAGAGAGCAAAGAGAAAAGGCTAGAGCTGGTCGGAACACGCGGTGGTCTCTTCACCATAAATATTCCAAAGCGGAAGGAAAGAGGTTTACACGAGGAGAAAAAGCTAAAGGTCAATCGGCCCCACTTTTGAATTTCAAGGAAAATTTGGTTTCAATTTATCTCCTCCCAAGAAGAACACACCTCATAGATCTACAAGCCTGCATCAAGTCCCGAAAGAGCAAGCAAGGAAGGAATCACTACCAATCAAGCACTTGTCCTTGCTCACATTGTTTTACCTTTGCATACCACCTTTTCTCCAATGGCAGCCAATGTACCATGGGAAATGCCATAGCCCATTAGCCTTACCTTTCGACATGAACTCCCACGAGGATCAAGAAAGATTCTTCCCAAGTTCGATAGAGATGGGAAGACGTCACCAAATGATCATATTTCGGCCTTCTTCTGCGTGTGTTTTTTGTTGGTAGAATATGAAGATGTTGCTATTCGTCTCTTCATCGAGACATTGCATGATATTGCTGCAGATTGGTTTCATCATCTGCCCAATGGATGTATTACAAGCTGGGATGATATGAAAACTAAGTTTGAAAATCGATTCAAAACGGTGGAAGATGAACATGCTCTTCTTGCTCGACTATCTCAGGCAAAGAAAGAGCCTACATAACCCATGAGGAATTTCATGGCAAAATTCAACAAGATGGTGAACAAAGTTCCCGCCGGGATTTGTCCCAACCTTGATGGAAAAAAATGTTTCTTTATTAATGCACAACAACCAGAAGTGTGCTATCAGCTAAGAAGGGATAGGGTGGCTACTTTGGAACTTGCTCAATCTTTGGCCATAGAAATTGAAGATGACTTAATCATGGCAAGAAAATTCAAGAAAAATTCCCTCAAAGGAAAGAGTCAAGAAACTCCCAACGTTTCAGAAACTATACTCACTAAGTTGGCTAATGATGTGCTAGCTTTGAAGAAGCAAGTTGCTCAAAGTAGTAAACCTGCTCCTTACAAAGACATCCCGCAAAAAGGATACATTCCCAACAAAGCCAGGATTGTAGGTTCTCCAACAAGGCTTGATATTGAAGCAGCTCCCGCAACTAATTCCAAATGTGATGTCATTGAAGAAAGTGATGATGAGATTGAGGTCATCGAGGTTGATGAGGAAGAGCTTGATTTTGAGACATCTGAACCTGCAGTTGAAGATCCTGAGGAAGAAAGTAATAATCATTTCTTTGAGTACCGTTCCGATGAAGAAGATGAATATGAAGAAATTATAGAAGATATGAATAGTCAATCCTTCGCCGTTTTCACACGCTCTCAGAAAAAGGACCAAGATACCACTAAGGCGGGAGATAAAGAGGTTTCCAAGGAAAATCTCAAAGAATCCAAGATAAAGGAGGCTCCTAAAGAGTCCAGAGATACTGAGGTTTTAAAGGTCAAGACTATCTTAAAGAAAGGAGAGCCTTTGTTAGATCAATCAGTTAGTAAACCAACTACGAAGAAAACTTCTTCTTCCACATCCGTATCAACCAAGCCCGAGACCAAGGTCAAAAGTGTGCCATCATCAAGTTCGAAAGAACTCATATTTGAGACTTCAAGTGCAATTACTTTGCCTAAATTTGATATCATTGATCATATCAATAAAACAAAAATTTCCATATCACAGCAGAGTACTTGAAGTCCAACAAGGATCAGCTCGAGAAGTTGGTCCAGTTTATCAAAGCTGACTCTACTGTTCATTCCTCTAAAGGAATTCTAAAAAATCCCAAAGATGGGAAAACTCAAAATATTGTGGCAGCCACTACACCTTCAAATGAAAAGATCGAACCTTTCTTTGTGTCTTTTCTGATCAACGGATGCAAGTTAAGTAATTGCATTATAGACTCTGGAGCCTCGGATAATGTGATGCTTTGGAAAAAGTAGCACATGCTCTTGGTTTGACTTGTATGAGAACATTCGGATCATATTACTCTATGGAAACCAGCAAGTTCCTCTCGATTGGGAAGATTAAAGACACCCAAATGGTTTTAGCCCAATTCCCTCAAAAGCGAGTTAAGGTAACTATTTTAGTTGCTTTGATATTCCCACCTCGTATGGAATGTTGTTTACCAGGAAATTTTGTAGGGATTTGGGTGGTGAGATTCAAATGGACTGGTCTCATGCCATGATTCCTATCAATGGAGAAAGAGACAAAACTATAGTTTTGTCTCTAACTTTTTAGATTTGTCTCTAATTTTTTTCATTTAATTTAATAATAAGTTACTTTTACCCTATCAATTTTTTTGGGACAATTAGAGCCTACAGGCAAAGGTAACTTCATTCGGTTTAGGGTTTCGAATGGCTTCGTTTGGGAGTACAGGGAGCCACAGATCCATTCAAACCCTTACAAATCTCATGCAGGTGTAAGATTTCAATCCTTTGCACCATGGCCGCATCCAAAGTCGTCGGTACAAAACTCTTAACTTACTCCTTTTTCTTCTCTACTTCAGCTTTCCTAAAAGGGCTAGTAATGTCCAGCGACAAAATTGGAACAATCATAGACATAGTAGAACAGGAGGAATCGCAATCAGGCATCCCAAAATCTGAAGTGCTAGTAGGAGATCCAGGAGCCCTTTTCACCTCCGTGACAGAGCAGGAGTCGGTCTCATTGAGGAAAGGATGGTCCAACAGCTATTCAGCGGTCCACCTCTTCTTGGGATCTATGCAGAAGAGGGAAAATATGGTTGTTCATTTATGCAAATGATGCAGAACATGGTTGTCAGGGGGTTTCAAATGTTGCTCCAAGGTGGCCTGTTGGTGACCATCACCACAACAATGCAAGCCAGAGACCAAATATCAGAAGGTGAATGAAAAGGAAGAAGCAAAGGAAGCCCGCCATTTCTCTATTCTAAACGCCATCGGAAATGTGTTGGCTCTTTATTTGCTAGTATTCGACATAACTGGAGAACACGGGGTCCTTCTCGGAGCGCTGTTCATTGTTCCGACCAAGCTTTCCATACAAGAATATTGTTCCGCTTGCGCCGACGCGAGATCGAATCTCGGTACTAAACCCTTCCGCGAATCAAATGCAAGATCGAGATATTGAAAAGGAAGTTAGAGAGCCCCTGTTCAACAAATTACGACCATACGATATTCAAGGAGATGCAGAAATTTGACTTCTGGCTGCTGTGTCGGCACAGGAATGGCGGTGATTAAAAACATGGGCCAAATTGGACGTATATGTGTTTGAATCCCTCATCAGCATTTGGGGATTTTTTTGAAGAATTGGAGCGGGTTTCATCTCTGAACATCTTATCAGGTGTCTGCTAAATTTTATATAATTATGTTCATTTAATGTGTTTTTGGGAATGCCTCTGTTTTGGAATAACGCTGGTTTAATGTTTTTTTTGCTAATGGCCCTGATATGGTTGTCTTTTGAAATGTTGCCACAGGGTAGATGTTGTAGCAGGCAGATTGAAGAAATGCCAGATCTGAAATTTAGAAGATGTGGCCTCATGCCTTGTAGCAGAACTAGATGGAGGCACAGGGGCAGTATCGGAATTTTCTTGGTGGTAAGTTCTATTTTACAACAGGGTATAATTTTTTGTGCCTGAAGATTTTTATTCTTATCAGTAAGTCTCTGTGAAAAAAATCTCCACTTAGGCTTCTATCTCGAGTTGTCAATGTTCTATCTCGGATGTGCAACACAGACTTGCACCTGTGCAGTTGCTTGTTTTGGGTTTGAACTCTGTCATTTTCCATACTTTTAATGCTTCATTATTTGATGGTGTTAATGCTTTGATTCCACTGGCGCTTTGAATCCACTGGCTCTTTTTTTACAAACTAGTTCATCTTACATTTGGTTCAGCTCGACTCTGTAGACTTATTTCCTTTCATTTTAATCTTTCTGCGGCTCCATTTGGGTGTGCTAGGATGCTTTTGAATGCTTTGATATTTACACCTTGTTCGCTCTCTACTCACTACTTTTCATACATATTGTGAGCTTTCTAGCTTTCTGGTTTACTTAGAAACTTCTGGTGTGCAAGCTTTTGTCACTACCGTTGTCATGTTTCTATCCCTCTGGTTAGCTTCTCGGAGAATGAACCGGTACCATATTACCCTGATATCACCATTTCTTATAGAGATTGATACCACTAATTCCTTTTGGACTGGACATGGCTATTTCCATGGATTCCTTCCTATTCATACCTTTGAAAATTTGAATTGGTAGGTAATTTCCTTGCCGTAACTTTTTATTCATAGCTTTTGATCATACCCAATGCATGGCGTATATGTTTTTCTTCAGCCAATGCACAGGCATTGTCTCTGTCAACACAGCTGGAGTCATTATTTTGACTCATCTTCTGTCAACACAGTTGGATATCTCCTCTGTTTCCAACTCCAAGTAGGATAATTCAAAGCTTTCCAACAGCCAATGTGGCATCCATTGAATGACTTCAGGGAGATTTCCTTATTGACAATTCAAAGCTTTAAACTAAGAGTTAGCAGCAGGTGAAATAATTTATAAGTTTTTGTTTGTCTGAAGTTTTCTGTGATGTCATTTGGAAGTATGGTCCAACAGCTATTCAGCGGTCCACCTCTTCTTGGGATCTATGTAGAAGAGGGAAAATCTGGTTGTTCGTTTATGCAAATGATGCAGAACATGGTTGTCAGGGGGTTTGAAATGTTGCTCCAAGGTGGCTGTCGGTGACCATCACCACAACAGTGCAAGCCAGAGACCAAATATCAAAAGGTGGCCCCTGCTCTACCTAGTTCACTACTTCAGGAGCCATCCACGGACTAAAAATCAAAGCGTGGTGTCTGATCTCGATGGAACCGTGTTGCGGTTGAGTTCGTCATTTCCCTATTTTATGTTGATGGCGTTCGAAGCAGGCGGTCCGTTGAGAGCATTGTTGTTTCTCTTGGCGTCGCCTCTTGCATGGGTTTTGTATTCTTTTGTCTCGAGACGACTGAAATACAAGTGATGATTGTGGCCATGACAGGAATTAAGGTCGCACAAGTTACGAGCAATGGCAGGGCCGTTCTACCCAAGTTTTATATTGGGGACATGCATCCGCAGGCGTATAAGTTTTTTGTGTCATGTGGGAAGAGGTATGTGGTGACTATGAATCCTAGGATTATGGTGGAACCCTTTCTCAAAGAGTATTTGAATGTGGATTATGTAATGGGGACGGAACTGCAGGTTTGTGGAGGGTGTTGTAATGGGTAGGTGGAAAAACCAGGTGTTTTGGTTAGAATGAAGAAATAGAAATCTGTGAGGGAGTATTTTGGAGAAAAAAAAGCCAAATACTGGCCTTGGATATCGTGTCTCTGATTATCCTTTCATGTCTGTATGCAAGGTAAGATTATGTTTTATTCACATTTGAAGAAATATTATCATTGGACTTTTGTATCATTTAAAGTACTACTTCACGTTTTATAAATTGGTTTTAGATTGGGTGTGTCCTGTGATTGGAAATGGAATATTAATAGTGCAGATTCAGCTGGTTTTTATACTCAAGTTATTTTGTTTAATATCATCCAGGTGCCTTTATTTTATCATATCTTTGTAGAATATGATACCCCTAACCTCACTCTATAAATATTTTTCATGCTTGATCGACCTTCTGCAGGAAAAGGCGTACAAATTTCCCTTCTACGAAAGTTGTGGCAATACATAATATGAAAATGGCAGAAGAGGGCAGGGCACCATATTTATAGATTCTTCTAATAGCATTGAAGTCCATCAACCATAATAGGGAGGCCGTAATGGCTACAAAGGCTTCCAGGACAATGCAGAAGTTAATCCATGACCATTTCCTACACATGGAGCACTCCAACAGGATACTCAGACAGATGGTGTGCCTCCCTAAATTTCTAGGTTTTGGGTATCCTCTGTTTTGTGTTTTAATTAATGACAGATATTTAATAGTTGTATACAAGTTCATGTGGCGATGGATATTAGTTTTAATGTTTTTACATTTACAATATTTGAGAACATTGCAGATTCAAATTGCTAAATATTATTGAGTAGAGATTTAAATCTGGGGGAAAGTCTTCCTGTGGATAGATCAGATTTTACAAACTTGTCATAATCTATTTCACAAAGGCCGCATTAAATGTATTTACAACAAAATTTGTGATGTATATTGTTCCTCTTTAAATCGTAGGTGGCCGAGCAAAATTTTAAAATTCAAGAAGAATGGGTCCAATATCTGGACAGTGCCCAAAGCACTTGAATGTGATTCTTTAATATGGGTGGAGAAGAAACAAAGGAAATAAGGTTTTACCAGGTATTTTTTTGCTCCTCCATTACATGAGTAAATTTTGGTGAGATGCTATTAAAAGTTATAGTTTTCTATTGCCAAAATCCGTATTGTTTATTTCTGGGTAATGTTATGTTTACCAGTAAAATAGTAATTATTATAACACCTCATAAGCATATTTTAATATAAAATAATTATTAAATGTCACTGTTGCAGCAAGGTGAAGGAGAGGCCATTAATACTTGAATCCTAAAGAATATAACACCCAATCCTATGCATTTTAAACTGGTGAAAGTAAATATTTTATATTTTGTATGTTCTTATTTTATTTCATTGCGGTCGTTGTTTGCTACCACTTACAATGTATTGAATCAAGCTACTATGTCAGGTTTGTGTGTGGCATTCTGCTAAGAATATTCAACCCTTCTCTATTCACTTAATGGCATTTAGAATAAGTAGCTTATCGGCAATATCAAATGAGTGGAGGAAGTTTTGCTGTAGAGCAGAGCAAGATCGCTATGCATCAATACTGGAGGTCTTCTAGCATAGTTATCCTTTCCACCATTAATCTGAACTTGTACCATTACTTAGGTTGTTATAAGGCTTTAGATAATTATTTGACAAAATGTATGTAGTAAAAGTTATTAAAATTTCCCATTCTCTATTCCATGCGAACAAGATGACATATACAAAACAAATGCAGCTACCGCATAAAGATTTATTTCCCACTATTTCATATCATATTTAGGCCAATTTTTCTTCTCATTCGGTATTTATTTACTTTGTAATTTGATATTCTATCTTGGAAAGGATTTGAAGCCTAATATTTTCATGTGTATACTATATTACGCAGAAATTTTAGAACAACATATGTTGGAAATATGTTGTCTTCACAAGACTATGATTGTATTTGAAATTATAGCTTCATCATAAACTTTTAGTTTACAAGGAAGAAACATATATAACCCCTCTGATCCTTATTTGTGGCAAATGGGTTTTCTTTTTGACCTTATTTTCATTTATATTTTTGGTTAAAGGATTGGGTAAAATAAAAAGGCTTAGAAGGGATATATAACCCGCTTAACCACATGCTTCTAAAAGAAAATTGAAGCGTAAATGTGTGGGGTGTGTTTTAGAGTGCTTCATTACTTGAAAGAGTTTGATAACATCCTTGTGAAACTCATTTTGGATATGCATGGCATTCCATGAGACCATATCTCTTTGAGGAATTTTGTCAAATAGTTGACATGCCTTGCATGTCCTTCCGCATTTTGCATGCATGTCTACTAATGAACTTCAAACATCTAACAAAAACCCAATTTCCATTATGCTTAGTTTGATGTTTGTGTCCTACTTTAAAGCTTAGATTTCGATGCAGGCTGAGAGCATGCTGGAAAATGTTGTGGAGTTTTCCTTTACACCCATTGGTTGCATTTGCTTCCACATCTTGTATACATGTCTACCAGGGTAATTGCAACTACAAAATCTGACATTCCTCAATCCTTTATGCTTTTATGGATGTCCATACTTCTAAAGCTCCCATTTTGTCACACGCTGGGAAAACACAAGAAAATGTAAATTGATTGGTTTGGAGACTTTTCCATTTCATACAATGAAACAATGCATGTATTAGTCTAATTAATTTAGTTTAAGAATAGAAAAAACTATGAACAATTTTTTTTTGTCATTTATTGAATTTATTGTTTAAGTTTGCATGTATTTTTTGTACTTACCAAGACTTATATTTTATTGGGTTATGTATCTTAAAGCATATTTCAATGTTCAACTGTACCATGGGGGAACACCATATTAAATAATTATTTGTTTTATATTTGGTATTCATATGTGTATCTCTTCATACTTTTTGGATCACTTCCATGATAGTTATATGTGATACCAATATTTTATCTTTAAAAAAATTATAATTAATGTATTGTCTCTTTGCCATAATCATATGATTCATATTTTTGTCAATACTCTACTAAAGTATTCATAAAAGTATTCTGCACCATTCTCAAGGGTATAGATCTACAACCTTCAAGGAAGTATACATGTTCAACAAAATAGCTAGTATGCAGCTCACATTTGATAATAAAATAGTGGTCAGACTAAATTTAATACTTATATAGTGAATTTGGTTTTAGTACCTGATACTCATATACCTTATATGGACTACTACGATAATATGGAATGCGACCACTGTATCTGGTTTTATAGTAATCATTATATTCTTTAATTCAAAATGAAAAAAAGTGTTAAACAGTAAGGGACACTTTCCATTAGAAAGAGAAAATAATGATTAGATTAAATTTCATGTTCATCAAGAAATATTTCTAAATAACCCCGAAGAAGCAAGTGCAAAGTAGGTTTGTTATATACATTTAAAAACAGGCAGCCCCATAAGATTTTTAGACACACAAAACTACAAAGTTGGTTTGGACATTATTGCGTGGAAAATAGCTTCTCTTGATTGGTATGAAGACCATTGCAGTCAACACATGATTTCATCAAGAAGACTATATATCCTCCTAACTCTTCTATAAATATTTAAAGTTAGCTGAGAATCCTTTTGCTTCTTCAGCTGTATATTAATTTCTATGTAACATTTTTTCAATTTTCCTTTCATTTTGTTTTTTTCGGTTCATGTTCATATATTGCAGAACTTTGATGATGTATTGGTGCCATCGGACCATGTAAGCAGAAGCTACAACGATACTTAACTGTTCTACGATTGCGTACAAGTGCTCACCAAATAGAATTGTTGGGTGAAGGGTACTCTCATTTTCTCATTAGTGGAGATGTTTATTGCAGAGATTCTATTAATTCTACTCATTACCCAGTCTTCCACAAGGTATGATTTCATATAGAGTGGGAAATAAATTAATAATATTGGTTCAATTTTTCAACCATTTATTACAAGTTGTCTGTGTTGTTAGATGTTGTCATTGGCTTTCGTGTGTTTTCCCCAGCTGAGTGGGAATCATTTGGTGTATATTGTACTTCTTATGTAACTATGGAACTAAAGAGGAATATTGAAGGATTGGTACACCATTTATTTTCTATGCATGCCTGTTGATTTTCTTAATACCTATTTGGTCCCGTCATTCAACTTTAGAGGACTAGATCACGAATAATTTATGGTCTTCAAGGTTGTCCATTTAATAGAGATCTTATTTTGACTCTTATCAGGCAACGTTGAAATACACTGGGTGGATACGTACTTCCCATTTACCAATCTATCCTTTGAGCTGGAAATTTATTTTCAGGTAAAAATTTGCAGCAGTGATCCAAAATTACCAACTTTGAACAAATTTTAATTTAAACATTGTTTAGCCTTAGATGCAATTGTTTTCCCATCGCTCATTTTTTTCAGTTTCATCTCTGCAACTTTCATTGTTTGGACAACTTACAAGTGTAAGACAATTTTTTGAAATTAACTCTTGCTACTTTAGATCATTTCCTCAGGGGAAGTGGATGGAGGTGTTAGGTCATGGTGTGACTGAGCAATCAATACTAAATTGCAATGATAGACCAGCTGGAACTACTGCATGGGCTTTTGGACTTGGGCTTGAAAGACTTGCAATGGTTCTTTTTGATATTCCAGATATTCATCTTTTTTGGTCCAGTGATCATCACTTTACTTCTCAAGTATGTGTCTCTTAATTACAGCCACAATTGCACTAGTATCAAATAGAACCACAGAAACCGAATCATCAGAAACTGTTCGAAGGCGGGCTTGTATAAATCTGAGAATGGCCTCATATACACAGCCAAGTCTAGAATTATGATTATTAAACTTGGCCATAGTGGGGCTAATATCTGAGGATTGCATTGAACCTGATCTATCAATGATGAAAAATGACATGGTGAGGGACATTCTTAGAATGATCACAGCCAAAATGATGTCCATCATCGGTTATGTACCCTGCAGAACTTATATTTTGTCCAGTGCTCTTAATAGGTGGGTGCCACAGTTTCTCGGTGCAGTAAGATTTATCAGAGCCACCTACCTCTGTCTCATGCTCCTCAGATTTGCAGTGGTGATTACAGCGGCCAAATTCTTCCCGCTCTTCTTCAGTGCAAGGATCAACGAACCTGACACATTGCCAATAAGTCTCATGAGTCAGCTCGTCTTTGGCAATATCCACGTCAGGTCCATATTTCACAGTTGCATGCCTAGAACCATCGTAGAGATTGTTGGTACACGCAGAGTCTGGGCAAGGAACCAAATGGATGTGGCCTCGACCCAGTTTCCTACAATACATATTACACATCTCCGCCTCACCTCTTTCTCCCCATTTATACTTTCGATCATGAATCTCAATATCTTCACTATCTGAAATGAATCTTACATTTCTCATATTTCCATGCACCGTATCGTGCAAGCCAGAGTGATCTATAGGAAGCTGACAGAAGTAACCACAAGATTGACATCTGTTGTCACAATAGTGCACAAAATCTTCATTTTTTGTGTGAACATGCGGGCCTTGGTGATCTGTTTCAAAGGGAGGAATGGGAATGCAATAGCCTTTGCGCAGGCCATTTTGTTTTGACACAAGATCATACTCGAAAGATCCCCTTTGACCCTGGAAAACCCAAGTTTGTCTGACTAGCTCTGTAAAGATCTCACATATTCCCGGCATTTCACATTCTTCAGGGCAGGCATGTTCATTTCCACACAAATGCTCTGCATATGGATTCAGATCATGGAAATGGTCTTTGACTCCACATGTCCTGCTGCAACCAATTATACTGCAATTGCTCTAGCAATATCTCTCATGGCACTCATGTTGCTTATGTTTACACTCGATTGCCATAGCACATGGATTGCTGCAGCTTGGAAGAGAGCATTTTTGTTGCACAAATGTTGCGGGGAATTGCACTTGTGCTGACCAAAGTGTTCGGGCCTCAGAGAACACAACTCATTGCAATTTGAAGACATATGAAATAAGTGACAGGTCTCTCGACATGTGTGATTTTTTTCTTTGCAGTCATGAGAGCCTTCATGCCCAGCCAAATCGTTGCATACATTAAAGCTGCCTCCTTCTCGAGCACAATAGCTTCAACTTTCTGCACATGAATGACTACTCATGCAAGAATGGTCATCAATGTGGCCTTTCTCAAGTACACATCTCCAAAAGCACACTGAACATTTGCATCCACACACAGATAGTCCTTGTTTTACTTTACCCAGAGCTACACTGGCCTCTAATTGCAACCTTTGTACCACATCATTATCAGAAAATTCTATAGCATTTGCACTTATCCACTTTTGAACTCTGTCTTGCCTTCTTTCTGCGAGTGACTCAAGGAAGTTCTCAAACATTGAATGCCACTCCTCACCGTTTCTGCCTTTCCTTGGTAAAACCAACTCCAAGCTTGATCTGAGTTGAGATAAAACCTCTCTTATGGTAACAGAGAGTAATGAATCATTGCTAGGTGTGAGATACAGACCTGAATCTTTAATGTCACATGACAAATCCCCAACAACAATAGGAGAATCTGGAATTTCCTCTTGCGTGTCAAAAATAACGAACACCTGCAATTCTTCATTTGCATTTGCAGAAAGACATCCCGTATGGACACCAGACATAAGATTTCTCCTCAGAATATCAACTATCATAGCAACACGCTTACTGTCAATGGAAGTCCAGTCTTTAGCAGCAATTTGAGCTATAATAAGCTTGAGATCCCTCAAGAAAGTGGATCCATTGTCATACCAAGAATAAATTTTATCCTCTATTGTTTCTGTTAGCTCCCTTAAGCTCTCTTTGTAGTACTCAGATCGATTATAAGGAGCCATAGCAGCAATCTTGACCCTTCCATCATACATTTTTAAAATAAAATTGTCTTGAGATTTGCTGCATATCCGAGAAATTTTCTCAAGAAATTCTTGTTGTAGGTCACCTACATCGGATGTATCCACATCCTTGATAGCAATGTAAAATAGACCTTTAAATAAATTTTTGTCCTGCTTCAGTAGATTGATACCACTCTGGAACCGGCTGAAAGCAGACTCTGTGTCCTTATCCAAATGAAAGTCCTGTTATATCAAGAAAAAAGAAAATGAAAATCATTATTTCTTTTCCTTGACAACATTCCCTGTTTCCTCGACTCATTGGACCACATCAAAGCAAGGAGCACTTGAAACAAAAAGAATAAAGAATGTTGTTGTTAGACATTAACATACCTTTTTGTTGAATATTGTGAGGTTGCTAACAACAACATTGAGCACAGAGAGAAGCATATCTTCTTGTTCACTTCGCTCAAAACTGTCGAGTCCCTCAAAGTCTAAGAGCACATACAAGTATCTGTTGTCACCCTGGCCATCTCCATCTTCGCCTGTTGTGATTTTCATCCACACACCATCGGTGCACCTGCCCCCTGCAACATCCAGAAGAGACCCTGATAGATGGTTCAGCAAATATGACTTTCCGCTGCTTTGCTTTTCCATTGAAGATATAACCTTAATTTTACCCTTCCAGTTTCTGAGAACAACATCATAGAAGCCAAAGCGTATAGAATTAGCAAGTGATACGCTGTCCACGTAGCTAATGTAATGTGGTATCTGAAGTCCATCCTTGAGAGCTACCATGGCATTGTTTTTTACACGAGCTATTTGAATGGGAATGAGGCATACAAGCTTGCGAACCCACATTCCCATTTTCACATGCGTCTCTTCCTCTGCTGCAACTGAAATCAGGTAATTCTCTGCATTGTCGACTTGAAATTCAATTTTCATCTTTGAAAAATCTTTATCTTTACCTGCCTTGAGTTGTCTGATTAGTGCTTTTAAATACTTGATGCATCCTCCTCGAATGCAGGATCTGATCTGGCGCTTTCTAGTACCACTTTGAATCTGATGCTTTTCTTGTAGTCCGGAAACAATGCAGGCGTTGTTGCAAACTTGTCAAAAATGTGGTATATGTATGGAAAGATGGTTTATTAATTTTTGTGGGTGTATATCAGGTGATGGCTACATTTGGATGAAGTTGAGGTGATTTGCTAAAGTTGAGGTGAGTGTAAATATGAAAAGTATCTTCTAAATAAATGTCTTGAATCTCAAAAATACCTTTCCGCCCTTTTAAATAAATGTCTTAAATCTGAAAAAATGTCATGGAAAGGGTGCCCTTACAGCCACCTCATAGTATCTCAATAGGCATTATCATCCTCCATAATTATTCAAGTAGAGGGAGATGTGAAAGCATTTTTGTGTATTGTATACATTCTGAACTGAGATTGAGGAAGCATATAGAAATCTTTAAGGTCTGTCCATTACATCCACTTCCCAAATCTCTACAAGTCATGAAATATTTTAATTCCTTTCTCAAACCAAATCAGGGTAGAGTAGCCTATTGTTAAGGCAAGGATCCTTTCCTTGACAAGATCCTTGCCTTGACAAGAGGCTGCTCTGCCCTCCTTTGGTTTGAGAAGGGAACTAAAATATTACATGACTTGTAGATATTTGGGAAGTGGATGGAATGGATAGACCTTAAAGCTTTCTATAACCTTCCTCAATCTCAGTTCAGACTGTATACAATGCTCAGAAATGCCTTCACAGCTCCCACTACTAGACTAAACTGGAACTATACCTTCCATATCCTTGACTAAGACTTCCATAATACGTGACCCTCTCTACAGAAACATCTAAGAATTGCAGGCGAGAAAGATTACCAAGCTGCCAGAGAATTGTCTTATGCATCGTGCAGGTTATATATCAAACTGATTTGTTGCTTGACAAGAACAAGGATTATGTTGTTGCAGAGCATCAAGGTCTATTAAGTTCTTCAAAATGTTCCTTTGTTGCAAGTCTCTTCCCTACTTTTCCGAGGAATCTTCTAAGTCAGCAAATTATGTCTTCTAAACCATTGCTTCTTTTAATCTCTGCAATTGTTTTCTTCTAACTACTATCGTATTGTTAATGTTTGAATATTCACTTTCTGGAAATTTTGATAGGTAGTGATACATGCTTGTAATATTTTTTTGTCATGAATACTATTCAAAAGGTTTGTGGTATTATTAACTCCTTTAAAATTCTGTGTAGCAACAACTGCAATCTCTCTTGGAAACATTGAGCTCAAGAAAGCCTCACTACATAAGATGTGTGAAACCGAACAATGTTCTAAAGCCAGTAACATTTTTGAGAATTACAATGTTTTATAACTACGTTGCGAGGTAAGCAGCCTTTGGCCTAAGATTATTACATTTTGAATTCAAGTTTTCTGATGACTTGTATGAAATTTCCTGGTTCAACCAAAAGCTTAGCATACAGAAACATAGAATCTCGATTAGAATGTGTGGCTCATCTGCATTGCAAGGTGTCATGGAAGCAATCAGGATTAGTTGTGCTGGATACCTCACAAGGTGAACATTTGAAGAATTTATTGACCATTTTGGTATTCTCGCCCCTGAAGCATTGGATGTGAAGTAAGTCTTCAAAGTCTTTGACACCATTTTCATAGAATAGCTTGGAAATAATCATTCTTCAAATTTTTTATGCTACTTGATTTCAAATTTCAAATTCTTAGCACAAAATATCAGATTCTAATATGGAGACTTCTTACCATATGTTGTAGCTATGATGAGAAGTCTGCAAATAAAATTTTACTAGAGAAAATGCGTCTCCAAGGCTTTCAGGTATGGCCAATTGCATGTCTTCACATGTCAGGGCAGTTAGTTTCCTTTTGCTTGTTTCAAACATCTTTTATTACATGTTATACTGGAACAATTGCATTTGCTTGATGTAAAAGTTTGTATTATAAATGTGGCCTATCTAATCACAACCTTTTACGTTCCATATTCTACTAACATATCTCTTAACAACTTTCGTTACTTAACTGATTTTCATACCTGACAACTCTTAATGCCTTTTTCACCTCGTAGTTTCCAATTACCCATATTTACTAATATGCAAACCATCACCTGAAGATGATTGATTATCCCAACACCCTACCTAATCAATCATTTGAGAGAATATTTGGTCTTTGTATTTCTATTATTCTCACTCACTTAAGTTGCATGTACCACCACAATCCATACCGAAGAGATTCTTGGACATTCAGTAAATGCCTGCACTCCTATGACATGCAATCCCTATGAAACCCCTTCCTTCTGTATAGTTAAGAATGTTGCTTGTTATCAGTTTTAACTCCATGTTGCTGACTTTAGGAAAATCCAACAAAAAACTAACATGCAAAGAAACTGATCTAAAGACAAAACAAAAAATGTAGTTGAATATAATATAATTTTATTGACAATGGAGCTTTGATGTTCCATACGTCCACAAGAAGAGAATCAATCACTTAAAAAATTACCAAGTACATAAAAGTATAAATTGCAAAACGTAAATTAGAGCAAAGATCACAATTATTCATGTTTATTGTGGATTATCTTGACTCATTTTTTGTTATACAGGGGCATTTTCATCAATTTGCTTTGAAATTGCTTTGAAGCAGGGTAGCTTTAATTGGTCTATTGGTGAGTGTTGTGCCTCAATGATTTCACTGGGCATTGTTTGTATATAATGCTTGTATGTTTTTACTCAATTTTCATGCATGTAGTGTAGAATATCCACTAAAGAAAAAATAGATGAATAATGGCTTCTTTTTTTTTTTTGTACAGGCTTATATCGGAACATTTTCACTAGGCATGTGTGGAATTCCAAGGATTATAATGTCTGAGGTTAGTCCTTGATATAAGTTATGAAAATGGATTGACAGTAATGAGTTAGTGATAACTAATTTTTTAGAACAAAATGTAAAGATCGGGTCGATTTAGTAAAAACTAATTATTGTCCTAATTTAAATGTAATTTGTGAATACTTTTGGCAGAATTAGAGTAAAATATGTGATCATAATTTCTTAGAATCCAATGCACCTTCATTGCTAACGATAGTAGACAATTGCATCAAAGTTGAGACAATCAAAGCGAAGAACATGAAGATGACTGCTGCCGATGGAGAGGCAATTGCTCAAAAAGGAAGTTGCTCAAAATTAAAGTGAAGAAATATAACCTCAAAGTAGCACTAGGGAATCATATGCATCACTTGAAGTTGGTGGTGGAGAGAAGGTGTTAATATTGTATATCAAGGGTTAATGGAATTCAGACACCCTTTTGTATTTTATCATTGTATTTCAAGGGTTAACAGAATTCAGACACCCTTTTGTATTTTATCTTATTTTATATTAATAAAATATTTGTTGACCCATTTATTGGGCACAATATTTAAATCAAATTGTTGTTAATTTATAATATTAATTACCAGACCACTCGACATCATCGATGATATGTAACTTCGTTGATTACACTATATGATATTTGGTTATTAGGTAGTTTTAAAATTCATATTTTTCATTCTTTAAATTTGTATCGTCTCTAAAGAGACAATAAAATTGAAATTAGTATTGTCTCAGAGAGACAAAATGTTAGTATTCGGTATTGTCTCTAAGGAGACAATAATGATATTGTCTCTAGAGAGATGAAAATTATATTGTCTCTCAAGAGACAAAATATGTATCAATCATTATTGTCTCTTGAGAGACAATAATTAGAGACAATATTAGAGACACCCGCTTTGAGACAATAATAGAGACGATATACAACTTTTTTATTGTCTCTATTTGAGACAATTTAGTCAAATTTTGTCTCTATTAATGTCTCAAATCTCCTCAAGCTTAATAGTAGTATTGTATTTGTTTTGGCAATATATATAATGTTTTATTGTACAAATGTATTTTGGGAGTATACGATGTCTATTTTGAGGGGGCTTTCATAGACACGATATTCAAGATCATTTTTGTTAAGTAGCTAAGAACACATGAAGATGGAGGCAACGAAGGTCGGAAGACATTTATTGTCCTCTTGTTAGTGGCTAATGATGAGGCCATACATTTGATATAGTGGCTTAATATGTTTCTCAATATTTCAATTATTTTCATGTTTTTGTTCGATGTCTAAATAAAACCATTTTTGTTAAGTGCTAAGAACACATGAAGGGAAAGAGACATATTTTTAGATAATCAAACTTTTGATATAGGGACATGTTTCTCTAAAAGATTTTGTTGAGGTAAACTCAAAATAGATTATTATCTAGTCATCTCGGGAGCTTTAGGAATCTAGAGGATTCAAAATTCGGGGAGAGGGGTCTAGGAACTATCCATAAATTCAGCTTGAGAACTACACTTCTACGAGGGTCACAAAACAACTTGATGGAGCTTTCAGTACCTAATATAAGAACTTTTCTCATAATAACATAAAAGAGGATATGTTTCTCTTTTCCACGTGCACACTAAGGGGGAATGTTAGAAATATTAGTGTTTCATGTGAGACATATTTGTAAATTATATTATTTGTTATATTTGTAAGTAATTTTGTTTAATTTGTTTGAAAAAAAAACTTACATAGATAGGTACTTGTGAGATTGAGTGGGATAAAGTGTAACGTGTAGCTTCTTAATAGTTGACATTAACTCGTACATATTAAAATATACATACATGCATATATGCATATATATATATATATATATATATATATATATATATATAAATATATATATGCATATATGCATATATGCATATATACATACATATATATGCATATATATATATATATATATATATATATATATATATGTATATATATATATATGTATATATTATATATATATGTATATATATATATATGTATATATATATATATATGTATATATATATATGTATATATATATATATGTATATATATATATATATATATATATATATATGTATATATATATATATGTATATATGTATATATATATATATGTATATATGTATCTATATACATATATACATATATATATATATACATATATACATATATATATATACATATATATATATACATATATATATACATACATATATATATATATATATATATATATATATATATATATATATACATATACACACACACACATATGCATATATGCATATATGCATAAGCATATGCATATACATGCATATGCATATATGCATATATGTATATGCATATGTATATACATATATATGCATATGCACACACACACACATCCATACATATATGTATGTATATATGTATGGATGTATGTGTGTGTGCGTGTGTGTGTATTTGGATATTTCTTATACACAACATATTTGGATAAGAATTTTAGGGGTTTTTTGGGCTAGGTCAAGGGGTTTTCATATTTGCATAAAAAGTTTCTTCAAAAGAAGATAAAAGGGGTTCCAAAATATTAGCATCATAACACCCAAAACTTCACTTTTATAACATCTTCTTGATTAAAATTAAAAATAGGTCAGTTTCCCTCCTTTAGCTTGACCATAAAAATTAAAAACATCCCATAATAATCACTAGAACATTCACAATTGACCCATATAGGTTGGCCATGCCAAAAACCTTCATCCATGCACCAAAATCCTCAAAATCCCACCAATGGAATGAGAAAAATCCCCTCATGCCAAAATATTTTTATTAAAGCTCTAAAATCACCACACATGTTTAAAATGACATTTAAACATCATCCATGGTCTCAATTTATCATGAAACCAATCAAATTATTTCATTTAATGGGCCCACTGGCTCATTACCTTCATAAAACACATGTTTCCACCACCATGTCTTCACATTTTGGGCAAGATCACCAATAAACACTCAAATATGGCATGTGACCACTCAATGAAAATTTTAGAACATTTATACAACTTATAACAAGTTAATCTCATGAAACAATCATATGTTCAAACCAACATCAACTTTTTCCTTCACCAAATCAAGCTTGCCCAAAAATTAGTTTTACAAATACAATTGGTTAACACCCTTCCTGATATTTTCAAGACCTAAAAATGGATTAATTGGATGAAAAATTAATCCTCTTCACATTACAGGTGATAGAAAAGCATCACCCAATCCATTTCATGCACTAACCAACTCAATCTTTCAAAAAATAATGTCATGTCTCCTAAAGCAAAAAATATTCTTGTCCACAAATTGACCTGAAACCATATCAAAACTCATCATCATGAACAAAAATTATATCAATATAAATATATGAATTATATTTCCAACACAAACTTTAATCACCTCCTAAACTCCTCTTGTATCTCATGTAATGTCAACTTTACTGAAGACTACTTCTAACTACCCCAAAACTACCCTTTGACTAGTCAACATAAATGAAGCATACTTGACCATTTAAATCATCACCATGACCTAAAACATCATTTAAAATCAATAAAAACTCACATACATCACATAATGGTCATTTATTTTCAACTCCTTTGGACAACCTTGTCCCAAACTGAACTTCTTCAAAACTGACCTATGTTTGAGTGGGGTCTCATCATCACCATAACTCTATCACCATACATTTTATGGAAATTTGAAGGATTCCTATACATTTTCCAATCATCATCCATGCACTATCAATAAATTATTTCCACTTAGGAAATCAAATATCTCCTACCGCTTTTGAGCTAGGGTTTCAAACTCATAAAAGTTGTTTACCTTCTTAACATTCGTTCATAAAAATGTGATGATGAAATGACCTCATTATTTTTTTTAAACCTTATAGAATCAATTTAGAAACATCCCTGAAATCCAAAAGGTCCCATGTAAATCACACAATTCAGGGTGAGCATCAGAAGATCCAATTCGAGTTGGAAATGACCTTGTTCTTGACCATGTTTTCAAAACAAAATAACATAACATGCAAAATATTCACATCATGGAAACCTAAATTTTTTCCCACAACACCATGACACATCCTAATAACATCTAAAATCATCATGTCATCAAATCTCTCAATATTTCATCCTCAATTGAGACTTGCATAACTATCCCTTAGGGTTTTACACTATAAAGGCTAGGGTCAACTAAAACAACCTCATAAATCATCATAAAAACTCCAAATGGTCCTAAAATACTATGGTACATCATGATACACTTCCTACATGCATCCATGAGCTCATATAGCTCCACAACTCAATCTCATGCAATCTAACAACCATACCTAGTCCAAATGAGCACCTGAAACATGGTCACCAACTATATATCTACACCATGAACTCATGTGAGTTCCCAAGAACTCTCAAAAATTATATCCATCATTCCAACATGCTTCTCAAGTCACCAAGAAGCTCAACCACCATACACCATCACCTAGGCTAGCTAGGTCACCTGAATAGGCTTGTTAGAACAAGCAATCCTCACTGAATCACCTGATATCACCATGAACACCTCTGAATCATCATGTCATCATCATCTCATCAACATCTATGACCCTACTCCATCATCCAATTTTTCATTAATGAGGTTTTTCATCAATGAAAACACTAAACCACAACATGCCAACAATCTCCCCTTTGTCATTGATGGAAAACCACCTGAAACTTCTCCCCTTTTTACATTAATGACAAAGGAATACCTATACCAACATATTATTCATCTTCCTTAGCTTCATAGGATCATATTTTGGTTAGAAACATCAACCAAAGGTCTCATTCTAGCTCAAAATCTTGAAATTCTTCTCAAAAATTGATTTTTAGCCATTTTCAAGCATGGAAACACCATACTCCCCTGGGAAAACATATACACCTCATATGAATACCAATAAATCATGAAGAAAACATCATTACCTATTATTAGGTTAAAACATCATCCATCCACCTCTAAGCATGTAAAAATTGTCATTTTCACCTTCAAACTCTTTTTTTTTCCTCTTTTATCATCCTCTAACCATTAAATAGACTATATACTGAATCATACTCTTCATGAACATGCCAAAAATGATTATAGAAAAAATAAAATATCATCCTTCTTACCTTCACCTTGGGTTATTTTTTTTAAGAGACAAAAACTTTGTTTTAGACACAACCACATGTTTCTTCATTCATCCACCACCTTAAGACACATAGATCCCTAAATAGACCTTTCAAGTGGTTTTAAAACCATTTTTGACAACTCTAAGAACACCATTCACCTTCCAAAAATCACAACTTTCCATCACCCCCTAGACTTAAACCATCCTCCTAAAGTAGAAAAAAAACAAAATTTCAAACTTACCTTGTCTTACTTTCTTGGAAATGACTCAATCACTTTCCCATTCCTAAATCTTCTTTTTAGTGTCCTCAAAAATATCTCCATTTTAGATTAATTTTGACCTTGACATCAACCCTTGCTTTAGGAGAAATCAAAAACATCTCTACCTACTAATACAAAACTCATTCATAAATCCATTGAAAGAAAAAAATTTCTAACACATTCTCCATAACATATTTGTCCATCTTCATTCATCCAAAACTCTTTATACTCTTTAGAATCATATTTTCACCTCATGAACTTAAACAACTATACACTTAGAAATCAACTTAAACAAACTCACTAACTTCAATAAATCATCTATACACCTTTGCATCCTAAATCAATATCACTAACACTCTTTGATGATAAATATCATTTCATACTTCATGCAACAAAAAAAAATACCTTCATTATAGGATAATGAATACACTTATAACCTATAGACAACTTTCATAAGATTTCATACTTCTTCCATCATCACCATTTGAGACATAAATTACTATAATTTTCAATTTATGATCAACATTGAAATCATTTTAGAAAGCATTGCAGATCAATCTTGAAGCATTCTTATTCACTTGCTTTTCTTTAATGATAAGCTCTCTAGACACCTTTAAAGACATTAAAATCATTTATAAACACCTTCACTTTATTCAGACATACATTTTATACACTTTAAATACACACTTTTCTTATTTTCTTTAAAATTTCTTAAATTGTTCAAACTTTACCTTATACTTACAATGACATAGTAACCCTACAAATTTTACATCAACTTTCATATATTCTAACTTCATATCAAACATACATTACAAACTCTTGAAAACTTTAATCATCATCAATCAATACATATCAGTTTTTATCATCATTATCTTCATGTATCAAACCTTAACATACTTGTAGTGAATCACATACATTCAATCATACAAACATTTTACCACCTATGACACATTCTTTCATTCCATAATATTACAAGAACCTTGCAATACAAACTTATCATTTAGAATGCATATCATAGTCTTCAAAGATATCTCACATACCTTCTTATTCATCATTTTATGAACTTACTCAAATAAACTTAACCATTTCAAATAACTTTATCTATCCTTGAGTATACTTACACACCTCAAATCTAGACTTGATGATGATACTACACAAATATATACATGAGTTGAAAATATGATGACACCATTACATTACATTCATGAACCTACTTATCATTTTATTTTAAATCACTCATCACTATCCTTTACCTCAAAGACATTTAAACACCCATTTAGAAATTTTATTACATCTAACAACATATTAGACAAGCTCAAAATTTTATGATATCAGCACAAACATTCTTTAGATAACACTTCAATACCTTTGAACCTAATAAAGTTTTTGAATCAATATATTTCATGCATTAATTCTTTTCTTCCACTACACACACTCTATTTTACAATGCCAATGATGATTGACTTATGATTATGGATTTTTAATCCCTTGTTATATGAAATAATTCAAGTAGATTCTAACCTTAAACTTTTTAGAATGATTAGACATTATGACCTTTTACATCATTGAATTATCATTTTAACACATTATACATCAAACTTTCAATGTATTTCAGTTCTTGATCACTAAACTATATCCTTAGCTATAAATTTCTAAAAAGAATCATTACAATCTTATGATTTGATATTCATTTAAGAATCTTGAACTTCAGACATTTTGGCCATCCATTGATTATCATACACTACTTGAACTTCACTATAAAAATTTAACTCCATGATTCTTGAGATCTTTAGACACATCATCATCTAAGAAAATAAAGATCATACTCACAAATTTATTACATATCTCATATTTTGACATCATTATCATGTCAATGATTATTCCTTATTCATCAAGAAAATTTTATATCTAAGGTCATATTTGCATCTTTCAATCATACCACATAACACATCACACATGTTTGTACCAATGATTTGAGAGTTTAAAACCAAACAAGAATGGTGAAAAATCATCAATTTTACATATATAGTAAACATTTCTTCTTCAAAATTTTAAACATAATGAACATCTTCAAAGATCTTCCATTTTCAAATCATTTTGAAACCAAACCACAAATAAAAAACATATAGACTAATCCTTCTTCTTATCAATTCAACATCTTAAATCTGAAAACCCAATTATAACTATGCACAACACATTTAGTCTTAGAGAATACATTATTTCAACATGTGATTACACAAACATTCTAAGTTTTAGATTACAAACTTAAAACCTGAATCATTATTTTAACTTTAACATATTCCATTTACTTAAAAGGTTCACACACTCTTTATGATTTATAAAAATTTGGAAGAAATTAACCACAAATTCAACAATACTTCTTCTTGAATATCATTGTATATCATGATTATTTGAACCTTCATTTTACATATAAACCCTTAATCAATGATCATGATCACATATCAAATTTTTGATTTATCCTCACAGCATTCATGATGAATTAACAATAAAAATTTTTTCAGATACCCATTTGGCTCAAAATACAACCTCAAGGACCAAATGATATTCATCAAAAATGTATATACATTTTGATTTAAATCAAAACTTGACCATCAATTAAATCAATTTAGCACTTTAAACTCATTCTACATTTTTTGTCATGAAATTAGAAATTTGAAATCATTTAGGATCTACACACTACTTTAATTTAAACATATATAGTTAGATGATATTATACAACAATTTAGCTATAGAAATGATTTATCCTTGATCAATTCATCATTTTCATACATCCTCATACATATTTTAAATATCCATCATCAGAGATTATAGACACCTTACATAATGATCATACAAATGTATTTAGAACATTTAGACTTAAACAACATTATATGACCATGACACAAATAAATGTAATAAATCACCACTTTGACTTGATGAATGACACACCATGATTTCATTATTTTGAGACCATGATCAACAATTTACACACTCATACACTTTAAAAATGTACTACATGATCTCACTCTTTCATCCATACCACTACACACAATCATACACCTTTTGATGGAGTTGGACATGATATACCACATACACTTGATTCAAGACAACATTCCATCTTAAACACATATCCACACAACATATAGGATCTCAAAAACATAGAATCATTTTCACAAGACACAAAACCTCTTATGAGACATTAATATGACTCATACACATTGTAAGTCATCTCTAAAATGACCACTTACATCATGATAAGCAAACTCAAACTTTAAGAACACAAACAAAATATACATAAGACAACAACAAAAACTTAAATCTTGACATACACAACATGACCAACCATTTTAGAATCACAAGAACATACTTAAGGACTTGAAATGACATACCTTAACACCATGAAGAACACACACATACCAAGACAACTCCCCCTCACTCCAATGCTTCATTTGAACCAATACACCTCTAAGAATCCTAGTAGAGGCATATGTCATCATGGAGGGCTAAGAGAGAGACCTAAGAAGGTCTCAAGCCTTCTTTTGGCTCCTTGATTGATTCATTATTTTCTGATTCTTCATTTTCAAACAAACTCCTCCTTTTGATCAATCACACCTTTGGGATCCTCTTGAACACTTTGGCTAGCCTCTTCCTTCTTCTTGTACTCCTAAACTTGTGGCTTGGATCCATGAGTTCCTTTCTTCAATCTATCCTACATCACAAAACCTTGCAATGTGCCCTACCTTGTGGCACCTAAAACATTCCACTTATCTTTTTTCTTGCACTCAATTTCCTTATGTCCATAACCATTGCAAAAGAAAAACAATATCCATTGAAATTTCTTACATACCTTTTAGTGTTTGATTGTCCATTCTTGCAATACTTTGCAAGATGTCCTTTTTCATGACAAATGTAACATTTTACACCATATCTCTGACCTACCTTTTTCTCCTTCTTTCCTTGACATTCTTCTTCATTCTCTCCTTCAAAATGATGCTCCTAAATTTTTTTTCAATCATCCTTCTTCTCAACCTTAGGACTACACATACTAGCTCTATGTCCATAAACACCACACTTATAGTAATTACCATGAAAAAATCCATACCTATATGCATTTGGTTGTCTGATAGATGATCTTCCATGAGATGGAAGCTTTGAATTCTCTCCCATGCTTGGTTTCTTCTTTCATTAGATCCTTGACTTGATTATTCCTCATTTTTCTCTAATTTGAATGAATCCTCCTTGAAGCCTAGACCTATTCTATCACCATATGTTTTTTGTTTTCCTAACATCTTATACAAATTATCTAAAATTTCATGAAAAGATGATACCTTTCTTGTAATGGTACTTAACTATTTCTTCAATCCTCTTTCTCAACCTCATGTTTGAGACACTCTTCTCTCTTGATCTTCAACTCAGCTAGGGCCTCCTCAAGTTGAGTCTTTAAAACCTTGATTACTTCCTCATGAGATACACACAATTTCTCCAACTTCTCTTCACAATACTCTACTTCCCACCTTAAGTGATAAATATCCCCCATTATTGTCACAAAATATCTCCCTCTAGCTTGTTAGGCTACTTCCAAGGGCCTTCTTGATACCAATTGTTGGAAGTGACAAGGACTGAGAGGGGGTGGTGAATCAGTCCCCAATAAAACCTTTTACTCACTATACTTCAAACATCAAACACACATCCTCATGAAACACATATATTAATGCATGATCACAATCAAATATACTTCACCATGAAACATACTCAAAGAAAGGATCATAAGATATACACAAAAAATCTTTAATGATATTCAAATCATATCACCACTTTATTGATATTCAAATCAGATCACAATGAATTGATGTCTTCAACAATAGTCAACAAGATACAATCAAGAGATATCAAGAAAATCAACCTTGTCTCTCATGAATACATAAGAATATATTCTCTTTTGCAAAATGACTTCAACTCAATATCAGACCTGAAAATACTTTAGAAACCTTGTAATGACATCAACATGCTATGAAATTAACATTCAAACACATGACACCAAATTTCCCTCCTTCATCAACTCGCCATCAAGAAACTTCACCATCTTTGCTTTGCTCAAATCCTCCTCATGAAAAAACCACCAATACTAACCTAGAATGAAATTCTAGGGGTTTTGGGCTAGGCCCAAGGGGTTTTTATTTGCAGCAAAATTTTCTTCAAAAGAAGATAAAAGGGTTCCAAAAGATTAGCAACATAATGTACCAAAACATCACTTTTATAGCATATTCTTGATTCAAATTAAAAATAGGTAGGTTTACCTCCTTTTGATAGACCAACCAGCCTTAAAAAAATCCCATAATAATCACTATAACATTCACAATTGACCCATATAGGTTGGCCATGCCAAAAACCTTCATCCATGCACCAAAAATCCTCAAAATCCCATCAATGGAATGAGAAAAACACCTCATTCCAAAAATATTTTTATTCAAGATTTAAAAATCACCAAACATGTTTAAAATGACATTTAAACATCATCCATGGTCACAAATTATCATGAACCAATCAAATTATTTCATTTAATGGGCCCACTGGCTCATTACCTTCACAAAACACTTGTTTTCAAGCACCCTGTCTTCACCTTTGGCCTCAAGATCACCTCAAAAAACTAAAATATGGCATGTGACCACTAAATGGAAATTAAAAAACCTTTATAACACTTATAATAAATTTATCTCATGAAACAATCATAGTTCAAACCACATCAACTTTTTCCTTCACCAAATCAAGCTGCCCAAAAAGTTTTTTACAAATACAACTGGTTAACACCCTTTATGATACATTAAAGACCTAAAATTGATTAATTGGATGAAAAATTAATCCCTATTCACATTATAGGTGATATAAATCATCCCAATCCATTTCATGCACTAACCAACTCAATCTTTCAACAAAAACATAGTTATGTCCTTGAAAAGCAAAAAATATTCTTGTCCACAAATTAAACTAGAAACCATATAAAAATCATCATCATGAGAAAAAAATTATATCATGAAATATATCTGAATTATATTTCCAACACAACTTTAATCACCTCCTAACTCCTCTTGTAGCTCTGTAATGTCAATTTTACTGAAGATTGCTTCTAACTACCCCAAAATTACCCTTTGACCAGTCAACATAAATGAAGCATACTTGACCATTTAAATACATCACCATGACCTAAAATATCATTTAAATCAATAAAACTCACATACATCATATAATGGTCATTTAGTTTGCAACTCCTTTGGACAACCTTGTCCCAAATTGAACTTCTTCAGAAACTGACCTGTTTGAGTGGGGTCCACTCATCACCATAATATCTACCATACCTTTTATAAATCTAAGGATTATTATACATTTTACAATCATCATAAATCACAATAAAAAAATTGACCACTTAGGAAGCAAATCTCTCCTACCATTTTTTGAGCTAGGGTTTCAAACTCATAAAAAGTTGTTTACCTTCTTAACATTCGTTCATAAAAATGTGAAAATGAAATGACCTCATTATTTTTTTGAAACCTTATAGAATAAATTTATAAAACATCCTTGAAATCCAAAAGGTCCCATGCAAAGCACACAATTAGGGTGAGCATCAGAAGACCCAATTTGAGCTGGAAATGACCTTGTTCTTGACCCTGTTTCACCAAAAACATCATAACATGCAAAATAATCATCATGGAAACCTAAAATTTTTCCAAAAACATCATGACACATCCTAATAACATATTCAATCATCATCATGGCACAAAAATATCCATCTCATCTAGACTCGAGACTTGCATAGTTAGCCCTTAGGGTTTTACACTATAAAGGCTAGGTTTCAACTGAAAAACCTCATAACATCATCATGAAAACACTCACAAAATGGTCCTAACATACCTATTACATCATGATATAACTACCTACATGCATCCATGAGCTCATATAGCTCCATAACTCAATCTCATGCAATCTAACAACCATACCTAGTCCAAATGAGCACCTGAAACATGGTCACCAACCTGTATCTGCACCCTGAAACTCATGTGAGTGCCCAAGAACTTCCAAACATGCTCTCCATCATGTCAAAAATGCTTCTCAAGTCACCAAGAATCTCATACCACCATACACCATCACCTAGGCTAGCTAGGTCACTGAATAGGCTTGCAAGAACAAACAATCCTCACTGAAACACCTGATATCATCATGAACACCTCTGAACCATCATGTCATCATCATCCTCAGCATGATCTGACCATACTCCATCATCCAATTTATCATTAATGAGGTTTATGCCTAAGACGATCTTAAAACAAATGAAAATAAAGCAAGGAATCTTTATGACCCAAAATATTTTATTAAAATGGGAAATATACAGCCTAGAGGTATGAGCGCATGTCTCATATACATAGTGTGGGTTAAACAATGATGTCGAATGAAATAACGAATATGTAGCCTTGGGAATGAGAATATTTGCTTACATGATAAATGATTTCGAGACCTATAAGGTTATATAAGGGAGTATTAAATGGAATTTAAGATGGAACCATCTTAAGTTAAGTGTTAAAAGAAATGAAAGAAATGAAATTTAGGAAAAAGGAAAAATGTATGTTCATATGTTAAGTTCTCTTAAAACCTTTAAGGCTAATAATAAAAGTGATTACAATAAATCTTTGACCATGAAAATGTGATATTGTGGAAGGTTCCTATTTGTGATGTTCATGTTGTGGCTGTGTTGTGGTTTCATAATTGCTTGTTTATATAGGTGTGATGCTGGTTTTCATCTTGTGTCATCACAATATTTCCATGTTCTTCATATTGGTGTAAACGTTAGATGTGGTGTTGAGCAATCTCTTGTGAGTATTTATGGTCTCGTATAGTTGTATCAAGTAAAATGAAAGTAAAACAAAGCATCTTGGTATATTTGGTCTTGTGTGTGTTTGTCCCACATGGGTGGGCACTAAAAATCTAAAAAATGCAACCATCCTTAGAAATTATGAGAAATCCAAATATCAACAAGAAATGAAGTGTTGTGCATTAGATACCATCAAAAACATCCACTATGCAAATTGTTACCTTAGGAGAGGGTATAAAATTGGCCAATCACTCGATTGACAAACATGATCTAGGAAGATCCCCGCTTTGAATTGATAAAATGGTTAGCACAAGTAATGAAAATGTTCAAAGTATGGAAGAGCTCAACGATAGATTTCCAACACCTTTTAAATGGGGAAAACGAACATCATATGAGGAAGATATGGCTCATTGAATTTTAGTCCCAACTGGAAAAAATTCAAAAGCAAGTGCACATGTTTGAGGTGGAATTATGAGGTTGTGACAAGTGGTAACACGAGATAAGGACAAGTGTCATAACGAGTATGAACTTTTTTTGTTTGATTCCTCCAGTATTCAACAATCAATGTGGGGCCCACATGGTATGTTGGTTGGGGCCCCAAAACTAGTGAGGTCCACTCTTTCTTAGGAGGAGTACCTTGCCTTATTTTTAATTCACATTGTATTGTTTTGAGTTTCTATTTAAACTCATTATAGGATCAACCCATCGTGCATGTAGGATCAATTTACAAGATTTGCAAAGAAATCCACTCTACTCATTGTCGGCTCGGTGGCACACTCACCACATAACTCGCTCATATATCAACTCTCCAAACTCATGAGATCAACCCATCGATCCAACTCAACGCTATATCAAATTTCACTCCAACTAAGTCAATAGCTCAATTTATCGAGCTAACTCAATACCTTCAACGAGATAGCTCACCTCCCAACTCGTGGGATCAAACAACCCAAGAAAAATGATGAAGATGTGATTGAAGTCATGGATTACTTGGTCAATGAAAGGATTTCAAAGAACTCTTCTATACCTAAGCATTGTAGATGTGGGTTTGTAATCCTAAACCTTTTTGAACGACGAGAAAAAGGAGATAAAATTGAGTGGGCAAGGTCGAACCCCTAACCCACTCTACCCTATTATTAGTTCGAGTCATTGGGTTATAACCTAACTTAGAATATGGTTGTGGATTTTAGGTTATAAAATCAATCGAAAGGGGATAAAATAAAAATAACCAAGTGCATGGGAAGGGATTCAAACCCTTTCCATGCAAGGTAAAATTATAAGACTTTTCCAATAGACCACTAGGACGTGAAACACTATAAAAGGAGCTTGGATCTTGTTAAAGAGTTAGACATAGAATGTTGTAATGAAGGAGGGCCCATTATAGGTATTTTAGAGTGTTTTTCGTTGTAGGAATTTAACTAGGAAAGTGACCGGGACCTCCTACAAATTAAGTAAGGACTATTTTTGTGGACCAAGTTTTTAATTGGTGTAAAATATTGTAAAATTGTTATGTTTTTGAACCTAATTGATCGATTCAGAGCTTTATCGGACCCATACACGTAGCCCATTGGGTGAACTCCATTATCACATGGTTTATTATTACTATAGACATGTAAAATGTTGACATAATTTAATAAATAACTAAAATACTTGATAAACATTATTGATTCTTAATATATTCCCCCTTCTATTAATAATTTATCATTCCACAATTCCTATTTTAAATTTATAATAATTAATCACAAGATTATTTATCATAAACCCCTTTCCTAACCCCATTTAAACATTTATAGGAATTTAAAATTCCTACTCACCTACCCACCTATTCTACACCTATCCTACACCTAGATTCTCCATGAAATCACATCCCTAGTGATAATTAATATAACCTAATCTTAAGCTAATCAAATCATCTACCTCCAAATCTAGAGGATTCTATTTCTAGAAGTATCTCCAAACTTCCCTCCATTTAATTTAAAAATTCAAATAAAGATTCCTCCCTCCATTGAATTTTAAATTCAATTTTAAATTCAATGGAGGCTTCTCACAAAATATAGAATTCTCCATTCTAGAAATTTCAAAACCTCTACTCAATCATCAACCATTGATCTTCATCCTACTTGGATCAATCTCCACCCTCCATTTCTTCTCCCACAAGCTATAAATTGGCATGCCACCCTCCATGGAAGCCAACTTGGGAAAATCATAACTAAGTGCTGCCAAAATCTCTCAAGAATCTCTCCAACATCCATCAAGCATCCTCAAGAAAATTATTGATCCACAAAAGGGATGTGCTACCCATTTGTGTCCACAAAGTGGTAGAAACTACAGACAGTGAAGACGACATGGCTGGAGAGGCTGTGCGTTGAAACTATTTAACTTGTCAAATTTACGTGATAGTTTGGCTTTGCAAGTTGTAGCCGTTATTTCCATTTTATTAGCACAGTATTCTTCAATCAAAATCCAAAGGTCAACCCTTATCAGATTGGCAAGTTTTAAATGTAATTGGAAAAGGAACACCGATAATCTGCTTATTGTGGCCCGAGTATTGGCAATTTCTTTTCTCAAAAGTAGAGCCTCGGATTTTCTGAAGATAAGTTTATATCTAGATCAACGCAGGCGGTGATGAATAGATATAAAGCTGGGGACGCAGCCAAAGTCATCTCTTCAGGAACGCAAAATCTTCCAGCCGCTTTGCAAGTTTTTATCTAGTTTTTTTGAAACGCTTGGACTGCTCATATACATCCCTTCCATGGAGGGCAGTAATTAAATATTTGAGATTCATTTCACAGGTCATATAATGAATGGAATTTCTGGATACACTACGTAAGGAAGATTAATATCGACGTTTCGATTCCAGTACGGGAACCATCATCAGGGTGAAGTTATTGCTTGAGATCAGATATGGAAATTGAACTATTATAAATAATCCAATTTACCAAGAGACATGTTGTTCTGAAAATATGTGAAGGAAAAATAACAAGAAAAATGGAAAAATAATAAAGTAAATAAAAATAAAAATAATACAAAAAATGATAATAAGGAGAAGGGGACAAAACACAAAAAGAAAAACGATACATTATGAGGAAGAGGGGGAGAGAACACAAAAGGTTAAATAAAGGAAAAACACCGATGGACACTAAATAAAAAGATAGGAAAACACAAAAATTCATTAAATGCAAGACACAAAGGGAGTGAATATTAACTTATGAAGCAAGGGTTTCCATGATTCACTTAGTTTCCACCTGTTCACGATTTAGGTTGTTAGGATGTTTTTCGATCTCGACGACTTCACGTCATTTCCTATTGGTGTAATGTGACTCAATTGATATTAATTTTGTGTTATCGATGCAAATGGCGTGTTTTGTGATGTCCTCGTGATCCACCAAAGTTGATTTTCCAACCTAGGTGTACTCCAAGTCTTTACAATATTCATGTATCCTAGTTTTTAGTCTAAGGTTTTACAATATTAACGTAGCCTAGTTTTTAGTGACCTTCCTATTTCCCCAATGTATGTTTTACCGCAAACACATGGTATGGAGTAGACCCCTTTTCTTAAGTTTGGACAAATTGGGTCTTTAGGGTTTTTAATTTGTTTCTAATAGGTTTTTACAGGTCTAAAACAAGTTTTTATACCCTTTTTCTTAATATCTTGGAAATCCTATCAGTAGTCCTAGAAATGTAGGGTAGGAAAGATTTATTGCTACCACTATTGCAAAAATTAGAGGATCGAGAAGACCTTGATAGGCACTCCTTAGCCTTCTTGGCAGTGGCTCTAATTTTCCACTTTTTGTATCCATTCCTAGTGAGAACATTGGTTAGGTGTTTTTCCTCAGAGGGTAAGTGATTTATGTTGGAAATTCTAAGAGCTCTAGTAAACATGGTATTTAAGACACCATCCTTAGGAGAAGGGTGATGGTGTGAGTTTACTCTAATATATTGTAATATCCCACTTCCCGGGATCAGTGGGAGATGGCAACCAAACAAGTAGAATCAACACTAAAATGATCAAGCTCAACCAACAAGGTTATGAAATAATTGTTACAATCTGATAATAACATAACAACGAACAAATCCTCACATTCCCTTCACATAATATTGATGAAACCTTCTTATAGACCGCTGCTATGAACCTAAACACAGACTGCTGCAATAATACCGATTGTCACACTCACATGAATGTAATAAACACTGAACCAAGGTACTGCTTTGCTACTCTCATCTGTAGATGAAATCAAGAGGTCATATTGTAGTATCAGAGCTATATGATGCCCCGAAGCACACTAAACATTAGTCGATCTATCTAGTGAATATATCATATCAATGTAGGATGAATTGGCTGTTTCAAATGAATAATAAGGAGGCATATAAACTCAGATTATTACCCCTATATAGTTCGCTGTCACTTAGAACTTCAACACACCAACCAATCATGCAAAAACCAAGTCGCCAAGCATGGGAATGAGCAGCCACAAAGAGGAATACTTACTAAGAGAAATCGCTGTCAGTTTGCACACAGATTTACTCTAAAAACCAGTCACCAAACAAAGGATGCAAATTGCTAGGGTTTAGCAAGATACATTAAATAGTTCGCTGATCATATAAGGCCCAAAATACACATTCAAATGCTTAATAACTTCCCAATGAAGTAGCTGGGTGTAGGAACAAAAAACCAGATTATTATCTATCAACTACTACACCAAACTTGCCTTGAATCGATCCACGGTAAAAAAGAAGATAATATCATACAACCAGCTGATCGATTCACATCAAATAATTCTCCAAAAACAGTCCACAAACATCATAGAAGAAGTTGCTAGGGTTTAGAGAGATCATACACCAAACCGATTTGCAAAGCACTCACAAAACACTTCAACTTGATAACCAAAAACCAGCTGCTACAGTGATGTCGCTACAGTAGAAAAAGGCAGATTTTCACTTGCAAATTTAATCAAATGCTTGCTAAAGCCAAAAACATGGATCTAGCAAATAATCACTTCAATTGATTCTCAATAACCATCTCAATACAACCTCCCACGCAAGAGAGAGAGAGAGAACATCAATGGGCATGCATCCCAACTCCAAGCATGGAGCATAAAATAAATATCATCATAACATAATAATAATAATGATCCTAGCACTCCTTTTATAAGCAAGGAGGCACAAAATTCGAAATCCCTAGGAGAGGGAAATTATTAAATAAAAGCAGTTTATTTCCCCTAGGTGTGGCGTCCCCTTTTCAAAGGGTGATTTTATCAATAAAAGCCACCTAAATATTTATTTAATTAATTCCCCATTTAATTTTTATATTTTGGGAATTAAATTAAATAATCTTCATAATTAAATAATTATTGCTCCAGGCAATAATATTTAATTATTTAATAAAAATGTTCCCCTTGCAACATCCGAAGCCCACGGGGAAGTATAGGCTAAGGGTCTTCAGAAATGGGGACATTACATATATATGTCTTTGTGAGTCTTTTTTTATAAACTTGCGGAAAGAGAACCGTCCTCATTATGCTTGATTAAGACATCAAGAAATGGGAGCATTCCATTTTCTTCAATCTCCATAGTGAATTGTATGTGTGGAGATTGCATATTTAAGTGCTCAAGGAATTTATGCGAGATGTTCCATACCATGTTTCCGATTAACGTTAGTATCATCAACAAACCTATACCACCAATCAGGTTTTAGGGGTGCGAGATCTAAGGGCTTTTCCTTCAAATTTTTCCATGAATAGGCTCGCCATAATAGATGATAGAGGAGATCCCATCGCAATGACCCCTTCATTTTGCTCATAGAATTTACCATTGAAAGTGAAGAAAGTGGAGCGAAGACAAAATTTGGTCAATTATGTTGTATCATGGTCGATTGAATCTTTAATCACTTCTATAACATCATTAATCGGAATTTTAGTATAAAGAGAAATAACATTAAAGCTAACCAAAATGTCTTGTAACATTTTTATTTTCAATTATGTGAACAAAGTTGGTGGAATATTTTATGAATGCGGATGTTTTTCCAAAATATTGTCCAAGCTTACCCACAAGATATGTAGCTAAATTGTAATTGGGCGAGTCGATAGTATCAATAATAGGTCTAAGAGGTGTGTCAGATTTGTGTATTTTGATAAACCATATATCCTAGGTAAAATTGGATCTAAAGGTTTTAGCCTTCATTTGAGTTCCACACTTAGAGATGAATTGTTGATGACCTAAACAACCTCCTTCATGATTTTGTTAAGAGGATTCTTATTTACATGCCTATAACTCCCATAACTAAGATGATCTAACATTTTACTCTTGTAGTCATATTTTTCCAGAGATCCTAAAGTATTCCCCTTATCAGCTTTAAGGACAAGAATATCTTCATTTTCATTAATTTTTCTTAAATCCATGGCTTCCTCTTTGGAGATATTGCAAATGGGAGGTTTAGCTTTCCTTAAGATAACAGAACAATCTTGTCTAATCTCCTCGGCAATGTGGGACGGAAGGCACCTAATAGCATTTTCAATGTTCACAATTAAGTCCTCGTAAGAAATAAATCTAGGAGCTAATGCAAAACTGAGATCCCTCCCAATAATGTTGACAATGGGACAATCAAGGGAAAGGGAGGACAAATTTACAGTGCTTCGGATCCCATTAAAACAAACAAAATGTGAATTTAAAGAAGAAGATAAGATTTGCACAGAAGGAGACGAGAACACTGTTTGGACAAGTGAGGAAAGAGACGAAGGAGAACTTAAAGACAAGAGGAAGGATAACGTAATCTGAATATTCAAAACATCTCAGAAAGGAATCACTTTGTTTGGGATCAGTGACGTGGACTGCACACTACTACAAAGTTTGGAAGAAACACGAAGACACGAAGACATCCACGCTGGTGGAGGGCACGCTGGACGAAGCCAAAGAAGACTGCATATTGACACCAATAATGGTAGAATTTATGGACCGAAGAGAACAAAAATAGGCATACCACAAACACAACAAACAAAAAAGAATGAGGTAAATAAAAGACAACAAACTATATACAAATTGAGGACACCCACTTACTTATTATACAATTTCAAATATGTTACCTCTATACGGTAATGGGTGATGATCCCCATCCAAATAAGCAAGGTAATATGTATTTTCTCCACAAAAGTGTCAGATCTTGAAAGGACCAAGCCAAAGAGAATCAAACTTACCACAAATTTCTTGAAGTTTTCTTTTTTATCCTATAACAAAAAAAATACCCAATTTAAAAATCACGTGACTTAGTTTTCTTGTCAAAGATCTTATTATTACTTTTTAGTGCGATGAGATCTAATTTACCATGTGAACACACTCTTCTTCAATTTTTGTAGGTACATATGTATTAGGTAGTTTTCGATAAATGATATCAAATGCAAAAATACTTAAAACTAGAAAATGGTAGAGTTTACCGATACCTACACCGACATTCAAAATCTCGGGATGATGACAAGTTAATAATGAAAGAGTGCTCTTCCTTTCACCGAGTGAAGAGACCTGCAAATAAAGACAACTAAACAAAAGATATTAGATAAATAGGATAATGAGTTACTCGGAAATTCAAGATTCATAAAAATATCATGTTCAACTTCATAGGTGGCCCAAACAAGGGCTATGGCGAGCTTTAAGTCTTGAAGTGGTCTTACCAATACTCGTTAGTTACTTATCATATCTCATTAAGGATCTTGAACTATTCTTCTATATCCTCAAAGGTTGGTGCAAATTTGATGGCGCACAAAGTGATCTCATGGAGGATTTTGAACTTATCCCACATGAGCGATTCTTTGGATGATTAGAAGATCGTAAATTCTTGTGATTGGATGGTATTGGCCTAGAACATTCATCTATAGGAGACGAATCTCAAAAATAGACATATTAAGTCTAGATTGATTAATAAAAGATGATGAAATGCAATGATTAATAAAGATAGTTATTTTGACAGAATCGTAGGTGATTTAAAAGTATTGTGGGTGCTTTGTGATAATTGTAGGTGATTGAAATAATCATGGGCAATTTTGTGAAAAAGTTGTTTGTTTGACAAAGTGCTAAAGCGATGAAAAACAAAGACTACAAATGTTTACTTGGACCTTGTTTTGATGTATAAATAAATGAAAATAAGAATAGATAGATAGAGCTTACTTGTTGTTATGAAAATGTTGGAAAATGCTTATAGGGACTAGTTGGGCTTGTGATGATGAATTGCTAACTATCCGACGATGTGGAGAGGGTCTTGAAGATGTGTGGCTACACAACATGATGTGTTATGGATTTCTGGAGCATTAGGGTTTTTGCATGGCTTTAGAGATTGTTGGAGTGGCGAGTTTCTCTAGAAAATTTGAAGATCACTGAAACAGAATATTAAGCTTTTATTTATAATCATTGGCAATTTGTTAAAGTCATCGACAATCTAGGAAATGTAGAAAAACTGTTTGGAAGTGGTTTCAACCACTTCCAAAATGGGGGTTTCGGGTATGGGGATGAGGGAAAATGGTCAAGGAAGAGGTTATGCGTTATTAAGGGGTTAGATGGTTAGGATAAAAAAGGGGTAGGATGGGTTATATGTGGTTAGGAGGATATAAATTGTTTAAGGTATATAAGGACAAGTAAATAACATTTACGAGGGTAAAAATATGATTTTACGGGGTGAGGGTAGTGACTTAGGTTATGTTAGAATGATAGATTAAATGATTTAATGTGCGTGAATGGGTCGTAGGTGGGTGACGAAAAACCCGGTGCCTACATTTTCCCTTTTTTTCAAGTGGTTTGTGATGGAAAAATTGTTGGACAAAAACGATTGAGATGGTTTTCCTTGTGCTTGGATGGGTGATTCCCTCTAAAACCAGAGGTGATTGTGGCGAGTGCAATAATCACCAGTTTGAAAGAGTTTGTTGGATGAGATAGGTTTGTTTGACGTTTGTGTTTCACTTTGAGCTGCCCCAAGACTAGGCATGGAAACAAGATTACCGCAAAGGTGGATTTACACTATCATGGATTCAAATGTTGGGGGAACCAACAAGTTATTAACCCATGGACATATGTCTCACATGATGCGAAGGGGGAGAGACCATTCTAGTTGAGTATGCTATCCACGATGATGTTGCCACAAAGGTGGGATTAGATAATCATGAGGTCAAGTGATAGGGGATCCAATGACTTCATGTCCTATAGATGTATGACTTACCGGTACTAACGCTGCAAAAATACGAGGTGGATTTTGATAAGGACGGGATTTGATTGATATGAGATAAAGGCTTTGATTGATAAAGCTGCGAGATCACAACAAGCTTTGATTGATTGATTGTTGTTGATCTTACAAGGGTCCTGGAGCCCTAAAATTTTAAAAATGATGGCTTAATCACAAATTTTAAAATGACTTAGATATGTAAATATTGAGTTTTGATAATTTTGAAGCGAATAATTGGTGATTTAAGTAAATCATGGATGACTAGGGGAATTGTCAAGTGATTCCTAGGAGGGAAAATTTGCAAGGTATAACTAGGCAAAAATTACCACGGCGATTTCTTTTTACCACACACTTTGAAAGAATCGAGAGCTTTGACTAAGAGATCTTATGCAAAAAAAGGATAAATGGATGTCATTTGGAGGATCTAGGAGACAAATGATGCCCACACTAGAAGAGGTAGGCCACTTTTGTGTTTTTTATTTAGTTTTTAATTTTTGGATTTAAGGTTCATGTTAGAGAATGTTTGTGAAACCACAGAATCGCCTACAATTTCGTAAAATTAATGCGTTAGGTTGAAGCTTCAATGATTGTAATGAGTCACTAACAACTTAAGTAAATATGCAATTTGACTTGATTTTATGTTGCAAATTAATATAATTTTAACTAAGTGACATTCTTATGGATGATTTTATGTTGTGGATGCAGGTGAGGGACAAATTAATTATACTTGACATGATTTTAGTGATTCTAGATGATGTACATGCATCCTTATTAGATGATGATTGGGCTCACTTGGAGGATGTGGGCCTAGGAGTGATGCATCATTATAAACATATCCACAAACAACATGGTTTTTTACTTGCGTTGTTGGAGAGGGGATCACATCACTAGGACTTTTTGGTTGCCGATAGGGGAGATGACCATCACTTTAGAGGACGTACACAAGATTTTGAGATTGTCTCTTAAGGGGGAGAAGGTATATTTGATTGATGATAGGAGGTGGCTTCCTCTTTGGAGATATTGCAAATAAGAGGTTTAGCTTTCCTTAAGATAACATAACAATCTTGTATAATATACTCGGTAGTGTGGGATGGAAGGCACAGAATAGCATTTTTAATGTTCACAATTAAATTCTCATAAGGAATAAATCTAGGAGTTAAAGGCAAAACTGAGACAGCTCCCAAGAATGTTAAGAGTGGGACAATCAAAGGGCAAGGGAGGACAAGTTTACAATGCTGCGGCTCCCATCAAAACTAACAAAGCGCGAATTTAGAGAAGAAGATGAGGTTTGCACGGAAGGAGACGAGAACACTGGTTGGACGGGTGAGGAAAGAGACGAGAATACGTAGTCTGAAGATTCAAAACATCTGAAAAAGGAAGCGTTGTTTGGGATCAGTGAGGTGGACTGCACACTGTTAAAAAGGTTGGAAGAAACACTAGAGGAAGGCACAAAGACATTCATGCTGGACGAAGCCAAAGAAGAATACTTATTGACACCAATAGTGGTAGAAAATACGGACAATGAAGACAACATGGCGTGGAGAGGCTGTGCGTTGAAACTATTTAACTTGTCAAATTTACGTGACAGTTTGGCTCTGCAAGTTGTAGCCGTTATTTCCATTTTATTAGCAGAGTATTCTTCAATCAAAATCCAAAGGTCAACCCTTATCAGATTGGAAAGTTTTAAATGTAATTGGAAATGGAATACCGATAATCTGTTTATTGTGGCCCGAGTATTGGAAATTTCTTTTCTCAAAAGTAGAGCCTCAGATTTTCTGAAGATAAGTTCATTTCTAGAGCAACACAGGTAATGGCGAATAGATATAAAGCTGGGGACGCAACCAAAGTCACGACATCTCTTCAGGAACGCAAAATCTTCCAGCCGCTTTGCAAGCTTTTATCTAGTTTTTTCAAAACGCCTGGACTTCTCATATACATCCCTGCCATGGAGGGTGGTAATCAAAGATTTGAGATTCATTTCACAAGTCAGATAATGAATGGAATTTCTGGATACACTGTGTAAGGAAGATTTATCGATGTTTATTCCTGGAACCATCATTAGGGAAACCTATTGCTTGAGATCAGATATGGAAATTGAACTATTATAAATAATCCAATTACCAAGAGACATGTTGTTCTAAAAATATGCGAAGGAAAAATAACAAGAAAAATAGAAAAATGATAAAATAAATAAAAATAAAAATAAGACAAAAATGGTAATTAGGAGAAGGTGAAAAAACACAAAAAAGAAAAACGATATATTATGAGGAAGAGGGGGAAGAGAACACAAAAGGTAAAATAAAGGACAGAACGATAGACACTAAACAAAAAGATAGGAATACACAAAAATTCATTAAATGCAAGATGCAGATGGAGTGAATGTTAACTTATGAAGCAGGGGTTTCCATGATTGACTTAGTTTCCACCCGTCATCACGATTTAGGTTGTTAGGATGTTTTTCAATCTCGATGGCTTCACATAATTTCCTATTTGCGTAGTGTGATTCTATTACTATTAATTTTGTGTTATCGATGCAAATGGCATGTTTTGTGATGTCTTCGTGATGCCAAAGCTGATTTTCCAACCGGGTATACTCTAAGTCTTTACAATATTCATGTAGTCTAGTTTTTAGTGACCTTCCTGTTTCCCCGATGTATGTTTTACCGCAAGCACATGATATGGAGTAAACCCCTTTTCTTAAGTTTGGACAAATTGGGTCTTTAGGGTTTTTAATTTGTTTCTAATGGTTTTTATAGGTCTAAAACAAGTTTTTATACCCTTTTTCTTAATATCTTGGAAATCCTATCAGTAGTCCCAGAAATGTAGGGTAGGAAAGCTTTATTTGCCATTGTTGCAAAAATCGGAGGATCGAGAAGACCTTGATAGTCGCTCCTTAGCCTTCTATGCAATGGCTCTAATGACACACTTTTGTATCCATTCCTAGTGAGAACATTGGTTAGGTGTTTTTCCTTAGAGGGTAAGTGATTTATGTCAGAAATTCTAAGAGCTCTAGTAAACAAGGTATTTAAGACACCATCCTTCTGAGAAGGGTGATGATGCAAGTCTGCTCTAATATATATGTCAGTGTGAGTCTTTTTTCTATAAACTTGTCTGGAAAGAGAACCGTCCTCATTACGCTTGATTAAGACATCAAGAAATGGGAGCATTCCATTTTCTTCAATCTCCATAGTGAATTGTATGTGTGAAGATTGCATATTTAAGTGCTCAAGGAATTTATGCAGATGTTCCATACCATGTTTCCAGTTAACGTTAGTATCATCAACAAATCTATACCACCACTCAAGTTTTAGGGGTGCAGATCTAAGGGCTTTTTCTTCAAAATTTTCCATGAATAGGTTTACCACAATAGGTGATAGAGGAGATCCCATCGCAACCCCTTCATTTTGCTCATAGTATTTACCATTGAAAGTGAAGAAAGTGGAGCGAAGACAAAATTCGGTCAATTTTGTCATATCTTGGTCAGTTAAAGCTTTAATCACTTCTATAACATCATCAATCGAAATTTTGGTATAAAGAGAAATAACATCAAAGCTAACCAAAATGTCTTGTTTTTCAATGTTCTTATTTTCAATTATGTGAACAAATTTGGTGGAATCTTTTATGAACGAGGATGTTTTTCCGAAAATTTGTCGAGTTTACCCACAAGATATTTAGCTAAATTGTAAGTGGGCGAGTCAATAGTATCAATAATAGGTCTAAGAGGTGTGTCGGATTTGTAAATTTTGGTAAACCATATATCCTAGGAAAAATTGGATCTAAAGGTTTTAGCCATCATAATGATAACATATTACTTGAATTACTTGAATATCCCGAGATAGCTTGAACATCCTTTAACTTCTCGAATTAAAGGTCTCATAATGATAACAGATTGGCTTACCTCCCTATAGCAACACTATGCCCATAGCATAATCACTGACATCTTTCTCTACTTCAAAGGGATGTTGCAAGTTAGGAAGAGAAAGTACTAGAGCATGACTAATATTTTACTTCAATAACTCAAAGGATTTATCTTGTTCATTACCCCAATTAAAACCCTTACTCTTTGCGGCCATTGTGTGAAAAGGTGTTGCATTCTCGGAGAATCTTATAATGAACTTCCATATGTATTGTACTACTCCCACAAAAATCCTAGTATTTTGGGCCTGTTGGTGTTGGCCAGATGGTGATGTCTTCCACCTTCCTCGGATCCACTCATAGATCTCCTCCTCCGACCACGTGCCCAAGATAGACAAGTGATTGTTTGGAAAATTCACATTTCTTCATATTGCATAAAAAAATTCTCCTTGAGGACTTGTAAGACTTTCTACAAATGAGTTATATGTTCCTCCCATGTGGCACTAAAATCAAGATATCATCGAGATAAACAATGACACATGAATCTATGAAATCCCGTAATACATCATTCATCAATCTCATAAATGTAGTAGGTGCATTACATAAACTGAATGGAAGTACTAACCACTCATACAAACCCTTTTTTTCTTTAAGGAAGTCTTCCATATATCCTCCTCCTTCATTTTGACTTGGTGATAACCCGACTTGAGATCCAACTTCATGAATAATTTGGCATGCTAAAGCTGGTCCAAGAGATCATCTATGCATGGGAGTGGATATTTGTTCTTTATGGTGATCTTTTTCAACATGCGTTAGTCGGTGAAAATTCTCCAAGAACCATCTTTCTTTGGCACCATCACAATAGGTGAACCTCTTCGTGAGGTACTCGGGACGTATCACACCCTGGTCTAGCGAGTTCTTGGAGTTGTTTCTTTACTTTAGTAATTTCAAAGCAAGGATTCCCTATACAACCCGATGTTTGGTAGAGGGGACTTTGACAACAATTTGAATCTCAAACTCTACCTCCTATTTTGGTGGTAACCCACCTTTGGGAGCCTAAAAAAATTCCCAAAATTACAAAATAATACTATCCAAAACATGTTTTCTCTGGTTAGAAATCTTTGAAACTTCTACCCCATCTTGTTTATCCTTTAACAAAAGTAAACAAAATTGATTAAGATTTTCTGAATAAGTTTTTTTCTTGGTTATCACTCACCATAGTAACATGTGTCTTACGTTGGTGTGCTCGGATGTTGTATTTGATCCCATCCTTGACCCATCTGTATTGGTTCTCCCTTCTCATGAATATAGCATCCTTGATATACAAGTAAGGACTCCCGAAAACAACATCAAATGCATCAAGTGGAATAACATCAGCCTCCAATACATCAATATATTGGGAATTGATCCCAAACTTGACCTTACATATTTTTGTTACCTGAATTTCAACACCCTTCTTCACCCAACCCAAGGGATATGGGTGTGGATGCTCATAAGTATCAAGACCAAGCTTCTTTACAACTTCTTCAGAAATCAAGTTAGATTGAGAACCAATATCGACCAAAGCATTTACCTTAGTTCTCTTGATCTGGAATAGTCTACTCATCTCCTCTTCCTGGTTGTCCATGTTGGTGGCCATGCATCCAAGCCTCTCGTATAAATCGAGTCATCCTCTATCTCCACCTCTCGTTCTATCTTTACTGGTTGTCATGGAATTCTTTGAGTCCTTGGTTCGGTTCTTGAGATGTAACTTTGTATGCAACTTTAATAACAGGTAGCGTCAAGTATGACCATTGATATCACATTTCTTGAAAAACTTCTTGGGATATTTACAAGTATTTAAAGTAGTGGCAACTTGTTTACCTTTACCTTTCACTTACCTCCACTTGTTTTCCCATATTATTTCTTCTACTCGATTTTCATTGCTTTGCTCTTGGCTCCACTTCTCCTTGCTTCTTTTCATCATCTATTTAGTATGCTGCACACACACCTCGTTGAGATATTTAGGCTTCGTGGAGATGAATTTTCTTTGAAGGTGAGTGTGAAGTCCTCCCAAGTACTTGGTCAGAATGTCCTCATCCTCCAAGTCCATATTTAGCAACATGGCTGCCTTCAAAACTCCGTAGTATAGTCCTGCACACTTTGACCATTGCCAGTCTAAAATACTACCATTTGATAATCAGTTTTATGGCCAATAGGATAAAAATTAGCTCTAAGTAATTCCTTAAAGCCCTCCTAAGTATTGACAATCAGACGTTTCTTCTTTTCACAAGTGGCTAAGTGGGTTTCCCACCAAACCAGTGCATGACCCTCCATTTTGAGATGTGCAAAGGTAATCCTTTGTGCCTTAGTAACATTATGGACGCTAAAATAGACTTCCAACTATTTTAACCATTTATCAAGAAACTTTGCATCTACTTTTCCTTCAAAGCTCTTAATTTCCACTTTGGTTTTAACTTTAAAGGGGTGTGATCAGATTTTACCTTCTCTCTTACAGTTGAAGCCTCTTCTTCATTCTTCCTCTTCATCTTCCTCTTTGTGGCTCTTCCCTATACCAAACTTCTTGGCCAATGCTTGAACCAATGAGTCCATGGAGTATTGTTTCACTGAAGCCATCTTCTGTAGATCTGAGAGCTCTTGTTGATGTCTATACATCATATCCATCATGGTCTCCAGCATATCGATTTTATGGACCAAGTTCTCTTCCTCCATTTGTCCCCAAATTATTTGTTTCCACTTCTTCGTAGAAATGTTTGGATCGTGAGGTAAATCCTCTTCACCTTTAGATCTTGTCATTGTCATACAAATCAAAGAACAAATACCACAATCCTGGATACTTGTTAGCTCTGATACCAAAATGATATGTAAACTCTCTACTTTGGAATTGTCTACAAAATCACAATTATATTGTTATTCTACTTTATATTTGAAAATGACAGTTTGGAGCTAGTGAATAAAATTACTTGTGCTTTAGAACCCACTATTGCAAAGAAAAGAAACAAACTTAAGCTCATGAACACCAACAATTTATCCTGGAAACCTCCAGAGGAGGAAAACTAGTCGGGAAGGGAAAAACGCTCTTTCTTCCCACTTTTATTGGCCAATTTAAAATAAGAAGTTATAAAATTACAATAAGTATGAAAGTGAAGTAGATAATATCTCACACTTCCTCCCAATTACTTGTTTTCTCTTCCTTCAAGCTCCTTTCTTCTACCAACTCAATTCTAGCACTAAGAAATCTTGTTAACTTATTCTCATGATTTTGATGATCCATTCCTTTGCTCCTCCCACTAATTATAGCCTCTCCCATGCCCTCCCATGCACTAGAGAATGGGAAAGGTTGTGGAAGGAAGGGAAAAATTCAGACGCTTCAAATCTGTGTCCATTCGAGCTTCCATTTTATTTTTCTTGTCAAAAGTGATAGGACCGCTACCTTATGTAGACTGGTGATCACATGACCATTAACATGGCTAGGCGGTGGTTTTGTAACTCCGCTCTGCGCAGCAGCAATGGTTTTGTAAAAAAGAAATCAGAATCTCCTTTTCTCCATTTTCTCCTTTTTGTGCTAGTTGATCTGATGAAGTAGAGTCATATTGGATCCCTATGGATCATGATGTATGCACAAAAATATTTATTGAGAGTAGGCATAATAGCCCATGCGTAGGACAACAATTAGTGATGACCATACCATTTAAGTGTCCACCACATATAGTGTCGTGGACTTCTTGAATAGCTTTAGTGGATTCATGGGATTTGAGACATCATAACAAGAGGTCATCAAACCACTGGTGTCACTCATTTCACCACGAAATCATGGGACTACCCTATCCGAAAAATTTCCGTACTTTTAAAATAATGGGTCGTTTGTTGTTTTTATTGCACGAAAGTTCTTGTATTGCGTCAAGATAATCCCAAAGAACCATATTAGCCCTTTTCTTCCAAATACCTAGATGCCCAAAATTGTTTTATTCTCATAAGTCGAGGATTTGTCTACGGGAAATTTGTATTTAATTATTTTGAGCCCGTATGAGTCTATTTGTGCTCTTTTAACTCTATTATGAGCGAATATGTTATTATTCCTATGTACAAAAGGATTTTAACTTATTTTAAGTTTTGGGCTTTATTTGTAACTTTTGGCAATTTTTCGTGTTTTTGTGGTGTCCGTTTTGTTTTCTGTGAAATTTCTCGAGGAGCGATTCCCTCACCAGGGTAAGCCCGATTTTTTGCTGGAGCATGTATGGAAAACATACACGCACATTATGCCCGGGAAGTCGCCATCGGGAGTGCGGATCACTCGGGAAAAAAGCGAAGTCGTGCAGTGAGAAAATCCCTGCGAGGATGGGCGCATTTTGGAAAACAAAGGATTTAAGTGCGATGGGAAAAATATAAGCCGCAGGAGAGTGGGAATTTTATACCCACTGAGCAGGTACTTTTTCCCGTGTTATAAAAGTCACTTAAGTTCAGTGGGAAAAATAGAGGTGCGGGCGGTGGGAATTTATCACTGCCTTGCAGGTAAAAATTCCCATGATATAATAAAAGGAAAGTGACTTAAGTGAAATCATGGTATTTTAGTGCCTACTGCTTGCGGGGGTAAAGAATCCCATTGTCAAAGTCAAATCACTTAAGTGGATCATGGGATTTTGGTGCCTGCCTTGCAGGTAAAGAATCCCATTGTGGAAAAATTCTTAAAAATAGAATTACATGTGCAAAAAAGTGCGCCCCCTTTGGTGAGAGATTAAAAGGATTAAATTTGATTATTTTTATTAATCTTTCTTCTCAAAAAGTGCGCCCAAGCTTGGAGGAGGTCAACAAGTCAAAGATGGAATAAAAGAAAGGAGTTAAATGCATTAAATTTAATTTATTTAATGGCTGCCCTCTTCCTCTCAAAAAGTGCGCCCCATTTGGGTATTATTTAATGTTTTTTAAGGCATTAAAACATTAAATTAATTTCTATTTTCAGTGGCTATGGTCAAAGCACACTGTGGAGCTTGAGTGAAGTGTTGTGTGAAGGATTAAATTGGATTAATTTAATTTATTGGATGGCTGTCCTTAAACATGCTATTTTTAAAAGAGAAAAGCATGATTTTTAATTAATTAATTGCCTTTAATTGTTAGGGCAATTATTAATTATAGAATTATGAAGGTTATATAAGCATGGGCAGCCATATGGGTGAATAATTTAATTCACAAGTAAAGAATTGCAGCCAGGAGGAAAAGTGCGCCCCCTTTAGAGGAAGGATTTTGTTGAGACAAAGTGCTTTAAGGCTAAAAGCTTCAGATTTGGCGCATGCTTTGGAGGAGGTTGATCTTTTCTGCATAGTTGTTTTCCACATAGGTGTTACAGGAGCTCAAGTGTTGATTGAAAGGATTCATGCTCTCTTTATGTGCAAATTAAACACCAATTTTTGGGGCGCGAGGCTTGAGTTTGAAAAGTGTAGATTTTTATAATTTAAATTTACTATTCATGTTCGGTGGCCATTTTTGTTTGAATAAATTACGGGAACTCATTACGGGTGCTTTACAAAAGAAAAGGAGTTTTATCAATGTCAATACATTGCAAATATCCTCGAATCGAAGAATTGTCCAGATCTGCACCAATATTGAAGAAATCGACCAAGTTAGAAGAAAAGAATTATTCGAGATAAAGATAGACAAAGCCATGGCGAAAGGAGATGAAAAAGAGAGCACGATGGATTCATGTATTGCTTCCAAACTTTCGGACATAGGAGACATAGATCTAGAGCCCGAACCTCTTTCTAATTTGATTGATAGATCCAGGCGGAAATACTTCACTCATGCGTGCTTTGTCAAAAGTAGCGGAATTATCCGAGCTGCAGCTTTCCCATGTACAGCCCAATTTCCAGAGTTCGTGATGGAGTGTGCTAGATCTTATCATCCTTCATCCAGATCAGTGCGTGATGTTGCGGGAAAGACAATAATTCGTTTGGATGCGGAATTCATCAATTATTGTCTGAAGATTCTAGTGCGAAAGGTGGTGACTTCTATTAGCATTCGGGATCTTTGCGGTAGATTTTGATTGCGTGAGCATAATGAACAGCCGGTTCATGAAGAAGCCTAGATCCCCTTCAAAGTTCCCGAGAACTCTTCCATGGTCCAATTTGGTGCAGGAGGCAGATGATGTCGTCAAATTGCTATGCAGGTTGAATGGCGAAGTGAATGCCTACACTTTCCGTACATGGATGTATGCTTTCATCAGGACCATTGAAATCAACAAGGTTGATTCTATAATCAATTGGTCGGAAATTATTAGCAGCAACATCGGTGAGCAGCTTCGGAACGTGAAGCGTACTTTCAACTTCAAGATGACTTCATACTTGGTGTATGTTGCAGCTTCACAGGGTGTCTTTTCCAAGCTGGATAGATGTGGTGTTCTTTCCAAGGACCCCATTTTCAAGTGCTACCCTGACTTACTTGTACTGCGTGCGAGAAGGACTTCAAAGTGATCAACGATGACTTCTTCTACGATTTCATCTGCAGGCTAGACAAAGACTTGAAGACTCACAGGGTAAGCAAGGAAGCGTGGGAAGTAGTGTCCAAGATTGGCAGTTTATTCATCCAGTTTGCAGATTTCACATACCTCAGGGTTACGGGCTTTTTTGGAGAACCAATAAAGATGCCCAGGTATCCGAGTGATAGATTGATTGCCATGGAGCTGAGCAGGCAACTTGTGGAGTTACACGACCTTGATCGAAAGCGGCACAAGTCTACGGGCTTCTTCCCGATCATCAGTGTAGGATATTACGGTTGCATCATCATTCCACGAGCTCGAGGATGGAAGCGCAAATGTTATCCGAGTATGAGCAAGAGTTCTTCCCTTGCGGCTTAACTTAGATCCATTTGGAGTAGCAGGAAGACAATCTCGAGAGTACGCACATGTGCCTTCGTTAGAAGATTTACGGATGAAGTGCGAAGTGAGTACGAGGTTAGAAAGAAATATTTCAGCGAGGGCTCCATCGCAAAGCAAGTGTTCGACTTTGGACTAGCGCGGATACTGTGGATCTTAAAGATGATGGGAACGTGGTACTTGACACTTACCATCAAATGGGAGGAGATAAAGCTATACTGCAGGATAACATTGGAGGCTGCCATTCAATTGAAGAAAGATCTGGAGCTGTGTTGGTGAATACTTGGCAAGCTGCGATGAAGGGATCTTGCCGTGATGAAGTATTGATGAATCAAATCATGAGTAACTTCGGATAGGAGATTCCCTCAAGCGAAAGCATGAAGGAGAAAAAGCGTGAAGGTCCGAGAAGTTGAAAAAGTACATAGAAGATCTCAAGAGAAAAGAAGACCACTTCTACGACCATAGCTTTGACTCCGACTTCTCCAATACCGAAGATCACCAACTATTGCGCGCGGCGTGGGGATGCTTCCATCCCTTCATTGAATCCGGCGATGTTCGTTTTCTCGCATGGCCACTTCGTTCATCACCCATTCCAGAGGAGATGTTGAAGCTGCAGATGACGGAGTTCGAAAGAGCTTTGTCCTTGGATGTTTCAGAAGATGGCAGCCATAACTTTGTGGCACTTTACGAGCGGAGAGGATGCAGAGGCGGGAGATGGTAGTACACTCAGCGACTTCTTACTCCCGAGAAGTAACTTCTCGGAATGGTTAGCTTTGAGTTGGTTCGGAAGCAAGAGTAGATATGAACTTAGAGGAGCATGACTTGCAACTACTTCAAGATCGAGCGAAGAAGAGACGAGAAGGCCTAAAGTTCCTAAAGAAACTTCTAGGTTGATCATCGAGGATTCGGGAGAGAAGTTTGCTGAGATATCAATTCCGGCGGAAGGAAAGATAGAAGAGGAGCTCATGGCAGAAGATGTGACGGTGACCAAAATACCACTCGGTCAAGCTACCACTGAAGGATTGAAGCAGGACATGCGAGGACGTTGCTTTGGATGCTTTGTTCCTTAGGCTTGTGATGAAAAGGCGGAGAAAGAAGAGCTGCAGAAGCAAATATCTCAATTATGTGAGATCATAGCCAAGGTTGCTAAACCTTCCATTCAACCCATTTTAGAGCAGGTGAGTGATCATCTTATGCAGGAAATGGAAGATGCAAGCAATCAAGTAAAGGCTATTGATGAATGGAAGGATCTGATTATTCGTCAAGCTTCTGTGCAACTTGGGGAAGTGCCAGCCCGCCTAAAGGTTATGAACGATGCAACAAATCAACTAAAGCAACTAATGGAAAGCATAGAAGGCATGAATACAGTTGCAGAGAGTAACCTGAGTATTTTGGCCGAGATCAACAAGCTTAGGAGATGTATTAGTTGTAGAACAAATTGTACTAGATGGATCGATCGAGAAGGGGAAGCAATTAGAGTTTTAGGTATCTTTCCGTTTGGAGATCTGCAGAGTTTTGCTGAAAAGGATGCAGGCGCTTGAGAGTAGAACATCAGATTTACCAGACAGTATCATTTCTTTCACTGAGGAAAGAGTGGATGGAGGTGTTACTTCATACGTGCGGATTGTTTCTAACGAGGTGCATGATTCCCTGGAAAGTTCTCTTCTGATGGTACAAAAGAGAATTGATAAAGCTACCAAGCCTTTCACGATGAATTCTATCAATAGATTGGTGGCGCTGCAGGCAGACATTGCGAGGTTTGGGCCAAGTTTGGAAGAGGTGGAAGCATGCAGCAAAGTGTTGAATGAAGGGTTGCTGCAATTCAGGACAGAGAAGGAAGCAGTGGCTAAAATAGATGGAAGGATCTTTGAATTATATGTTTAACAAGTATATCGGATATCGGAACAAGAAGAAGATGTAAACATTACAGTGGCATGACTTCTTCTATTATTTCTTCTTCTTATTTTCTATGTTCTTGGATGAAATTGTAAAACTTCTAAGTTATTGGTTTGCTGACCATTACTTGAAGTCATGTGGAACCATTCTATTAGTTAAGTGATACATATGTCACTTAAGAAGAAGTTAGTTGAGGATGATTGCCAAATGTCATCTTTACTTATTGTTCATACTTTAGTTCAGTTTGAGTCTTCTATTTGTACTTTCCCTCCTACATTCTATAAGTAGGAGAAGAACCTCCGAGTTAATGATCGATCAGAATTTGTAAGCAGCAATCTTGTGTTCTAGACTTTGTGTTGAACCCCTGAGAGCCACTTGTATGAGAGGAATACAAAGGAGCGAGTTTCGAAGAACTTTGTGTCACGGCGTCTTGTGTTTTCTTGCTTTTAAATCTTAGATCTTTTAAGTAAACGTTGTGTTATTTTAGATCTGGATCTAGAGCTGCCTTTGCTTTATAATTACGTGTGTTCAAATCTATTAAGTTTCTTCTATGTGCATGCAATTAGCTCTGCTTTATCTACTAATTGGGATGCACATCTTCCTCATTTCTTCTCTCTGTAATTCCTTTACTTTTTCTTCTATAATTTTCCTTTCTTAAACATTTGCTTACTTGTTGCGAGAACTTCTTAGTTATGGTTCATGAACTAAGTGGTTAAAGTAAAACCCCGATAGATAAAAACACATTTATATTGACAAATCGACACGGGAGCCTCATCGGTTAAATGAGGAGATTTATCTCATGTTGCCTAGGTTTGATGCTATGCGAGAAAATCTAGCCAACAAACCCTCATTTGTATAGAATACCACCTACAATGGCATATCGTGTGGTGTGTTGAAGAAAGTATCGCTTATTTTTCTTAGATAATCCGAAGGAATTTTAGATTTTGAGAGATAGTAGAATGTTTGAGTGTTCCAGAGATCTATTTTATTATCTTTGATGAGGTTGATAGATGGAAGTTTGTTATTGTGGGATGGTTGATCAAGTCTATGTACAACAACAAATATTTTGGAATCATTAGTTGATAGGGGGATGAGTGATGCAAGAGAAGCCATGGTGTCCATGAATTTATTAGAAGATCGTGGAACTATTTGGATGGTGTAACGATTAAAGGCTTTAAGAGGAATTCAATAATGGTTTTATATTTTTGTAGAATCTCATTTTTACATTGATAAATTCCTTTGATCGATTGATAACAAGTTGAGAGTCTCTATAGATGTCTAGGATTTGAACACCGAGCATGATGGCAGTTTGGATACCTATGATAAGGGCTTCGTATTCAACCATGTTGTTAGTGCATTTGAAGTTTAATTTGAAAGATAAAGGGATAGGAGTCCCCCAGGGAGGTATGATAATAATACCAGAACCTCCCCCTTGCGACACTTAGATCCATCAAATAAAAGTGTCATTTTGATAGGAGTGTATTTGTGATCGATGGTGTTGATAGATTCATCAAGAAATTATTCGTGAGGTAGTTTATTTTGGGAGGAGCTTCGGTGAGTTAATCGGAGATGGCTTGTCCCTTAATACACTTTTGCGAGATGAATTCAAGGTAAAACACGACCATGAGCATAAGCCATTGAGTGATATAGTCACTATGATATGGTTTAAAATGCATGGCTTAAAGGGGATGAAGTTGTTTATAACATATGTTTTATGGTTAAGTAAATAATAGTGGAGTTTGGAAGTTGCGAAGGAGAAGGCACAACAATTTTTTTACTTCTATATAACGAGTCTCATAGTCATGAAGAGTGCAGCTTATATAATAAACAACTTGTTCATAACCTTGATTATCTTGATGAGAAAGAATAACACCCAAGACATGATTAGTAGCAGAGATATGTAGAGATAAAATGGCTCCCCTTGCGCATGGAGGTGTAAGGCCGGTGGTGATAGGAGGTATTTTTGAGGTCTTGAAGGAATTTTGACAATTGTGATCCCATTTGAAGTGGACATCCTTTGAAGGAGATGATGGAAAGGATGACAACGGTTTGAAAGATGTGAGATGAAATGACATGATTGATTGGAGTCTTCCTTGAAGGTTGTGAAGTTGTTTGAGTATTTATGGAGGAGGAATCTCAATGATGGATTTGATTTTAGTGGGATATACTTCAATTCCCCGATAGAAACCATGAACCCTAGGAGCTTTCCGGTGAGAACATCGAATACACACTTAGCAAGGTTAAGGTGAAGGAAATATTGGATGAGTCGAGAAAATATTGTGTCTAGGATAGCAAGATGGTCCCTACGTTGTTTATATTTTCCTAAGAGGTCATCAATGTAGTCTTCTATAGTTTTATGGATAAGGTCATGGAAAATGTATGTCATTACGCATTGATAAGTGGTACTTATGTTTTTAAGTCCGAGGGTATGACGCCTTGCTTATGAGATAGTCCCCAAAAAAAAGTGATGCAAGAGGTTTTATGTTGATCATTGGTGGTAATGAGGATTTAATCATAGATAGAGAAACCATCCATAAGGGAAATAATTTCATGGCTAGTGGTGAGGTCAACGAGATAATCGATGTTAGGAATGGTAAATTTGTCTTTGGGATAAGAAAGATTGAGGTCTCATTAATTTGTGAAAATGCATAACTTCCTAGAGGCCTTGGTCAAGGAACTATATTAGAGACCCATTGTGGATAGTCAATGGGAAAGATGAAATTGGCAGAAAGAAGACGTAACTCTTCTTTGATGAGAAGAGCCACACGAGGATGCATCCTACGTAGCTTTGTTTGATAGACCTTAGCGTTGGGATAGGTGATGATATTGTGAATGGAAATGTTATGTCTAATCCCGACAAGTTGTTATATGAACATGAAGGCTTGAATATGTTTGGAGAGGAAGGTGGTAAAGTCCTTCAATCATTTTGAATCTAAGGATTGACCAAATTTGACTATGTGAGGATCCTGTGGAGTCCCTATGTTAACGTTGATAGTGGATTCATTAAGGAGTGTCGATGTGTTAGGTAGTAGATTATTTTAAAGGTAACTCTCTTCCGTTCCCATATAGGATAGGATAGATTGTTCGTCATGACATTGAATGTTGTCAATGGTAGGGATTCTTCCTCTATCATTTCAGGTAATATGAGTGGGAGGGTCTTAGTACCGTTGTTAGTTTGATAACTAAGTGGCCTTAAGGTAATCATATTGACTAAAAAAATCAAATGGGATGGAAATGGTGTCATTTGTGTCCATAGGGTCATCATGCGAGGGTGAAGAAGATGGTTCTAGTTACATTAAGGATCTAGATGTAACACTTGGAGAGGATTCCAAGGCTAATTTATGGAAACCTAGTCCATATTTTTGTGAGGTTTGAAAGAATGATCAAGGATTAGATCATGAATACCTTGTTCATAGCATCTAAGGCCAAATCCCTTCAGGCCCAATGATAGAGGTATATATGTGCAAAGGCTTGGTTATACAAGAAGGTGAAATCTAATTTGAATGGTTTTGCATGATGTTGATTATTAGGATGTGGGGAAGGACAATCGATCCCTCCATAGAGGATACTAGTTTTGAGATGTGGAGGACTGAAGGAGATAACATATTCGACGTTGGGTTCATACATGGGATATTTTTTGGGTATTTTGTATGTCTTCGGTGTAGGAAGAGAATAAAGGGTAATGGGTCGATACTCCCCTAGTGAAATACATTGTATGACATCATCGAAGGAGGTGTCATCTGGTAATTTTGATGCGACAACAAAAGAATGGGTAGAGGCTTCATTAGAGGAGCGAGTTTGTTTTAGGGACAAGCACGTCGTTAGGTCGACACTTCATATGACATGCTTTAAAGGGAGTTGGGTCATTTGGAACATTGAAGATATTACCTTCATGTTCATATTTGAGACAATGATGGAGGGTGGATGGGATACAATGCATAATGCATATCTAGGGTTGTCCTAATAACATGTTATATTGAAACTCTCCTTCTACCAGATAAAAGAGTTCATGGAGGGTCTTAACTGCTGAAATTAATTGGTAAGATAATCGTGCCCAATGTGGGTGCGATGGTATCATTGAAGGTTCACGGTACTCAGGTGTGAGCAACGATAGTGTTGGGTAACTGGAGTTGATCAAAATCATGTGATGATATAATATTGATTTTAGGTCGTTTTCGATCATGACTCTCTTAACAAGAGTATCATCGATTTGGACAATGATGAATAATGAAAGGTCATGGTCTTGGGGTGTAATGAAAAGATTTCAGAATTTTCAAAAGAGATGGCAATGAAATTTTGAGGGTACCAAAGCAGATTCATGAGTGGATGGGGATCATCTAAAAGTGCTTGATATGGATTGAAGTGCTTTGATCATGGATTTTCGATGTTGTTGTGAATTTTATACGATTTGGTGAAGGTGTACATCTTTACTAGAGCTTGATGAAGTTTTTATGATGATGTTACGTATAGAGTAGCAAGTGATGATTTGTTGTAGTGGTTTTAAATGTTTGATAGGTTATTTTGATTTGGATTTGGTTGTTCATACTTGCAGGAAGAAGCCCTTTATTATTGAGTTTTTAATGGTAGTATGAAGGTATTTGCATTCCTCAATGGAATGTCCGGTATTCGATGATAATCATAAAATGCTTCAAAGTTATACCAAGAGGGTTTCCACCCCAGAGAGCAGGCAATTAAGAGTTATGATAGATTTTTGGATGATCCTTTCAAGGATTTTTTCATAGTGCATGTCGAGGCTAAGGTTGAGGGATTTGTGTTTCATTGGATGGTCTAGAAGTTGGTGTTGAAGGAATTATTTGTTGTGTGGCGTGTTTAGGTGTCGATTAAGGAACAATCTTGGATTTTGTAATAGTGACTATGAATTTGGATGAAGGGTGCGGCCCTAGAATAGAGGGAAAGGACTTTGGATCCTATATTGAAGTTGTCATATGATTTAGTAGTATGATTATAGATGGAGGTATTGGAGGTTGTGTAGTATATTTTTTGAGATTCCGTACATAATGTCGGGTGACGTAATTTTCATAGGAGCTCTTTATGATTTGTAAAATAGTTTTTTCTAAATGTTTTGAAGAAGCCCCAACTAAGTTTGAAGTAGATGTGATGGATGTGGAGAGATTAACGGTCTTTATAGAGGCAAGACTATGGAGGTTGTGTGATTAATGGGTGTTTACTATGGCGGACACACTAGGTGTTGACGATGTGGATAATTCAAAAAAAATGCAATAGAAACAATAGGTGTTGATGTTGTGGATTTCTCAGATGATTGTTATTTGATAGTATTAATAATTTGTGATGGAAGGAGACAATGTTATATTGTGGTTGAATAGTGGATGAAACATGGATTGGAAAGGGTTGTTTGAAAATGTATAAGTTATGATTTGGAGGTGCATTTGGGTTATCTAGTTGCAACTCACCTTGTTGATAAGGTCTAAGGACGTTCCCAAATGAACGACACCTTTCGATGTCGTGGCCCTTGACCCTATGGTATTTGTAGTAATCGTTCTCTCGATACCAAGAGGGATTTGAGATAGATGTGTCAATGGGATGGATAGGTGGAAGGGTGATCATACATGTAACTAAGAGTTTATTGAAAACCGTGTTGTAAGATTCACCAATGGGTGTATAATTACGTTGATGACAGTGCATTTGGGAAAAAAATGTTCTTTGGAAGAGGATTTTATGATGACCGTGTTTTTTGATGTTTTATATTTTTCATGATTGGAGGATGGTTTGAACGAGGACTCAGGTTTAGGATATTTTGATATGAGATTAACCCTATCGTCCTTGAGAGCACGAAGTTCTAGTTTGTGAGCCATAGTAAATTCTTTGTCAAATGTTTGGAAATATTGAATTTGTAATGTCGATGATATATGTTTGGCACAAGAGAGAGAAAATAGATTGATTAATTATGTTTGTGGGAGGGAGACGGATATCTAGTTAATAATATCCCTCCAAGTGGGTGAGAAAATCTATAATAGATTCATCTTAAAATTGTTTGATGAAGTAAAGATTGGTAATGGTGAATTTGCGGGTGATATTGATCAAAAATTGTTCTAAGAAACACTGAGCAAGTTATGTGAAGGAGAAGAGTGAGTATTACGGGATACTGTTATACCAATCTAATGTGGGCCTAGCTAAGGACATGGGGAATGTTCTCAACATGAGGTCTTTGTCATGTGTGATAAGATAACATGCATGATGGAAGGCCGGATATGTTGTTGAGGGTCCTCTTTTCTATATAATTTAAGGAACTTAAGGAGTTCCCAGTGTGGAGGGTACGATATGTATGGTACGGAGGGATGGATGAGTTCGTTAAAAATATTCTTGTAAGATAACGTGTTCTTACAACCCATGAAGGAAAATTATAGACTACAAATCATGTTCATCAATTCTTGCAAGGGATCATTTTGTGATGGTTTTTGTTGGGGATTGAATGATGAAGGTCCTGGTTGATTATATGTATGTGGATTTGGTTGCTGATATGGCTGATATGGTAGAGGGATATTATGCTAGATTGGATTACTTGTAGGAATGTTATATGTTGGTGTGAGACTAAAGGTTGTGAGGATTGGATGTATTGATTGTGGATAGGAATTAAATTTCTTATAAGGGGTTGTGGCTATTATGGTATATGTTGAAAGGGGATGGAAGTGTGGATAAAGGGTTGAGAGTGTTGGGATATATCATGAAAGGGGATGAAATTATGGATAAGGGGTTGAGCGATTAAGGAATATGTTGAGAGGGATTTGTGAAATAGGGCGGTTGATATCTGTTGTGAATAATGGTGAACACTAGAGAGATAACTCGTATTGATGAGGGGTGTCGATGTTGGGAAAGACATGGTGACGTTTTGAATGGAGGACATGGGTTTTGTGAATATTTGGGTTGAGACACACTAAGTGGGATGGCTATCAAGCTTACATGAGGTGTTTGGATAGTGGAAGAGACTAGAGGACTAAAGGTGGAAGAAGATGTGTTGATGTTGTTTTGTGAGAAGGAGCCAGATGAGAGATTTGGTGAGGATGATGATTGTTGGTTGGTGGTATCTTGTGAAGACACAACATTGAGATAAAAAGCGATGACAAAAGTCAATGCGAGGGCTGATGTATTTGATCCACTAATAGTGGAATAAGGACGAATCTGTTGGATAACTAACTCGTGGTTAGGATCAACAAGATGGAAAAGTCATAAGTGACATTGGTGACAGGAGGTCATTGTTTAGGTTTAGGTTCTTTGGAGGAAAACACCTTGAGCAATAAGATATGCATCAAGGCCATAGGGTCTGAATATATAATCTCTGTGAATACTAGATCACCATTATCGAAGAAACAAGGACTAGGTGGATCGAGGATTTATGATGTGGAGGATTGATTGCTAGGAGAGTGTGGGGGTTTTCAATCGGTGTTGGAGGTGATGAAGATGCTTGATATTGGTCAATGATACGTGGGATGGTGTCAAAGTGAGACTGGACATTTTCTAAGGATTGTTTTAAACATTCAGTCATGTTGTTAGAGTTTTGTAGATGGGATTGTTTTTTGGTTAGGACCATGAAATAAACACATAATCACTTAAAAGGAAAAAATAAGGTAGATGGTTGATTACAATATAAAAAAAAGTCACACAAGAGAATTTTTATTATCTTGATTAAATTAAGAAAAGGTGAAACATGAAAAATGGTTTAAGAGGTACTAAGAAATGACAATATATGGCTTATTTCGAGGTGATGTTAAAGTCGATATACCCGAAGGTACGTGAGGCCCAAATCTATGTTGGTGTCGATATGAGATATGGTATTGGGACTTACCCCCTCACTTCACGGTCCCACAATGATAATGGTGTCGAGTGCTTAGCCGATATACTACCCACCAACTTATTTATACTTGGCCAGAACACCAAGTTGATTTATCCTCTTGGTGATGAAATCCAAGTAGGTCCACCTAGGAAGGAATGTTTAGATGCAATTTGTGTTTGATGTGGTTTGGTTGTGTGTGAGGGAGTTATGTGAATGTAATTCATTAAATCCTAATTAAACTATGTGATCAAGAAAATATGAATGTTCGTTTTAGATCCCAAAATAAATGTTAATTCGATGAGGACAACAAAAAATGATGAAATAAGAAAGCATACCTATGATTGCTTTTCCTTTTTGATTTTGGAATCCCGGGTGATTTACTAAAATCATGAGCGATTACGAGAGAAGAGAAAAAATGAATTAAAAAAATTAATGAAAAGAAAGGGAACTAAGGTCCCCTTGGGGCATGCCAGAATTTATTAGGTAGTTTTTGGTTAATGCTATCAAATGCAAAAAATACCTAAAACTCAAAAATAGCATGGTTTATCGATACTCGTACAACAATTGAAAATTTAGGATGATGAAAAGTTAAAAATGAAAGAGTTCTCCTCCTTTTCTTGAGTGAAGAGACATGAACAAATACAACTAAAAACATATATTAGATAGATAGGATAATAAGATACTCGAAAAAGGCTAATCAAAGGGATTTCCTTGAAGGGTGTAGCTCGTTGATACAATTAAGTAGATTTTGATAAAGATAAGATAGAGGATACAAGACAAGGAAGCTAAAACTCAAGATGGATAGGAGAGATATTGTCTAGCTTTATAGGTGGCCCAAAGCTAGCACTATGGTGAGCACGAAGTTTTGAAGTAGTCATACATATACTCCTCGCTTGCTTCTCGTATCTCTTGTTAATGATATCAAAATATTATTCGATATCCTTGAAGGTTGGTGTAAATCTGATGGCGCACAAATTGAGATCGTGGAGGTTGTTGAACTGCTCCCACATGAACAATTGTTGGACGATCAAAAGATCATAAATTCTTGTAATTGGATGGGAATGGCCTAGAAAATCATCTATAGGAGACACATCTCGAAACTAGACAAATTAAGTCCCTATTGATAAATGAAATATGATTAAATGCAAATATTAATAAAGATATCTAGTTTGATAGTAATCGTAGGTGATTCACAAAAATCATGGGTGATTTTTGATAATCATTGGCGATTAAAGGAAATGTGGGTGATTCTAGTGAAAAAGTTTTTTTTTGAAAAAGTGCTAAACCGATGAAACATAGACTAAAGTTATTTTCTTGGACCTTGTTTTGATGTATAAATGAAACAAAAACAAGAATAGATAGATAGAGCTTACCGTTGGTATGAAAATGTTGTAAAATGCTTATAGGGACTAGTTGGGCTTGTGATGATGAATTGATGATTGTTTGACCATGTGGAGAGGGTCTTGAAGATTTATGACTGCACAAGGTGATGTGGTATGGCTTCGAGGAGCATTGGGGATTTTTGTAGGGATTTGGATATTGCTTAGAGTGGTAGAGTTTTGCTAGCAAATTTAAAGATCCCCAAACAAGAGCATTAAGCTTCTATTTATAATCGTTGGCAATTTGTTAAAGTTTGTGGCGATCCATAAATGTAGAGAAACCCCTTTAGAAGTGGTTTCAACCACTTCCAAAATGGGGGTTTTGGGTATGGGGACGAGGAAAATGGTTAGGGAAGAGGTTAGGCGTGGTTAAGGGGTTAGATGGTTAGGATAAAAATGGGTAAGATGGGTTATAGGTGGTTAGGAGGTTTTAGGGAGGTTAGGGTAAGTAAGGACAAGTAAATAATATTTACGGGGGTAAAAATATGATTTTACGAGGTGAGTGTAGTGAATTATGTTATAATGATAGATTAAATGATTTAATGTGCATGTAAAGGGTGTAGGTGGGTGACTAAAAACCGGTGTCTACAACATGATCCTTTTTTCAAATGAATCTTTAAATTGTTCATTCACAATTGTCTTGTCCAATTGTAGAGTAGTCAAATCTTGTGTGATGAGAAGTTCGACATCTATTCCATATAACAAATGGAAAGTGGGCATACCAATCTATCTCTTCATAGTTGTACAATCAACCCATAAACCATCATACAAAATTTTGAGCCAATTTCTTTGAGTGTCATCTACCAACTTTAGTATTATGGTAACCAAATTCTTATTTGAAGATTACGCCTACCCATTTCCTTGAGGCTAGTAATAAAAAAATGTGATAGCGAAATAACACACCCATAACAAAATTCAATCACTTTTAGGAAGATAAATTAGGAGCATTTTTTGTGAAAAATTTGTGATGTACTCCAAAACGAACTAATATGTTCTCCTTGATGAGATTATAAAAGACCTCGAAATTTGTTTTAATCATAGGGATTGATTTTGCCCCTTTTTTGAAATAGTACGCGGTGGTTAAAACATGGGTATAAATAACACTAGAATGTGGATATAAATAACATATAAAATCTAGTCCCCTACTTTGGAAAGGTTCCTCAATAACTACTTGTTGTAAAGGTATTGTTGTGAGCGTAGGCTTGCCAAAAAATTGTTGACAAACCTCGCACTTGGAAATCCATTTAGTTGCATCCTTGAAAAGAGTAGGCTAATAATAACCTCCTCCCGAGAATTTTATAGGAAGTCATTGGAGAAGGAAAATGTCCTCCACATGCCTGGTTTATCTTTTGTTGTTCTTTGTCACAATTCCTTTCTTGAAGAGATAATTGTCCCATAACACATACTTAGCGATATGAGTTTAATTTATCTCTTCTCTTTTGTAGTGAGATGTGATGGAAATTCTCCATATGTCAATAAATGAGAAATATTAGAACACCATTCATTTTTAGTGTTGATAAATGAAACAAAAGGCATCTCTTCAAATTCGGCATTTCCACCATCTTTGTTACTTTCATTTCTATCTTTTGTTATCAATTGGCATAGACTCGAGATCCCATATAAGTTTGGTTGGTTTAATATATTTGTCATATTCCTATACTTTAGCAATTCAATTGCCTCTCTTTGATTGAAGATTTTTCCGAGTCAAAATGGAATTAACAACATGATCGAGGACAAAAATAATTGTGTGAGTTTAAATATAAAACCGAAGTGCTTGACTACTTTTACTACCGCAAAGGCGTGCTTTTCAATTTGAGATTATTTTAGCTCATATGCCTTGAACCTATAGCTCATAAAAGAACTTGGGGATTCAATCCCTTCTATATTCTTCTAGACAAGAATTACGAGATAAAGAATATGTTTAAATGCATAACAATAAATGATGTTTTTTTTTTATCAAAATATGTACATACTAAGACAAGATTCTTTGAACTAGCCTCTTTGATCGTTTCAAAATCCTTTTAACCCTCTAAGATACAATATAAATCTTACTTTCCTTTCATCTTCTCAAAATGTGGCGGGTCATTTCGAAAACTTTTGGGATAAATCATCCGAAAAAGTATTTTTCTAAAGAAGGAATGAATTCCTTTTTTGTTAGTTGGGAGAGAAAGATTTTGAATTTCTTGGAATATTCTAGGTTCAAGATTAATACCATATTTTGAGAATATATGACCAAGAAGTTTCACTTTTTTACCCCAAACATAGAATTCTACGGGTTGAGGGATATATCATGATCTCTACACCTCTACAACACAAGCTTCGGTGTTGTAAGCACTCCTCTCTTGTCTTCAAAAAATTTATGAGATCATCAAGGTATACAAAAATACACTTATTCTTCAAATCTCCAAATTTCAAATCCATTGTTATATGGAAGGTTTCCCCTACATTTTTCGGCGAAGGAATCCTCCGTAGGCAAAAGTCCCCATGGAGAAGTAAAGGTAGTTTTGTCTTTGATATTGGATTGAAAATTCAATTTGGTTGTAACCCAAAACACTATCAAACATGGACAACATCTCCAACCCAATAATATCTTGTAAGATATGATCCATAATAGGTAGAGGGTAGTTATCTTTCAAGGAGGCCTAATTGATTAAGGAAATTGAAACAAACATTTATTTCTCCACCCTTCTTTCGATCGCAGGCATAATGTTAGAAATCCATACTAAGTGATAAATTGGGAATATAATCCTAGCATTCAATATCTTTTGAATCTCTTGATAAATTATTCTAGCAATCTTAGGATTATATTGTCTATGTTTTTGTCTAAAAGGTTGTATACTTGGATTCAAAGGAATATAGTGTTGCATCTCCCTATGTGTTGGCTAGATTTTCTGCATAGCTGAAAACCTAGGCGATCATGAGATAAATCTCCCTCATTTTGGTGAGGCTCTTATATAAGATTTGTCGATTAAATATGCTAGTATCTATTTAGGGGTGTTACTTTAACCACGCAGCTCTTGAACCATAATTTGTATAGTTTTGCAACAAGTAATCATCTGTTAAATAAAGGAAATATCTAATGAAGAAGGAAAATAATTAAAACAAGAAAGAAAGAGGAAGATGTGCAACCCAATCAATAGATTACATAGTTGATTGTATGCACATAGACAAAACCAATAGATATTAACACACAGAATTATAAGGAAAGGCAACTTTCAGATCTAGATCTAAAATAACAAAAAGTTTATAAGTAGATCTAAGACAAAAGCTAGAAATAAAATGCACCGTGACACAAAGTTCTCTGGAAATCTTCTCCTTTCTATTCCTTTGTTTCAAATAGCTATCAGGGATTTCAGCACAAAGTTTGGAACACAAGAATGTTGCTTACCAATTCTGATCATTAACCTGAAGGTTCTTCCTCTACTTATATAATGTAGAAGGGAAAATACAAATGGGAAACTCAACTAAATTGGAACATAAAAAAGAAGTAAAGATAACATATGGAAATCATCTTCCTCTAATTCCTCTCCAAGTGACATGCATTCGGATCCATACTCAAACTTATACACATCTGTCACTTAACAAATAGAATCATTCCACATAACTTAAAGTAATGGTTTAAAAAAATAACTTTAAAGTTTTACAATTATATCCGGGAACGTGAAAGTAGAAGATGAAAGATTCATTTGTAACATCTACATCTTCTTTTTGTTTTGATACTAAATATACTTGTCGAACATGTAATTTAGCAACTTCCCATCTATCTTAGCCACAACTTCCTTTTCTGTCTTGAATTGCAGCAAGCCTTCGTTCAATACCCTGATGCATGCTTCCACATCCTCCAAGCTAGGTCGAACTTCTCAATATCTGACTGCAGCGTCACCAACTTACTGATGGAATCCATCGTGAAAGGCCTAACAACTCCATCAATTCTCCCTTGCACCATCAGAAGAGATCCCTCCAAGGAATCAGGCACTTTTCTAGGAATGGTCCTTGTGTATGAAGAAACGTTCCGACCACTTTCTCATTGGTGAAAGCAATAATATTGTCCGGCAAAGATGATGCCATACTCTCAAGTGTCTGCATCTTTTTTAGCATAATTCTGCAGATCTCCAAACAGAAAGACACTACAAACTCAAGTTGCTTCCCCTTCTCAACTGATCCATCGAGACACAATTCATTCCGCAATCAACACCTCTCTCGGCAGTTTATTTATTTTGACCAAAGTACTCAGGTTACTCTCAACAACTGTGTTCATATCTATTGTGCTTGTCACCAGTTGATTCAGCTGAACCGATGCATCTTTTATAACCTTTAGGTGGGCTAGCACCTCTCCGAGTTATATAGAAGCCTAGAGAATGATTGGACTCTTCCATTCATCAATAGTTTTAACTTGGTTACTTGCATCTTCCAATTCCTGCATCAGATGATCACTCACCTACTTTTGTACTGAAATTGGCTGAGTGGAAAATTTGGTAACCTTGGCAATAATCTCGCATGTTGAGATACCTACTTCTGAAGTTCAACTTTATCCACCTTTTCTTTATCAAGCCTAAGAAATAAAACATCTATCAATGTCTGTGTGTCTTGCTTCAATCCTTCTGTGGTGGCTTGACCTATGGGTACTCTGGTCATTGTTATATCATATGTTGTGAGCTCATCCTTCTTCTTCTCTTCTGCTGGAACTGACATCTCAGCTAACTTTTCTCCAACTCCTCAATTATCAACCTTGAAGTTACCTTAGCAAATTTAGGTTTTTGTCTTTTCCGCCTAGATTCGGGGAGCAATTGCAAGTCATGTTCCTCCAAGTTGATTTCCTCTCTAGCCTTTGGAACCAACTGCAAAGCCAACCATTCTAAGAAATTACTTCTCGGAGAATGAGAAGTTCTTTGAGTGTACCACTATCTCGCACTCTGATTCCTCTCCATCTGAAACCATTATAGTGTTGTGGTTGTCGTCCTCTGAATTGTCCAAAGACAAAGCTCTCTCAAATTCTGCCATCTGCAATGACAACGCGTTTCTTCAGGAAGAGGTGTTGAATGGAGTGGTAGAGGAGAAAAGATGAATGTTGCTGGATTCAACGGAGGAATGGCAGTATCTTGCTGAGGTGCAACAATCGGTGAAGTACTTGATGCTGGAGAAGTTGGAACTAACACCATAGTAGTAGAAGTGATCTTCTCCTTGAATGAGACCTTCTATGCACTTTAATATTTTTAGGCCTTCTGCTGCTCTCTCCTTCGTGCTTCCTTTTGAAGGAATCTCTTGTGCTGAAGTTGCATGTGATCTAATTCATCAATGCTTCATCAAGGCAATATATCTTCACAAGAACTAGTTTGAAATATTGACCAGAATGGCGATAGACCTTTCCTCGATTGTATGGAAACCACCTATGCTCTCTGAAGTACAAATCTATCTCCTCCCATCCGATGGTATGTGTCAAGTAACATAGGCCCATCATCTTTAAGATCCGCAGGTATTCGTGCTAATCCAAAGTCAAACACTTGTGCATTGATAACCTACTGAAATCTTTCTTTCTAACTTTGTACTCGCTTCTGCACTTCATCCATAAATCTTCCAATGAAGGCACATGCACGTACTCCTGGGATATTTTCTTCCTTGCCACTCCAAATGGATCAAAGTTTAGCCGTGTTGGGAATAACTCTTGCTCATACTCAGAGAACATCTCCGCTTCAATTCCTCGGGCTTTATGAATACTCTGGCAGTTGTAATAGCCCACTGTGATTGGGAAGAAGCATGTAGACTTGTGTCGTTTCATATGTAATTCATACATCTCCACGAGTGGTCTCCGCTCGTTCCATGATGACCAATCTATCACTCGGATATTTGGGAAACTTAACTGGTTCTCCTGAAAATCCGGTGACCCTGAGGTATGTAAAGTCCGTAAACTGGATGAAGATATTGCCAATCTTGGACATAACTTCCCAAGCTTCCTTGCTTACCTTGTTGGCCTTTAGGTCACCGTTTAGCCTACAAATGAATCCGTAGAAGAATCCATCGTTGACCACCTTGTAATCTTTATTGCATGCGGGCATAGTAAGCTGTGGATAACACTCAAAAATATGATCCTTGGAAAGCACACCACATCTATCCAGCTTGGAGAAGACACCCTGTGAAGCTGCTGCATATACCAAATATGAAGTCATTTTGAAGCTGTAAGTACACCTTACATTCCAGGAGCTGCTCACCGATGTTGTCACTAATAATTTCCGACCTATTGATTATTAAATCTGCTTTGCTGATTTCAATGGTCCTGATGAAAGCATACATCCATGTGCGGAAGTTGTGAGCGTCGGCTTCGCCATTTATCCCGCATAACAATTTGGTAATGTCATCCACCTCTCGCACCCAGATTGGATCGTGGAAGAGTTCTTGGGAACTTGGATGGAGATCTAGGATTCTTCATGTATCTGTTGTTCATTATACCCACACAGTCAACCTTATGCTTTTCCCATCTATTGTCGGCATCCAGTATGCTAATAGTAGTCACCGTCATTGTCGTGCTTGGAATCTTGAGACAATAATTGATGAACTATGCATCCAGCCGGATTATTGTCTTCCCCGTAGCATCTGGACCGATCTAGATAGTGGGTGGTAAGACCTAGCACTTGCATGACAAATTTCGCAACCGAGTGTGGATGGGAATGCTAAAGCTCGAATGATTCCATTCGCTTTTGATCGCACGCATGGGAGAAGTCTTTCCAGCTCTGGTTACTCATCAATCAATTGGAAAGAGGTTCTAGACCTAGATCTGTATCTCCAATGTCAAGCAAACCTGGAAGTAATGCATGACTCTGCTGAGCTTTCTTTTTCATCCCACTTTGCCATGGCCGTATCTATCTTTGTCTGAGCAATTCTTTTTCTCTTTATTCGGCCAAAATTATTTACAACCGGTGCAGATCTGGAGATTTCTTCATATTTAGAGGATATGTTAATGTATTGGACATTGATTTAAGCTCCCTTTCAATTATAAAAACACTTGTAATGAATTCCTGCAATTAATTTAGACAAAGATGGCAACTGGAACATGAACACTTGATTTTAATCATAAAAATCTGCATATATAAAACTTGTTGCCCCAAAATTTGAGGTTTTGTTTGCATGCAAAGCAAGCATGAATTTTGTCAACTTCACTTGAGCACATGTACCACTATGCAGATAATTAATCAGACTTAAATCAAGCTCCTTCAAACCTAGGCGCCAAACTTTGAAGCTTTTCGGTCAGTGAAAACACCTTCTTCTGAGCAAAATTCCTCCTTAATTGGGGCGCCAAATTGCTTGGGCTGCACTTCCTTGCTAAAGAATTAATTAATTCATCATTATGGCAGCCCTTCTTATATAACTTCCACCATTCTATAATTAATAATTGCATCTCTTATTCCTGGCAATTAATTAATTAAAAATCAACTTTTCTCTTTAAACTTGGGCGCCTATTTTGTGCATGTTCATGGTTGCCATTAAATAAATTAAATTTATTTAATTTTAGCTCTCTACTTCCAGTCCACTTTGACTTCACAGTGTGCTTTGACTTCATGCACCAAGAATAGGAATTAATTCCATCAATTAATACTTTAAAAAGTATTATTTCTCCTCAATATGGGTCGCACTTTTTTTTGCACGAGAGGGGCTGCACTAAATAAATTAAATTTATTTAATTTTAGAATTCTATTTCAATCTCTTTTATCCTCTTCTTCTTTGTTGACTTTTCCTCATACTGGGCGCAAATTTAGAAATAGAATTAATTAATAAATGTAATTAAAGGTGTCCTTCTATTCCAAAAGGGGTCACACTTTTTGACATAGCCAATTTCTATTTTTAAAAGCCAATTTCCAATGGGATTATTCACCCTGCATCGCAGCTCCAAAAATCCCATGATCCACTTAAGTTGTTTGACTTTCATAATGGGATTATTTACCCTGCAAGGCAGGTAAGAAATTCCCATCAATGCCTTAAGTGATTTTCTTTTATTTCACAATGGGAATTTTCACCCTGCAAGGTAGGTAAGAAATTCTCGCCTGCCTACTACCTCTAATTTTCCCATTATGACTTAAGTGGCTTTGCTTCCATGGGAAAAAGTACCTGCCAGTAGGTACAAAATTCCCACCTGCCTATTGCTACCAAAAATCCCATTGTAGCTTAAAACCTTCCTTTCCCAAAAATGCGACTTGCCTAGAAGAGGCCTTTTCTGTGCACGACTTTGTCTTTCTAGAGAGAACCAGACCTCCTGTGACAAATTCCTTTTGGCATAACATCCATAGGTGATCTCCAGATACTCCAGGCAAGAAAACAAACTAAACCAGCAAAGGAATTGACCTAGAGAAATTTCACAGAAAACAAAACGGAAAACACTAAAAACGTAAAACGTTGTCAGAAGTCACAGATAAAGCCCATAATTCATTCTGGTTAAAACCCTACTGGTATATGGGAATATTGACATGTAAGACCACAACAGGGTTAAACCAGAGCACAATTTGCCTCAAACGGGGCTTAGAATAATTAAATAAAAATTTCCTGCAGGCAAACCCCAACAATAGAATATAACGATTTCGGGAATCTGGGCATTTGGTGAAAATTGGCTAATATGACTCTCTGGGAATATCTTGACACAATACAGACACTTTCTGGCAATTAACACACAAAACGACCCATTATTTTAAAAGTACAAATTTTTTTACATGGGGTAGTCTCAGATTTCAGGGTGAAATCTGGGGACACCACTATGATTGAAGGTTTTCAAATCTTCATAAGAGTAATCCAAAACATTTATATAACTTTTCAGAGTTCTACAAATTTCCTTTTTCTTCAAAATAACAATACTTACCAATATTGACAAATTTTGGTTCTTCAACAATTCTTATATTCACCTTTTTTCATTAAGTTGATTGACTAGTACCTTATGGCACTCTTCACTTAATGAAATGATCATGCTTGTCAAAAAGGTCTACCATGGGTATTTTGTTTCCTTTCAATTTAATACAACCTTCTTCATCATCCACACATTAAAATCCATCTTTAGTATTGGACGAGAAAGATTCTCTATATCCTTCTTCACTTCCTTTATAGTACCATTCACTAAAATTATCTTTCAATTCAAAGAAAGAGATGGGGTGTTGGTCATCATTGAAAACCTATCAATTCTCGGAATTTTTAGGTACACTGGGTCTCGAAAACCATTTCAATTGTATATTTATTAACGGTCAAAATCTAGGTGAGGTATCATCAATGACCTAGATATTGCTAAAGTATCTTCTCTTGAATTATTTTCTTTTAGCACAACATTAATTGAAAAATCTTCAAAGCACTCAATTAAATCTCACACTCTATTTCTATAGTGCTTTATTCTTTCATTATTAACTTGGAATATGTTTCAAACTTTCTTTACCACCAGTTTTGCATCGCCTTGTGCTCGAGCATTCTTTACTCCAATCTCTTGAGTTGTTGTAAAAAAAAGAAAAAGAGCCTCATAATTTGTTGTATTATTGGTTTTGTAAAATTGCAACTTATGGGATAAAGGATGTATTATTCAAGAAGGCAAGAAAAGTACTATGCTTGCTCGGAACCAACAAAAGAGCAACTTCCATCGAACTCAAGCATCCAAATAACATTTGGATCATAATGAGACACCATAAGGGGCTTATGTTCTGAATTAGACATAATCATATAATTACTATGGCTGAGGTCTTGATACAATACTTCTCTGATGGGATCATTTGTTTTTTGAATGGTATATTTATCTTGTCTCTTTGGTAACAATTTCTTCATTTCTCATTTGATCGGAGTCAAGACATAAGACCAATCCATCTAAATCTCTCCACCTACATCTTTGCAAAACATTCTTCTCATAAGCATCCCATAAGAATCTGGAATATCGACTACCAGAACAGTGGTTTTGACTCATTTTTATGGGAAAGTGTGAAAACAACCCGAACATCCTTAATCCAACCAACCAAAGGAATTTCATTATTTTCCATGGAATAACATGAGCCAAAATATCGAGGTAAGACTAAGGACGAGTGCATGAGCCACTTGAGTTGGCATAACATTGTTGAGGCACCAAAATTGATAATGCAATTACTCAATTTATGACTTTATATCGATAGCGTTGCATAAAAGGGCTCAATATTTTTCGATGTGGAAGAAGAGGATGCTAGAAAAATTTGTGGGGAAGGAAATTCAGGAGTGGCTATGATAAATTAAGAGGATGGGACATTTTGAGAAGACTTAGAACTATTACTTGCAACAAACTTTGCCACTTGGGAAAATCCTCAAGATGGGTTTGATAGTACTCATCTACTGAAATCTGGACCTTAGTTTTCTTAATATGATCAATGATATGAAGATATCCTAAAGAGGAAGTCTCAATATTAGATGCAAAAGGAGTTTTGGGCTTCGCGGAGACTTTGAACTATATAATCCTTTAAAATAGAGTAGAAGAAGATATTTTAACATCCATGAGGATACCAAAGTAGCCTATGAGACAACCGATCTTGCTAAAGATCTTTCTAGCATTCGAGATCTTTTGATAGTGAGTTTAAGGATCAACTCCCCTTTTGGCGAGAGGAAGAAGGGGTAGAAATACTTACTTCTTTAGTAGTGGGTATGTGAGATCCTCTTTTGTAACCACTCGTATGATTGTTTTAGACTCCTTAACCTTTTCTTTCTTCTCGGGTTATACAATGTTCTTCTTCTTACTCAACCGAGATCTTTTCATGACTACATAAGATCCATTGTTCATGTCCTCCACTATTTCTTCATAATCACCTTCTTTTGATTCATATGCAACAAAACCAATTTTTGACTCCTCCATTGTTTCATCAACTTCTTTTGCTTCTTCTTCAACCTCTTCAAATTCCTCTTTAATTGTCACATCATCTGCCTCTTGAATTTCACAAGCTGCGTTTACCGGAGCTTTTTAGAGAGGAGCTTCAATGGAAAGCTTGGGTTGAGTTGCTTTAGTAAACAATTTTTATAACCAAAATTCTTTCTAAGGAATATCTTTATATGGAACATTTTGTGAGAATTGGTTTTGAGAGCAATTAGATCATTGGCTAACTTTTGGACTAACTAGATTGAATTGGTTCGTCCCGAAGTTGAGGCCTTACTTTTAATTGATTCTTTCTTCAACTTGTTAGACATGATGAGGTCATCTTCCACACCGATGGCCAATTCTTGATCATCATGAAAATTTGGTAACCTAGCTCTTCTTCGCAATGCAAAACTCACTTCAAGGAGTTTAACATTAATGAAGAAACATATAAGGTTTTGAAACTTGGCTGATATTATGCTCACGTCTATTGAATTTTTCTACTAACTATCCATGGGTTCATATGGCTCTTTTTAAGATGCGAAAGTTGGGCTAAAAGACCGTGAGAATCTTCTACAAGTTTGAATCTAGCTTTGAAATTTGAATTCATAGTATTCTAGTTAGTGACAAAGTGTTAGTAGGAAGATGATAGAACCATTATGTTGCATTATCTTGTAGGTTGTCAACAAAATTATAATATATGCATCTTAGTGGTCAACTCCAAACACCCCAAAAAGAACACAAAATGTTGTTAGATGTACATTTGGATGGATTTTTCCGTCACCTATAAACTTTAGAAAGTTGTTACGACCCCCTTGGAAAAATCATGAAGAGGTTGGGGTAGAGCTAAGGGCCCAATGTTCCATCCCCATGGGACTTGTGCAACCATCCTTGGAAAGATAGTTTGTAAAGGAAGATGTGTTTATGATAAAGTTAAAGCTTCACTTAAACTTACCTAGAGAGGAAGACTTGAATTCCACTTACTAGGTGGAGTTTTTATAGACCTTATGCTTCTTTCCTTACTTTATGTAGATAACTTGAAAGAATGTCATTGTTGAGACAAAATAGTTCTCTATTTCATGTGCTTTACTAGCATGAGTGTATATGCGTTCAACCAGTTTAGAAATCTTCTTCAAACCCTTTCCTATTCAACTCGTGGTCAATACTTTGAGAAGTGTGAATGTGCCCTACGGTGGGTGCCAAAACATTATTGGCATACAAATCGGGTCACCGTAGGTGTAAAAGAGGTTTCGAGAGGCCAAAGTGTTCACATTTTTAAAAGGTTGAAATTCGGCTAAGGATGGAGAATGCCGCCAACCCTCAAGGCGAGAGAAAGTTGAGAAGCATCTAAGTTTGAAAACTGAAATCCTATCCTGTTCCATAGGTTTTCCAAACGCAATATTGTACAAATCCCTAAATCCATTAATGAAGAAGGAAAACCCTTCACGAATTTTGGTGCAAGAGACATAATGTGAGTAGGAAGGGTTGGAGATCCGTGACAATGAGAGTGTAAGGAGTTTTGAGATATGCAAGAATTATTGTCCCGTGGCTTTCTAAATCCGTGGAGATGTTCAAATTCAAAGATCCACAGAACATTGTAAAATCTATGGGAGCAAGCCAAGTTGAGGGCCCGAGGAAGAATGTCGTGGGATAAGGCGGAATTGTTGGACCACGATTGTCGTTAGACCAAAACCCACAGTGCATTAATCTCCGCTACAATCGCCAAAGTTAGGATCCACGAGAGGCGGTTAGTCCATGTCACAAAACTCACGGGGAGCACTTGGACGCACATGCCAACAATCCCCCAATGTTACCCGAGTGAGTTTCGAATTCGAGACTTGTCTCTCGATACCATTTGTTGGACCATGATTGCCATTAGACCAAAACCCATAGGCATTAATCTCTGCTACAATCGCTAGAGTTAGGATCCACGAGAGGTGGTTAGTCCATGTCACGAAACTCACAGGAGCGTTGGACGCACATGCCAAAGGGGATTGGTTTTTGGTCATATCTTCCGATTGATAGCTCCAAGTTACATGAAAATGGTTGCGTTCACTTCATCTCTCCAAGGGCTACATTGTAAAATGATATTTTTTCAAGGGAAAATAATGAAAGCTTGGGGAAAACGGAGGAAACACGCAATTCACTTATTCCAAAGTGCTCAACCACCTCACCTACCTGAATTGAAATCTTGAACGACGCCCATACTCTCGCTTGTAAATCTTGATGGCCTATTAAAGAGGAAAACAACCCTCTATTTGGGAGATTAGTGATGACAAGTTTTATGGGCGACAAATTTTCCTCATTCATTGCAAATCCAAATTTGAATTTCCCTGTCATCCCTCTCTCTCTTACATTATCCTATTCTATGAATGTAATTAGAGAGGCATATTGTAAGGGTTCTTCTCTACCGAATTTGCATGTTATGCCTTGGAGTAACGCATTTTCTCGTCTTCGGACCTCGATAGCTAGCATTTTCACAAGAATTTCTTAAACCTCTCTCGTAAACGTGATGAATAATTCTAAATGCAATATATATGTCATTGTTTCCCCTTGAATGCTCAGTAGTTGTTATGGGTGTTCACTTGCTTGTTTTCACTAATGTTTATTCATTCACCTCCTTTAGAACAACATGTTTCCATTAAATCTCTGCATATGCAATTGTTATGGGTTTTTCTAGTAAGTTTTGAATCTGCGTCTTAGTGTTTTGCATCTCCATTCTTTCATTTTGCATATGTTGCCCCTTTCTTTCAACCATGGATCTTGTATGTTTTAGATTTAGCTTTAGATTTAGTTGTAGTTTGAGTAGTTTAGGTTAGTTTGTGTTGAGCTAGGAGAGAAGTAACCAGCCTTCTATTGAAGGTTTTTCTAAAGGAGAAAAGTCCCACACTTTGAAGACAATCCCATGTTAGCTAAAGTATTTGATCTTCCATGATCAAACCAAGGGTGACACTTTTGATCTCCAACAACTTCCAAAGTGTGGGACTTTAGATCTTTGAAGCATACCTCTAGAAAAATATGGCTCTTATCCTTACTACTATAATATAATGCACTAAACTCACACTTGCATGGGAAAAGGTAGAAGGAAATTAAAAGCAAACATAGTGATGCACTAAAGATGTAAGGGTATCACTCTCCTTTTCCTATAAACAACATAATGAATCAAAACTCTATAAATAAGAATCACACACACTATATTCACTAAGAAACATAAGGCAAGAAAACAAAAACAGTCTCAAAGGGTAGATGTAAGCCATAATCAAATTTATATTAATGTCCAACTATGCACAACCTCTTTAAAGCTAAAAGAGGAACTGAGAGCTTGGGAAAAGTACAAAATAGAGTATGAGACACAAAGGGATGTTTTGCACTCAAAAAGAGTAGAGTAACCTTGCATTGAAAGAGAGTGGTCAATTTACAATAAGATCAAATTGTTATTTATAGATGGGGGTAAGAGAGAAGGGGAATATGATGGTATATTTGCATTTCTCACTATCATCTTTTCAAAAACACCACTTGGGGTTTTGAAATTGATATGCAACTAAAAACTCCACCCAAACAACCCTAAAGCATGTTCTAGAATATTAGCCAACATATATGATTCTCTAATAGCCTCAAATCATGGTAGATAGTGACCCAAAACAAGCATTATCCAAAAATACCCCTAAAGATCCTTCAAATGGATCTAATTTTGCATTATTTCGTGCCCACAATTGACATGTATGGAAAAAATGTAAAGCTTTGCAACATAGCCCACACCATTAAATTTAGGGCAAAATCATGATTCTAAACTATAGTTTGCCACAAAAGGATTCTAAGAAGAGGGAGAAGATGCAAAATTTACCACACATTGATGAGAAAGAAGGGAAGGGTTTGGATGAAGAGACTCTTGAGGAGATGAGAAGGAAATTATACAGACACATGACGGTGCATGATCAACATTTGAAATAAACATAATGTATGAATAAGTTAGAGACAACCTTAACTTTTCTTTTTTTTTTTCACGCAAGAAAGTTTTTCAACCTTCCTCATTGATTTTGACCTCTTCTTACACACAAATGTGTGAGTTGTGTCAAGACTGCTTTCTCTCTCCGAACATAAAGTCATGGAGTCACTCTAAAGGTATAGTTGCCACAAAATCTACCATACCTTTATTACATTTTCTTTTGCTTCATTTTAAATATTCCTTCAAAAACCTTATTTTCTCAAGCATCTTTTGACTTACATTATTTGAATAACGTTCTTATGTTTCTTTTCCCTCCCCATATTTACCAATTTTAGTGCTCAACTTTAAATAATCAAATACATAATGAACATATGCAACATTGAAAGAAAGAAAGACAGCATGCATGCATGAACACACACACACACACACACACACACACACACACACACACACACACACACACACACACACACACACACACACACACACATGCACACACACACACACGCACACGCACGCACGCACACACACACACACACACACACCGTGTTACTTTAAACCACTACTATATGGTCGACATAATTTAGACACTATCCGTAAACTATATCTATATCGTGTTACAATCCAATGACTAGAAATAACAATCCAAAAATGGTTTATATTTTACAAATTTTATTGAAAGCGTGACCTCTATTGGTTTATTTGCAAAATCATAAACACAATTTGAATGCCAACAATAAAGATTTTGATATGATGACATCATAAACACATCAATGAAATTTGATGTATAGAAAATTCCACACAAACTATAAAAGAATAACGATCAATTGAATGTAACTATAATAATAATTTAATACACAAAATCATAAATAGAACAATTGTAAATAAAGCAATAGTCAGTTTAAGAATTGTAAATATTGCACTTTGAAAAGCAAAGATATTGCACTTTTCATTCTTAAATGCACCCATGAAAAACATCATTACATATCCCTCCTCGAATGCATACTAATTGAATACAAACCCCTTTTTAACTTTACACTTACATAAACTACACTAGGTCATAAGTTCGATCCACAAATGTTGGGTCCGAATAACTCTAGTACCTAAGATCCGATTCATAGCTCCGACCAAACACATTTACCGATTAAAAAAACTTTACACTCGTATGAACATACATATCATAAAAACCAATCCGTAGAAATGAACGTTGCACTTACTTACACAATTATATTACAAATCAAGAGTCTATATTGAATACATAAACTCACAAGTATAAATATACTTGGCATCACATATTGCATATTCAATGGGGAAATCGTGAACAAACATTACAAGCACAATAAGCCCATAAATTTTAATTCCAAAACATACATGTTCAAAAACCCTCTTAAAGCACTTCAATGGTTTAACTATCATGCTCCTCACAAGTACTAAATTTGAAGTCCAATCAATGAATACAATTCATTTACACAAGTTGGCTTACCCGAGAGATATATATATTTAAACTTTTCATTCATGGCATTATTTCTTCACACCATCTTTGTTGCAACAAACAAAAACCCCAAATTTGTCTCTTCACAAGATGTAGGAAAATTATCAAATAATTAAAACCCCAAATGCTCCTACAGTGAAAACATTTAATGTTGGTGGCCATGAACCCATTGATATACTTCTAAAAATTACATGCAAATTTATAGACAACATTTACTTTAATGGAACCAAACATAGGAGGTGGACACATAAGGTGGAGTTAGGTGTTGACCGATGAAGCTTGCAAATGTATAGAAGTACACATTACATACATTATGGATCAATGCAAAAAAATTAATGCAAAATAAACCACCAAAAGGACACATAATGCACAAACGAGATGGATAAGACATAGGAGTGTGAACAAATAAGAACATATGAAAGGACCAAGTGAGATGGATCCGAGAATTAACAATCGTCCATTACCTACCAAATATCAATGGACTTGATGATCACATTTTAAAAAAGGAATGCTTGTTTGACCTTGGTTTCAACTTATTATTTCTAGGTAGCTTTTAGTATTCTATGTTTAATTGTTTTCAACGTATTTTGACCTCTTTCCTCACCGATGTGTAATGCTTATGGTTAACCTATTTTATAATCAATATAACTATATAATTACTAAAAATTAAAAACCAGCACAATTCCATCTTGATATGGATTCAATAATGCTTCGAGAGGTATCCAAAAGACTTGAAATCTTGTACCTTACATTTATAGTTTGGTGGAATTGACAACTCGAGTCTTTTGGATACTCTCAATACACATCCAATCCACGTAAGCTAGTTTAGTATCACAATCTAAATTTTTACGGAATGGTATGAGAACTAGAGAATAAAATTCCATCATTTATGAAATATACATGAAAATAAGAGAATACACATCACTTAAAATTAAATATATCAAAAATTTAAAAACTAAAAACATAAAAAAACCGTGTAATTTATTTATATGTTATTTTCATTTAAAAAGTCATAAATTGATATTTAACTTCAAAAGAAAGTACCAAAAAGTTGTGGCAATAATTAACATAGTTAACCTTCTTGATATAGAGCCCTATCAATTGGGATGGTTGACTTGTAGTTACATCATATTTTAGTAACACATTTTCTTTTTTAATATTATTAAGAGTTAAACATCCTATTAAAATGTTGTTCGTCAATGTTCTACACACATTCACCATTCACCTAATTTTAAAGCTTAGATGAGCCATAATTTCTTCTAGTGTTAATAATAATAATAATAATAATAATGATTGACTAAGGTAACAGAAATTTGAAAAGCTAGGGCATGCCATTAACTATAACTTATTTAAAATTACAAAGGATTTGAAACGTACAAAAAGTTGCTTGGATGGTGGAGGTTGGTTCCAAGCCAACACGTTGAAAGAATTATGATGAAATGAATTACCATATTCTTAGATCCCCAACAACTACGTTCCAGCCCCTTTTCAGGTGAGACAATTACATGTAAAAAAACTACCATGCTTACACATTTTCATTGCAAAATACAATTTTAATTATGACAATATGGAACTAAAGTCCCACTCGTCGCTCCTTTGAGATTAGAGACCGACCAATGACCCCATTTTGATTCCACTTCGATAGCTTTCATTTCATTAAGATGTCACATAGGGGAAATGAAAATCAGGGACCACAATCCTGCAATATGTAAACGACATGGAAATGAAAATCAAGCAACACAGTGCTACAATATGCAAACAGAATTCAAAGATTTATTTAATTTCATTCATTCATGTAACTAGAAAAATAAATCTTCTAAAGCCTTACATCTTTCATTATGTTGTGAGGTGAAATGATCTTCAATTATATCTTGAATCCTATACATTTACTGGCTTAAAAACAATTGTAAAGATGTTAAACTTTGAATTTTGTGAGTTGGGATTAAAGAAAAGAATTATTATATAGCCCAGTACCACCAAGTCACTCTATGGTAGTGAAGTGGGGGCAGAAGTATATCTCAGAAAATATGGGGGCCAACAAACTACCTATTGCCTAACAAATATGAGAGAGAAAAAATCAAACTTTATATATCACACAAACACAAGTTGACGAAACTAGAACTTGATAGGCTTTCCATTGCCTAACAATCTTGTTTAACCTATCCATAAATAAAATTAAGTTGGCAAAAATATGAGTAAATGGTTGAAACTTTAGGCCTCTCACAAAGATTCAACAGAATGTAGCAGAACTAAAGTCAAACATTCAAACTAAAAATATCATAACCTTTGAGCCCATCAATTGTCTTACCCGATACCAAGGTTTTCTTTAAATTAGAACTTTGAGAATTACATACCACCAAGGAGTGCCTTCCATGGTGTGATGGCTGCACTCATGTCTCTTTACGTTGTTTTGATCTGATCCATAAATGTTGAAACATTACAGTATAAGAAGTCAAGAGCAACATACTGCAGGATGTAAAAAGGATGAAGAAATAGTCAAAAGGAACCTTGCCTTGTCTGGCTTCTTTCAAACTCTTCCAACTTTATTTTAAGGTCTTTAAGAGCATCTGCCACCTCTGGTTTCAGACCGTTTTCTAGCATCCACCTTGCATGGAATATGTCCTGTCACACAGGAAGAACCGTTTATGAGATTACTCTACCCTCAGCTTAAAATTTTTACCCTTAATTAACTCTGGAAATTATTCAATTGAACAAATACTTGAACATATGAGGGGACTTAGGAAGTCAAAGTACAATGGACAAAATTATACAGAAAATAAAAAGTACATTTCAAAATAGTACAAAGTTAAGCAGAGATATAGCTAGAAATTATGTAGACTATCAACTTCATAGATTTCATATGCACAATAATATTACAATTTTGTTGCTTGCAACCTCCAAGAGGTCAACTTTTTGTCACCTTGAATGCTATGAAAGAATGGTCCACAGAAATTCAAAGTCGCATCACACATTTTGCACTAAAGTTGAAGTAGTGGATGCCCGAAACAACACTTTCCCCTTCCTACATAATATCTACATCTCAATATGCAAAGTGTAAATTTTATACTGTTCTTTTTCTCTTCTACATTCCAAAGGCTTTAGGAATGTTTCCACCTTTCACTAGTGCTTGCACAAGAGTCTGCCCTACAATGGAAGTTGAAACTGCATGCCTAACATGATGTACTATCCCTTTTGGGACTTCAACTGAAAAAGGAGGAAAGCAAACAAACCCCAATAATATTAATTCTGATTTTAGGATCAGCAAACTGAAATTTATGACTGCTGAAAATCAGCAGTCTGATTTTTATAACAGCAGTCCGGAAATGAAGGAAAACTGTAATGTCCCCTTTCCAATCGAAGACCTTTGTTCTATTTTGTCAACCCGACGGCCAAAGGAAAAATATAAGGGTGACTTAAGTTATAATAAATTATTATAAAGTGCTATAAAAATAAAAATAAAAAATTATTAAAGCACTTATATTAATTTATTTAGCTTAATAAAAATAAATTGTAATCCCTATGGAAAATACGATTTGCCTTAAGGGCAAAAGTCATTGTAAAAAGATTTATTATATTTTGATTCCTCCTAGAAAGGATAATGGCGACTTGGGCCAAAGGGGAGTAATGAAGCCTAGGAAAGATAAAAACATAATTAATTTATGTATTCCCCTAGAGAAATGCGACTTGCACTAGGAGGGAAATGTTGTTGGGAAAAACATTTAATATGGGAAAATATTAAATGTTTGCATAGGGAAAATCATGTGAGCTCATTGGCTGGTTTGGAGGTTGGTTGTTGGCCCTTTTCCTTTAAAAGGGAAGTCGACTTGCCTCTTCCATAATCCAGATTTTTATATGATATTTCTCTTGCATTTGAGCTCTAAGCTTTTGCATAAAAATTTCAAGGACGAAACCCCTTGTGAATTCTACCTCTTGTGGACGAAAACCCCAAGAGTTTGAGAGGGTTTTTCACTCAAAATCCCATTGATTGTAATCAGATTTTCAGTCTATTTCAGGGTTTTTCCAGCAATGTTATTGAAGACTTTTCGAAGTATTTTGGTGAATAAAATTGCAGCAGTGTTTTCTCTATTGGATCGACTCACTTTGGGACTGTTTGGGCATTATTATTGAGGTATTTAGATCTGCAAATCATTGTCTAATATCTCATAATTTTTGTGAATGAAAATACCCAAGTTTCATAATTCTTCTGAGGGTTATTTGCTAGTTTTATGATCAGATTTCAGATTTGATTTATGAGTTGATTTGGCATTCGAAAATTCTGATTTTTATATGAATGAGTTCCTAAAAATATAGGCAAGCATTCGGGATAGAGAAAATAATTTTTGGAGCTCATTTGATGCCCTAAATGTGTGGGCCGAAATAGTAGGAGGGCCAGATCTGCATGTTTGGTAGTTGTTATAATTTGGTTTACATCATCTTGTTCCTTGTATTTTTCCAAGTTCGGGCATATGTCATTTGCCTAGATCGGAGTTGTGTAGAGAAAGTTATGCTATCTTGAAGATTGCAGCAGTTAGGGTTTCAAATATAAATTATTTTCCAGCTGTTGTAAAATCTAATTTTCGCCATAAATTCTCCGGGTTTGGAAGTAAAAATAATTATTGTATGCTGATTTTGGGTGTGTTTGCATATAAAACCCTAATTTATTTCCCATAGCTGCCAAAAGTATATTTTATTATTTTATAAAGTGGGAAAATCTCTTATTTGGGCAAAAGATCTATTGGGATCTTTCAAAAACACTTGAAACTCTTCAAATAACTCAACCAAAATGTAGATATATATTTTAGGAAATATTTATGCCACTTTCCAATATGAAATTTGGTGGAAAACACACTGGAAAATTAATTGAAAGCAGCAGAAGTACAACTCAAAGAAAATTATGAAATGAGGGTTTCCAAACCCCAAACTCCACAAAATATAATAGATTCCAGCCTTATAAATTATGGAAAATCTGAATATGAAAGAAAATATGAGTTATGTGCCCTAGAAGGCACCCAATCACACTAACACAAGTCACTCCAACTAGGAGAGGCTTATAAATGCATGCAAATGTTTGTAGATGACTTCCTTTATCCTTCAATGCCCAAATCTGCAAATATGACTTCACTTCAACCAAGGATGGAGGGTTTTTGTTCTCCAACTAGCCACAAGAAGGGTTTTCGTCCCTCTTGGAAAGAGCCACACAATTGGATTTTCACCCAAAAGTGGAATGAACTAAGAGCAATCAGCCCAAAGATCAATTTAGAGTAAATTCGCCAAAGTAGATGATGAGCAAATGAAGTCATAACATTCCTTAAATACCCCAATCTTGGCGCCAAAGACCAAACATGCATGACTGACCTCCTTTGGGCTTATTTAATCTTTTATTTGGCCTTTAAAATCCACCAAGCCAACTGACCTGCTAAAATGAAGAGAACACTAAAGAAAAACATTAAAAATTAGAAAAAAAAAATGTAATGGAAGTGCAATTCCTTCCCTAGCTCACTCAACTTCATTGCCACGAAAAGGGAATGGCAAGTTCTTTTTAGGATCTTATATGTAATGTCCCTTTTTCCCACCTAAGAGCTGATATTTGGTCTTCTTGCCATTCCTTCTCCATGGCAAAGAAGAAAAAATGAAGGAAAAAAACCTTGAGCACCTTTATAATATATTTTTATCCAATATTTTATATTTTTTAGTGTTTTCCTTGTTTATATAGGCCGTCCTTTCCTTTTGTATTTTGGCGCCAAAAGGAGGATATAAAAGAAGATTAGAGACACCATTTGAGATCTAGACTTGGCACATTTTATCTTATTGGAGCAAAGTAAGCTTGGAGCTGCTTGTTCTTGCATTTGGGGTTGAAAACCTCCTTATGCGGTTTTCCTAGAAGGAAAAAATCCTTTTAGAGGTTAAGGGAGGACGAAAACCCTTCTCCTTGGCTTAGGATATATTCGAGGGGCTGATTTGAATAGAATTGGTAATTTCCAATTGGTATTTGATTTATTAAGGGTGAAACAACCTACCTTGGGTAGAGTTTAGAGCTTTTGGGGAAGTATTTGAGAAATCTGGTTTGATAATCTGATTTGTAATATTTTATAAGGCCGAATTCTCAAGTTTGGTGAATTTTGAGGGTTTCTATGCCCTAGTTTCACAAGTTTCTTGTGTTTGCAATTTCAGTTCATAATTAATTTACGATAGTGAGATCTTCAACATTTCTTTGTGTTTTTGCTCTTAATATTCCATAAAATATATACATAATTGATTATATCTCACAATTAATTTGTTGATAGACACATGCCCCATGTCTGTATCACTCACTTCAGCGAGCTTGGACACTATGCATGATTCTGCCGGATAACCTTTGTAATCACACTTCATTCTGCCTGAATCTGCTTTTGTCTGAGACTTCCCTTTTCCACCTTTTCCTGAAGCTTTTGTAGTTGTGAAATCTGGATCTTTGTGTGTAGAAGTTGCAATTGCTTCTCCTGATTCTGAGGATATATTTAATGTATCCAACATTGGCCTCAGCTTTCTTCTCACAAGTATGTGCACAAGTGAAATATTCTGTAAACAATTTAGACAAATATGCAACTCATCACTTTTTTAAAAATTTTATAACATGTGGGCAACTTTGAATTCTGGGAATTACTCCGAGTGCAAGTAAATATAAGTAGGCTCAACGTGGGCTAAATTGGGAGATTGGGAACAACATGCATGAGCTTTGAGAGGGATTTTGCATGCAATTTATGAATATCTTCCACATGGGTTGCGTTGAAATATAGAAGACAGGCTGCTAAATATTCACAACCACTAAGTGATTTTGCTTTTGTATTAAAAGGTTGCGTGGAAAATTAGAGAGGGCAGCAATGTGGAAAACATAGAAGACAAGCATTTAAAGTTTCATGACAAAACTTAAGTGAAGTTTAGCTCATAATAAAAGGGCTGCGTGGATTTTGGAGAGGAAAGGCAACTTTTAGAAGGAAGACAGAGACTTTAAAAACCACGACTTAGCTTGCAATTTCCTTCTTTTAATACTTTCGTGGATTTTGGAGGGTGATGACAACTTTTAGAAGGAAGACAAAGCATTCAAAATCCACGACTTGCACTAAGTGACTTTCTCTTTATAATTTGTGTGGATTTTGGAGGAAGGAAACTTGCAATGGAAGGCAAAGACTTTTAAAAACCAACGACTTGATTTCTCTCTTAAAAAGCTGCGTGTTGAAATTAAAAGGATGAAGCCATAAATATTCGACTATTTCCCTTTAAAAATTGCTTGGCAACCTGGAGGATAAAGGAAGCTTTAATTTGGAAAACAAGGACTTCAAAAACCACGACTTGCACTTAGATATTTTTCCTTGGCTTTTGCGTTGATTTTCAGAGGGAAAGCTGCGTTGAAACTGGAAGATGAAGGCTGCCAAAATCCATGACTTGCGTAAGAAAATTGCGTGGAAGCTTTGAAGGAACAACTACGTGAATACAAGGGCAATTGGATTCTTTTCAATTTGGCAGACAAGACCACAGACATCCATGCTAGACTCAAGACTTTCCTTTCCAAAACACTGCATTCTTTTCTCAGGGCTATGTTGAAAATAAGAGCTTGAAAACCAACGTTTATTAATCAGATTTCCTTTGTCTGAGGCGAAGAATGGCTTTTCAAAACCCTAGGCAAGGGAATAGATCCGGCAAGAAGAAAGAAAAGGCCACAGGGGAATTGCCAGATGGAACACAGAGAAAGACCAAAACCAAAACACAAAAGAAATAAATAAAAACAAAATACTGAAAGAAGTTGCAGGGCAATTGCTTGAAAAGAATTCTCCAATTAGCTAATCTGTAAAACTCTTCCCCGAGTGAATGCTCCACTTTGAGGTGAAAGTAATATTGGTGTGGTAATAATGATGGGGTGAAGTGCTTTATATAACCTAAATTCTCCAATTTTAGCTCAATCTATTTTTAAAAGAACTTTATTTATTTAATATAAAAATAAATAAAATACTTTTATATAACCAGACTAAGTCTGGGAAGGGAATTGAGTGAGCTTTTGCATATGGGTATTTTTGAACATGGCTTTATAACTTCTTGGGGATACCTTTGAGCAATGTGAGAAACCACGAGACAAAACAAAACACAAAAACATGACCCTTCGCTCAAAAAGATCGAAAAATTTAAAAGGGATAGTCCCATATTTGGGTGAAATCTTGGGGACACCACATCATAATCTGATTTTATTCCTACATTCAGCTGAAATCTTCCTCTCTCAATATTCCATGAAGGAATGCACTCAAAAAATGCAAATATATTGTTGCTCGTGGCTGTTAGTGGCAGCCCCAATTCTGATTTTTGCACATTCAATCCTCTAATCATGGTATAACAATTACCAAACTGAAATCTCACCAAGGAAAGCAACCCGTGAATAAAGTAAGGACTGAAATTTGATTTGCATATTCTGAAAAATTAGGAGCAGCAGGCCCACGATTAAATTCAATAGTTATCTTGGCCTTAAGTTTGAGAAAATCAGCCTCCCTAACATACCCATGAATTCTGATTTCATCATTTTTCAAGTGGAACTCATACTCCATGTGACTTTTGAAGGCAAGTTCCTCTAATTTTTGGATCTCTAGATGCCCCCAAACATTGTATGACTCAGCTGAAATGAAAACAAAATAGTCTAAGCAAAAACCATACCTCATCATGGGGTCATAGAACTGAAAAATAGAACCATCATTCTCCACTTTGGTGACCATGTGAACAGCTGCAAGTTTACCATAATATCCCTTTGCCCATACTTCTTTTGGTTCTCTCATTGAATCATGGGTTAACAATCCATAGAGAGAAAATTCAGAATTCCCTTCAAACTTATGCTTCCTAAAACATATCATGCTAGCATCCTCTTTCATCAAATTCCATAAGCAAGGAGAAAAACTGAAATTCTTACCTTCACCCTTGTTTTGTCTCATGAAGTGGCCCGGATGATCAGCCCATGGAGTATCATGATCATGTTCTTCACCCATGATTCGAGTACCAAATGGACTCGGTTTTGGTAAGGGATAAGCCCAACCATCACCTTGTATTTTCCCTTACTTATTTCTCCATCAAACACACCATTAGCAAACTTGTTCTTTACATACTCAGCTGAAATTAGTGACTTCCAATCCGCTGTAATTTTAGATAAAGAACAGAAATGTGACTCCCATGGAATGGTATCTTCCACCAAATAACAAATTTCAAGTGTTTCCGGAAGCATACCTTGCAAGGAGATCTTCTTACCTTTGTCCATGAGGCTTATCTTCATGCTTTGATAATTGAGAGTGAGCTTTCCCAACGAATGCCACCATTGAATTCCAAACACAATACCCAAGTCAGCCATCACATAGAAATCAGCACATACCTTGCTCCTTTGGCTACACCCTTCACCTTTTATCTTCCTTTTTCTTGGCATAGGCTGATCATTAGAACAAATACCCAATAAGAACATGGAAGAGAGCAATGAAATATAATTGTCATACCCTTTTAAAATTGCGAACTGTTTGGGCAAGTTGGGGAGCAATGAATTTGAAATCTTCTTGAGCCATGAGCTGCCCAATCCTCCCAACTCTTCCATTTTTATGGATCCTTGGGTTAGCCACATAAGAAATGAAAAGTTAGGATCACCATTATGACCTCCACACTTCATGATAGAGATTTCTTTCATACTAATTTTAAAATCAGATATTCTTCCCTTGGAAGACTTCATCCTAACACCCATATACCAATTGTGAGAACACCATAAAAATTGAGCCCAAGAGTCTATATGCCCTTTGCAAAGAATAACACTTCTTACCTCTTTACCCCATGAAGTATGATGTGCACAAAGGTGTTCAATCATTAGTGACAAAAGAGGACACATCATATATGAAACATGAGTATTCCTAACCATCCACTCATGGTAAAAAATCTGAAATGATGCATAGGCCAAAACTGAAATACCTCCATGCCAGGGCTGCCCATAACACTCAGAAATTCTGAGTTTAAATCAGCATGCAAACAATATTTCAAAAACACCTTACCTTCATGATCTTTTGCTTTCCGGGTGCTTACCTTCACTATATCTTTGCTTGATGCTTGCTTGTCAATTCCCCCATGTCCTTGTGCTTTCATAAGGCTGATATCTCCCTCAAATGACCTTCTTTTTACTGCTGTTATGTACAGATCAGCAGCTCCATTTTTTGTGATCCTCGGACCTTCATGGAGAAATTCTTCCTCTCTCCTTGACCATATCAATTTGGGTGAGTGATTTCTAATACATTCACCATTATGATCCCAAAATTCCTTTCTAGGCACATGTATAATGGCTGAACAATAAATCAAATGAAAGAAATAATTGATTATCTTTTCAAACATACCATAGCCTTTGGGAGGGGGAAAGCTCTTCACCACTTCTCCTTTAGGATCACCCGGATCCCATTCCTTCATGTGCATGCTATTAGGATCTTGCAAGCTTATCATTTCCTTTAGTATCCTCATATCATTACTCAAGAAATGTCCCAATAAATGCAAGGATGGAGACAATAATTCGGAAGTGTACATACCAATCCGTGGGCTACCCACCCATTGAAGCCACTTATCTTCGCCATGCAATCATTTGTACTTTGTACACACATGTGTGTACCATCCTCATGGCTTGTGCTTGAGTCCCCAACCTCATTCTTTTCATCCTTATGCAAATCTGAATTTTCTTCAACACATTGCCCCATACAATCATTAGAAACTAAAGGAATATCATTAAATACCAATGAACTATTACCTAGGGACTCATCCTTGAAAGCTTGCATATCGACTTTCCTACGATCTTTTAATTGAAATCATTCAAGAAGAAAACCACATCTTCTCCTTGGGTCTCTATCACATAGTGCCACCAATCCCTTGTTATCCCTTCCAAATGACAAGGGATGAATTCAGGCATCCTCCACACACGGGGTTTGATTTGCAAGTATGTCTCCAATTTTGACAACAATGATTTCTTTGAAAGTGTATTGTCCCCTTTTCGAATAAAAATAAAATAAGAGAAAATAGATTTGCATATAGAAATTTAAAAATCAAAATATATTTTTGTGCAAATCAAAATATGAGAGAGAAAATCGATTGCCTTGGGATGACAATTATTTGTTTTTGAAATAAATAAAGTAACCAAGCAAGTCGCATTTTCTCGAGATTATTTAATAATTAATATTTGAATAAATTGATTTATTCCAAGCACGGGTCAATTCATATGGGCATCACTTAATTTAATTTCCCCATGCATTCAATATTTGTTTTGAGTGTGATTTCTAAACAAATTTTAAATAAAGATCCCCTCATAGATTTTGGCGCCAAAAATAGAGAAGGAACTTTGGAGATTGAGCAAGAAAAATATATAAAAGAAGATGATGGGCACTCCTTTTCGCATGTTGACGATTATTATAACTTATCTTCATGCTTGAAGAGGGATGTATGCCCACTTGTGACAAAAAAATAAAAGGTGTTCCTCAACACCACCTATTGTGAAGTGTGTGTGCCCTTGAGAGCTTGAATTGATAAGTTATTTGCATTTCTATTTAATATAAGTGAAGGCACCATTATTGAGAGAGTTTGTGAGGTTATTTGGAGAGTTTTCAAGCTATCATTTGATCAATTAATTCTAGAAATTTGTTGGTTTTGTCATGATATAAATCGACTTGTTGAAGGAGATTTATGGTGTTTTGAATGTTATTTTTGCAAGAATAAAATCTGAAATGTTCTTGTTCATTATTCTATGATAAAGACACTTGTTTCATGATATTTGGAGCTTGTTAACACTGCTGAAATTTATTTAATGCAAGTCGACTTACCTGGGCATTTATTAACAGTGTTTTGGAAGGGTTTGAAGGGTTTTTCGATCTGTTGTTATAACTTCCTTATTGCAGATCTGAAACAACATTTATTGGGCTGAGAAGTGAAGGGAAAAGAGCTGGAAATAAATTTAATTATTTCTCTTAACCCTAGTGACTTGTTCTGCAAATTCGGGGGTTGTTTTGAGTGGGTTTCAGTGGGTGGAAAATTCTGATTGTTGGTTCTTTTGAAAGCTCTTAATTTAATCTTCCATCTGCAATTTGTTTCATGCAAAAAGAGTTCATATTAAGGAAGATATCAATTTTTGAAGTTTGCAGTCATTTTCAACATTTTTAATTTATTTTTCTACTTCTGCAATTCTATTGGTTGAAAAATACTAATTCCGACTAGATAGCCCATCTGAACCCTTACCTTGGCTCACTCCAACCCCATTTGGGTTGTATTGAAGCCGACATTGGGTTAGTTGAGGTGAACCTAGAAGGGTTTCTCTTCTAAGTTTACTTCTATTGCAAGTAGATTAATAAAATTTAATTAATATCCCAAAAGGGGATATTACAGTGGTATCAGAGCTTTCTTTCCTCTTTTCGTGTGGGTGATTTGTGGATGCAGGGAAAGAAGGAATTTCAGTTTTACAAAAGGAGGAATAAGGGAAACATGGATGAAGGAGCATTCACGTCGGATCAAGTGAAGTTCTTGCATGAATTGATGCAAGGGTGTGGACAAGAACTTCAAAAATCCATGAGTGAGCAAATGTCCAAGCTCATCAAGGATGCTTTGGGAAAAGATAAATCTACAAGCTCCAATGGAGAGAGCTCACATAAGGGAGGAGGTGGCTCTACATCTAAGTTTTTCAAAGATGTCTTCTTGCCTAAGGAGACCAATGGAGAAAGAGAAGAAGAAGAGCCCACTTTAGCAGAGCTAATTGATGCTCAAAGATTGGAGTATGGTTCTTTGAGCCAAGCCACAAGAGACATGTTGGGGTTTGATGAGTTTTGTGCCCTCAAGATGGGCAAGAAGTCAAAAAGATTCAACAAGCAACCACATAAGAACCTTCAACAAAGGTTGGGTAAGGTTTCACTACCTAACTTTGATGGTTCTAATGCCATTACAGTGAGAGCTTGGTTGCAAAAGATGGAGACTTACTTCTCCCTCAACCCCATGCAGAAGAAGAGGCCCTCAAATTTATTACCCTTCACTTGGAAGGCATGGCACATGAATGGTGGTTCCATGGTATGCACACCCAAGGCCATGATTTGATCCACACGATGGGAGAGTTTAGTCAAAGGATCATGGAAAGGTTTGATAGGAAGGATCCAGAACTTCATTTTAGGGAGTTGGCTCAACTAAAACAATTGGGTAATGTTGATGAGTATGTGGCAGATTTTCAGAGAATTGCAGTTATGGTTTCAGATGTGAGTGAGAAAAGATTGGTTGTCCTCTTCACCAAAGGTTTGATGGAACCACTAAAAGGTTTGGTAAGAGCTTTTAATCCTATGACTTTGCAAGATTGTATTACTAAAGCTCTAGATTTAGAATGTGCAGCTTATAGAGGGAATTATGGGCCTAAAGGGCAACATTCTAATGTCTCACAACCGCTGTCCAAAAGTGGATTTAAAGGGCAGCCAAGGTCTGATTTACAGCAGCCCACAAAAATGCAAGGGGGGCAGCCCCTTGGGTCATCAAAAGAGGCCCCAAAGAGGTCCAATCAGCCCTATGTGCCACCACATAGAAATCAGCCCCAAAGCAGTTTACAAAGGGACGAAAGGGATGAGCTAAGAAGAAGAGGATTGTGTTTTGATTGTAAGACTCCATGGGTAAGAGGTCACAATTGCAAAGGTAAAGGTCAAATCCATTACATTGAGATTATTGATTCAGATTTTGAGCTTAATTTTGATGATGTTAACCATGATACTAATGAAGAATTGGTTGAGCATGTGCAAGAGAATGAGGAAATGGAAAGTACTCTTGCTTCTCTTTCCGGTGTGCCCAAGTATCATGCATTTAGGGTGAAGGGCACCATTCAAGGGCAAAGAGTCATTACTTTGGTTGATAGTGGGGCCACCCACAATTTCATTGATGGAGGATTGGTGAGGAAGATGGGTTTGGAAACCACGAATTGCAAAGCCTTCAAAGTGACTATAGCAGATGGGACTTCTCTTCCATGTTCTACAAAGATTGCACAACTACCTCTCATGCTTGGAAAGCACAAGGTAATTGATGATTTTTATGTTATTGATATTGGAGATATTGATCTTGTATTGGGTGTTCAATGGTTGCATTCTTTAGGTGATTTCACACAAAACTACAAGACCATGGAGTTGAAATTCACTAAAGATGACAAAGAAATCATCCTAAAAGGCATGGCAAATGATGCACCACAAGAGGTGTCCATGAAGGTCAAATTGAGTGGGCAGCCAAGCTGTTATATCATAGTAAAATCAGAAAAATCAGAAGAATAGTCATTAGAAGGTGAGTTACAAGCTCTTTTAGATAAGCATGTTCATGTTTTTGATGATTTACTACATGGGTTACCTCCCATAGAGGGTTTGAGCACATTATAGAGTTAGATAAGGACACCAAGTCTATTATGATCACCTCTTACCGCCACCCAAGAGTTTATAAGGAAGAGATTGAAAAAACCGTTAAAGAGCTTCTTGAGATGGGACACATAAGGCCTAGTTCGAGCCCATTTGCATCTTCCGTAGTTTTGGTCAAAAAGAAAGATGGTACTATGAGAATGTGCATTGACTATAGGATGTTAAACAAGAAGACCATCAAAAATAGGTATCCCATCCCTAGAATTGATGAGTTGATTGATGAGTTACATGGTGCTTCTTACTTCTCAAAAATAGATCTCAAATCTGGGTACCATCAAATAAGGGTAAGGGAAGAGGATGTGCACAAAACAACTTTTAGATGTCATTTTGGGCATTTTGAATTTTTGGTTATGCCTTTTGGGTTAACTAATGCACCGGCTACTTTTCAATCTTGCATGAATCATGTATTTAGCCAATATCTAAGAAAGTTTGTGTTAGTATTCTTTGATGACATTCTTGTGTATAGCAAAACTTGGGAAGAGCATTTGACACATTTGGATTTGGTTTTATCTACTTTGGGACAACATTCTTTCTTTGCAAAAAAATCTAAGTGTGAGTTTGGTTTGAAGGAAATTGGATATTTGGGGCATATTATTAGTGTTAATGGTGTGCAAGTTGATAAACAGAAAATTGCAGCGATTATGGAGTGGCCTACTCCCACTTCTCTCACACAACTAAGGGGATTTTGTGGTCTTTGTAGCTATTATAGAAGGTTTGTTAAGGGGTTACGTAATGTCCCCTTTTTGGAGCAAACCGGAAAAATTAGCCAAATCTGAAAATAAAAATCTGAATCTTACATTTCAACCATAAACCCTCAACAAAAGCACTGAAATCTAGAACTTACTATTTTTAGTAAGTTCGTCAAAACCCTAGGCTGAAATATTCAAAATTCCATAACTTTTGATTTACAACTCCGAATTGCATGAAACGAAAGGGAAATGATAGATATTAATTAGGAGCAAATTTCCGTACAAGAAAACCACGAAAATACGGAAAACCTGATTTTTAAATCCTGAAATACAGCTGCAGCATCAAACCCTCATAACTTGCAAAATACTTATCCGAAAATTATGAACCATAGCTCAAAACGAAGCATAAATTATAAGGAAAATTATGAGATCAATTTTAGAATTTTGCATCCACGAATGCCATGCTAAAAAGTCACCTGAAACTCCAAAACAAGTCGCTGCCCTAATTTTGGGAAATTAGGTAAATAACATAAATCTTCATAAATTCATATCTTGAGCAATACTTGGAATTTTGACACGAAATTACCCTTGTTGGAAAGCTTGGACAAAGAGCTTTCCAATGAACATAAATTCATCAAATTCCAACCAATAGAATTTTCCAGAAATGCAACAGAAATTTCCAGCAAAGTCACCACTTTCCAAAATGGCAAAAATAAATATCAAGTCTTCAAATCTTCAATGACAAAGTCTTCAAAATCAGATCTACTTCAATTCCAAATAGAATGAGAGAGAGCACAATGAAAATCTAGGGCATACATCCCATTTCTCCAAGCATGGAGAGACATAAATGATCAAATCAACATGAGTCTAACAATGATCCCAACACTCCTTTTATAAGCAAGGAGGCACAAAATTCGAAATCCCTAGGAGAGGGAAATTATTAAATAAAAACAATTTATTTCCCCTAGGTGTGGCGTCCCCTTTTCAAAGGGTGATTTTATCAATAAAAACAATTTAAATGTTTATTTAATTAATTCCCCATTTAATTTTTATATTTTGGGAATTAAATTAAATAATAAAATAATTATTGTTTTAGGCAATAATATTTAATTATTTAATAAAATTGTTCCCCTTGCAACATCCCAAAGCCCACGGGGAAAGATAGGCTAAGGGTCTTCAAAAATGGGGACATTACAGTCCTCCCTTCCCAAGATTGCTTGCCCTCAAGCAATAGCAAGCTCATGCATCTGGTACCAAAAGGGTAGCTCTCCAAGAACCGAGTTCCCATGCCACTCAAGTGGAGTAGCATCTGTAATATCTTGGGCTGCTTCGTCCTCCTAAAAGTTAGGAGTGTAAACTGCTGCATTTTATTTTTCAAACCTGCACATGAAACAAACCAGTTAGAAAAATGAGTGTTGAAGAACACTCTTCTTGCTTCTTCTTGGTATCTCCATGGCTTGGATGGTGCCCAACTTTCTTTCATGCATGGGCTGCCCCCATAATCTGCTATGCAGTCCCATATGCTGTTGTAGTCATGCCATTCTTCATCAAAAATCAGACTTATCCCTTCCCAATCAATCATGCATGAGTTACAAACAAACACCCATAACCATATCATCATGTGTACATAAAAAATCTGAACTGTAGAATTAAACAATCTTGCATAATTTGTTTCCTCATTTTGCTGTCCCAAAATCTCAGTCATATGCTTCAAGATTTTCCTGTACTTTTGCCACACTCTTTCCCACAACATGTTAGCTATAAAATCAAGCCATACATAATTCCTCATGAAACTCCATTGGATGTGGAAAAACTCATTACTCATAAAAGAACATGAGTCAAAAACTTCATCACTCTTCCTAACATGTGGTCCATGATCATAAGAAACAACAAATGAAGAAGGTAACAAACTGAAAATGATAAATACATCAGTCTTATGTTGCATGGGAGCTTGTACTAACAATAAATCATTCTTCTTCAAGGCCCAAGCATCATCTTTTACCTTGAATTTTGGTATCATATAGATACCCTTGAACCCCCTGTTTGCATGTCCCTAACTGATTTTGCAACTCTCTTAGAAAATTACTGTTGGCAGCCCCTTAAACTGCATTCTTTTATCAGTCCATGCATAAGAAACTTCCAATTTGTTGTGTCATGAAAAACTGAAATTTTTTGAGCCTTTGCACCAACAAAATTATCTATAAGAAAAGCATGAGGTGGCTGTTTTTTCTTATGCATAACAGCAATAAAGTTTACCCAACTTGCTTGAAGTGCCAAATAGATCATGGCAAGGAACTTCCATATGCAAATTGTCAATAATCAAAGACTCATCATTAGGCAAACTTGTTCTCATACCTTGGATTTCCCTTTCCTTGTCTTCCTTGGTGTATTTGAGCTCCATCTTTTCTAGGGTGAGAGTGAATTCCCCAATGTGTAAAACCATTGACACCCTATCATCACATCCATGTTATTCCAACTCACAACATAAAAATCATCACATACTTCATTATTTCTCAATGTGGTAATGAGTGAAGAACTCTTGTGCCAACATAGTATGATGGATACATTAGCCAAGGATACCTTGAGGCCTTGGAATCCTCCAATATTCAAACTTAAGCTTGCAACCATCCTTGTATCAATAAAATAGTGGGGAGCACCATTAATAAAAAGACTCACTGGATTGCCATGCAACATACCTCTTGTTTGGAATAAGTGAATTCTATCATTTCCGGCAAGTGATGCCAAGGTTCCCTTTATTACACTTTCTTTCTTAGCTGCCATGAGAATCATAGAATATGGATCATGTGAAGACCTTATACCATGGCTCTTCTTCTCCTTCAAACTCTTTGTAGAAGCCCCAAAATGTGTAGCTATGCAAACAATGTCCACAAGATCCATCCCACACATTTCCTTCACCAAATTTTCCTTTGAAAATACAAAAATCAAATGCCCAAGTGGCAGCTCATCATGTAAAGATTTCATAACAGCAAGATAAAGTGCATGAAATGACTCTAAATGGGCCTCAATATTGTGAAGAATGACTTCATACCTTTGAGGGATGACATCACCTAGGTAAAAACCCTCATCATGATTGAAATTTGAACCATGCACAATCCACAAGAGTTGAAATTTACCAAGATATAACTGTTGTACCAAAACTGAAAGTGAATGTCTTACCATGTAATATGTGTCCACATAATTCCCTTGATTTGGAAGGCCTTCATAATTACCACTTGTGTCTTGAACTCTCCAAAGTGAATGGCTGAATATTGCTTTTCCCATTGGTGAGAAGAAACAAGTAGAATCAACAAGATGAGACACATCTTTCTTCAAAGCACTTTCGAGCTTCCCATGTTCATCAACAACTTCTTCATCCTTATTAGCCAAATCATTTTGAATAATCCATTACCTTAGCATCTGATTTTTATGTGCCTTCACATTTTGTGCAAGTATTAGATGCAAAAAAACTCATTATTATGCATCAAAGAACTCATACCTTGAGGATCCATTTCCATATCTTTTTGAAAGACTTGGCTGCTGCCATATATGTCTTCATCTTGATTTGATTCATGACACCTTTTGCCAAGGTGTGAGAAATGCATCATGCCTCCTGTCTCAATTCTTCCTTAAGCACATTAAACAATTGTTGAGGAATATCATCATATTCATTTATCACCGTGGACATGATGGTTTGCATTGCAACCATTATATTTTCTGAATGATTATCTTGTATGACCCCAAAGAATACCTCGAACATATGAAGGATGAGATCATTACAACCAAGATCTAACATCAATACACAAGATCTTACCTTGCCATAGTTTCCAGAATTTTACCTCTCTTGCTGTGATAAGAGCTTGTGACGTTCCAAAGGCCTTGAAAATTTCCGACCATGTGTTCAAAAATGTCTCTCATGATATCATCATTGTAGGGTAGATTAGGGGCTTGTGACCCTTGTGACTTCAACAATGCAAGTAACAACCATAATTTTCACTCTCACATCTTCATGCCAAAAGATCCTAGGCTTAATCAACTGAAACATCAATGAATGAATCATGTACTTATCTGATTGTTCGACCATGGCCAAACAATTTGTTGTTTCCTCCAAGTCCTTAAGCAAGGCATCCTCGAATGATGCGGATGCTTAAGCTTCTTTCCCAACCCTGATGATCCTTTCTTTCAACCCACCTTCACTCATTAACTCCATAATTCCACTGAGCCTCTTATCTTTGCATACAAATATGAAAATACAAATCCTGCATTCACAAATGACCCACACGAATAGAGGAAGGAAGCTCTGATACCACTGTAATGTCCCCTTTTTGGAACAAACCGGAAAATTAGCCAAATCTGAAAATAAAAATCTGAATCTTACATTTCAACCATAAACCCTCAATGAAAGCACTAAAATGTAGAACTTACTATTTTTAGTAAGTTCGTCAAAACCTAGGCTGAAATATTCAAAATTCCATAACTTTTGATTTACAACTCGAATTGCATGAAAAAAGGGAAATGATAGATATTAATTAGGAGCAAATTTCCATACAAAAAAACCATGAAAATACGAAAATCTGAGTTTTAAATCCCGAAATACAGCTGCAGCATCAAACCCTCATAACTTGCAAAATACTTATTGAAAATTATGAACCATAGCTCAAAACGAAGCATAAATTATAAGGAAAATTATGAGATCAATTTTAGAATTTTGCATCCACGAATGCCATGCTAAAAAGTCACTGAAACTCCAAAACAAGTCGCTGCCTTAATTTTGGGAAATTAGGTAAATAACAAAATCTTCATAAATTCATATCTTGAGCAATACTTGGAATTTTGACACGAAATTACCCTTGTTGGAAAGCTTGGAAAAAGAGCTTTCCAATGAACATAAATTCATCAAATTCCAACCAATAGAATTTTCCAGAAATGCAACAGAAATTTCCAGCAAAGTTGCCACTTTCCAAAATGGCAAAAATAAATATCAAGTCTTCAAATCTTCAATGACAAAGTCTTCAAAATCAGATCTACTTCAATTCCAAATCGAATGAGAGAGAGCACAATGAAAATCTAGGGCATACATCCCATTTCTCCAAGCATGGAGAGACATAAATGATCAAATCAACATGAGTCTAACAATGATCCCAACACTCCTTTTATAAGCAAGGAAACACAAAATTTGAAATCCCTAGGAGAGGAAAATTATTAAATAAAAATAATTTATTTCCCCTAGGTGTGGCGTCCCCTTTTCAAAGGGTGATTTTATCAATAAAAACCACTTAAATATTTATTTAATTAATTCCCATTTAATTTTTATATTTTGGGAATTAAATTAAATAATCTTCACAATTAAATAATTAAATAATTATTGCTTCAGGCAATAATATTTAATTATTTAATAAAATTGTTCCCCTTGCAACATCCCAAAGCCCACGGGGAAAGATAGGCTAAGGGTCTTCAAAAATGGGGACATTACGGTGTTTTCACGATTTGCAGCTCCTTTGTGATTTGACTAAGAAAGGGGCCTTTAAATGGTCCAAACCAGCCCAAGAAGCATTTGAAAAATTGAAGGAGGTAATGTGTTCTTGCCCCGTTCTTGCAATTCCATATTTTTCTAAACCTTTTGTGGTAGAATGTGATGCTTCGGGTGAAGGAATAGGGGCTGTCATAATGCAAGATAGACACCCCATTGTCTTTGAAAGTAGAAAATTGAAAGATCATGAAAAGGGATATAGTGTGTAGGATAAAGAAATGTTGGCAAGTCATGCATGTTTTGAGTAAGTTTAGACAATATTTGGTATGTGGGAATTTTGTTATTAAATCGATCATAACAACTTGCGGTTTTCCTTAACAAAGAGAATTGAATGGCAGGAAACAGAAATGGGTAAGTAAAGTGCAAGCCTTTGATTTTGACATTGAATATGTGAAGGGGAAAAATAGTGTAGCTACAGATGAATCTTTGTAATGTCCCTTTTGAGACATTAATTAATTTAATAATAATAATAATAATTATCCACTCCCCTTGGATTAAAGGATAATTAATTGATTTGTGCTAATGAATTAAAAATTAAAATATTATTTATTTGTGCAAGTCAAAAATAAATAAATAAATAAAAAAGGGGAAAATCGATTTATCATGGGCCAATTAATGATTATTTGGAGGTAGATGGACTAATGGAGGCAAGTCGCATTTTTTAGAAAAGGATTTATTCATCCTATGAGCACATTTATTAATAATTTGGCATGGGTCGATTCCTTTGGGCATCATTTGTTGTATTTAATTTTCCCATGCATTTAATATGATTTTTGGGCAATTAATATTTGTTTTTGAGTGTGACTTCAGGCTATTTTTAAATAAAATATCTGCATTCGAGAAGATGGTGCCAAAAAGAATGAAGCTCGAGAGAATGAATGAACAAGGAAAACCTATAAAAGAAGATGATGGGCACCCTTTTCGCATGTTGACGGTTATTATAACTTATCTTCATGCTTGAAGAGGGATGAATGCCCACTAGTGATAAAAAAACAAAAGATGTTCATTAATACCACCAATTGTGAAGAACATGTGCCCTTCATGAGCTTTGAATTGATGAGTTATTTACATTTATATCTCATAAGTGAGTCACCATTTTTGGAGAGTGCATGAGCTTGTTTGGTGAGGGTTTTGTGAGTTTTGTGTGAAGATTTCAATCTGATTTTAACAGCTGGTTATTGTGCATCAAGTCGAATTGTTTGGGAGGTATTTGTGGTGCAAATTGGTGGTATTTGAAGCAAGTTTAAATCTGATATTTTCCAGCATACTTTTCTAATTGATATGGCCATGATTTGATCAATTTTTAGCTTGCATATGTTGCTGGAAATTACCTTTGCTGAATCAATTGTGTAGAGGTATTTTGGCAATCATTGGAAGGGTTTTCTAATAGTTTATGAGCTGCTGTCATAAATCATTCATTGCAGATCTGAAAATAACATTTTTTGGGCTGGAAAGTTAAGGGGAAGAGCTGAAATTAATTTAAATATTTTTCCCTAACCCTAGCGACTTGATTTGCAGATTTGGGGGCAGATTTGAGTGTGTTTTAGTGGGTTAAAAATTCAAATTGTTAGTTCATTGGAAAGCTCATAATTTTATCTTCCTTCTGCAATTTATTTCATTCAAAATGAGTAAATATGAAGATATTAATTTTTGAAGTTTGCAATCATTTTCAACATATTTTAATTTATTTTACTACTGCTGCAATTTAACTATTAAAGAAGTGTTTACTCCGATTAGTGATCAGTCTAGTATTCATCCGATCTTATCTTATTTAAGTTTGCTTCCTTTGTAAGTAGATTAATAAAATTTAATTAATATATCCCAAAAGGGGATATTACGGATGCACTATCTAGAAGGCCTTGGGACGGAAAAGAAAGTGAACAGACCATGTGTACAATTGCTTAAGGGAAAACAATTTTGGGAGGAGAGGACTGTAATGTCCCCCTTTTGAATAAAAATTAAAATAAGAGAAAATAGATTTGCATATAGAAATTTAAAAATCAAAATATATTTTTGTGCAAATCAAAATATGAGAGAGAAAATCGATTGCCTTGGAATGACAATTATTTGTTTTGGAAGTAAATAAAGTAACCAAGCAAGTCGCATTTTCTCAAGATTATTTAATAATTAATATTTGAATAAATTGATTTATTCTAAGCACATGGTCGATTCATATGGGCATCATTTAATTTAATTTCCCCATGCATTTAATATTTGTTTTGAGTGTGATTTCTAAACAAATTTTAAATAAAGATCCCCTCATAGATTTTGCGCCAAAAATAGATAAGGAACTTTGGAGATGGAGAAAAAGAAATATATAAAAGAAGATGGGCACTCATTTTCGCATGTTGACGATTATTATAACTTATCTTCATGCCAAGAGGATGTATGTCCACTTGTGACAAAAATAAAAGGTGTTCCTCAACACCACCTATTGTGAAGTGTGTGTGCCCTCGAGAGCTTGAATTGATAAGTTATTTGCATTTCCATTCAATATAAGTGAATGCACCATTATTGAGAGAGTTTGTGAGGTTATTTGGAGATTTTTTTAGCTATCATTTGATCAATTAATTCTAGAAATTGTTGTTAGGTTTTGTGATGATATAAACCAACTTGTTGAAGGAGATTTATGGTGTTTTGAATGTTATTTTGCAAAAATAAATCTGAAATGTTCTTGTTCATTATTCTATGATAAATGTACTTGTTTCATGATATTTGGAGCTTGCTAACACTGCTGGAATTTATTTAATGCAAGTCAACTTATCTGAGCATTTATTAACTAGTGTTTTGGAAGGGTTTGAAGGGTTTTTCGATCTGCTGTTATAACTTCCTTATTGCAGATCTGAAACAACATTTATTGGGCTGAGAAGTGAAGGAAAAGAGCTGGAAATAAATTTAATTATTTCTCCTAACCTAAGTGACTTGTTCTACAAATTCGGGGGTTGTTTTGAGTGGGTTTCAGTGGGTGGAAAATTCTGATTGTTGGTTCTTTTGAAAGCTCTTATTTAATCTTCCATCTGCAATTTGTTTCATGCGAAAATAGTTCATATTAAGGAAGATATCAATTTTTGAAGTTTCGCAATCATTTTCAACACTTTTAATTTATTTTTCTACTTTTGCAATTCTATTGGTTGGAGAAGTGCTAATTTCGACTAGATAGCCCATCCGAACTTTTACCTTGGCTCACTCCAACTCCATTTGAATTGTATTAAACCGACATTGGGTTAGTTGAGGTGAACTTAAAGGGTTTCTCTTCTAAGTATACTTTTATTGTAAGTAGATTAATAAAATTTAATTAATATCCTAAAAGGGAATATTACGAGAAAGTTTGTTAGTGCTATCAAAAATAGAGATCTTACTTTTCCGTGCAATCAATTCTTCAAACTTGAAACCCTAGGTCTTTTGAAGATCCGTGCTCGATACCTTGTAGTAACCCTTTTGAGGGGTTTTCTAAAATATTATATATGCAAATCTGAAAATGCAAATTCGCAGTAGAGACTGTGAGACAAAATCAGCGACTTATACTAGTTTAAAAGATGCCAAAACAACCATGAAACACATCCACACAACTCGCCACTATTTTATATATGATATTTGATATTTTTAGAAGCCAATATAACCAACAAACACTGAAAACACATTGCTGGAAATGAAATACACAATGGAAATTGCAGCCATGAAATAATTATGAAATATAGATATAAAAGTCTCCAAAAATCATGCAACTCAAGATTCCGGCCTTTAAAAATATGACAAATCTGATTACAAAACCAGTTTGCTCCAATTCTTTGCCTATGTCCTCAAACCCTACCCTAGGTAGATCGCTCCACCCTAGAAAAATAGTATAACTGCAGGAAATGCCAAAAAGATCTTCAAATCAACTTTCTTCTTCAATGCCAAATGGTGATGAAGGGTTTTCGTCCTTCAAGAAGACCTCACATGAGGATTTTCGTCCCCAAGTGGATGACTAAGGAGCAACAAACTCTCTTTGCCAAGTATAGAGAAAATATGCCAAGCTAGATGCAAATGAACTCTCTCTTCTCCTTTTATATCTTTCCTTTGGCGCCAAAACTTAATTAGACAAGGCCGACCTATATACAAAACAAAAGAACACTAAATAAAACATTATAATATTAGATAAAATATATTATAAAGTGATCAAGGGTCTTCTCCTTCATTTCTTCTTCTTTGACATGGAGAAGCGATGACAAGAAGACCAATTTCCAGCTCTTAGGGGGGAAAAAGGGGCATTACACTTGGCATGCCACACGACAGTAGTATGCTAACACATGTTCACTAAGGTACAACATTCAAGTGTATCGTGAGGTTGTGCATAGAGTGCCAAGTTTAGGTGTCGTGTGGAACTAGAAAGTTGTGCAATATTCCAGAAGGTGTTGCACCACCGCCCAAAGCTACCATGAGTATTTGTGCACATTGCAAGTAAGATGATACAAGGTCAAGTAGCTCAAAATCCTAATAGTGGGAAGACCAATGTGGCTGCACACAAATAATTTTCCTTTTCGACGAGCAATGGTCCCATTGCATCTTGATCAATTTTGGGAATTGAACTTGGAGTTACTACAAGTTGTACCACTAAGCCTAATCAACATATTGCACTCCTGGACCACTCATATCAACTAATGTGTGCCTTGTGTAATATCCATACTTCGAAATCAAATGGAAATCAGGCAAACCACCAACTCTTCAATGCTCTAATCAAGTACAAATAGTCAAATCCGATGTCAGAAATATTTGAACCGATCAAATAGATGACTCAATAAACCCGAGGACGAGGGTTTAATGGTCTCTACTAATTAGTTTAGCAATTATCCTCATCTCTGAACATACAAATCAGATCCAAGCTTCTTTCCTAACTAGTGCAAATCACTTTGTCATTGAGCATCCCACAAAACACTAGCACAATATCCTTAATCCTTTGGCTACCAAAAGAGACTTTCAACACCATTGAACCATGCAATCTCCTAGCCACAAGAAGATCTGCAAACCAATACGATTCGTTGCCCAAAATATATATATAGTCTTCACACAATAGGAACCTCAGTCGATTTGCCAATCCCTGGAATATTTCAGTCACAAGTAGAACTGTAAATCGCTGCCAAACATCAATAATTCATGCAACTACAGGCTGCAAAGTATACTATTAATTCGCTGATTATGTGGGGGTCAAAACAGGCATTAAAACATTAAATATGCATCTCCATTGAGGTCACTAGGATTAGGGATGAGCAGTGTAGTCTCCTTAGATACGATTCGGATCATGGAACACACAAATCTAATGCCAAACTCGCCAATACCAGTCGCTGCCACTAGTAACTCAGCCTTACCAAGTACGCTCGCACCATAGAGCATTAGAACATGCATTTAAGCACCCAAACGGTTACACAATGAAATCAGCGGCCAAGGATAAATAGCAGTCTTAATTTATATTAAAATCAAATCCTTATAACACCAATGATTAGCATCAATATGCCCTAGATGAATTGTTGTAACCAAGAGCTCAAGATCATGCCACTAACTCAATCGATTCACAACAAACAATGAATCGAATCAGATCACAACACCATGAAAGAAAGTTGAGATTAATCAAAAGGAGTCGCTGCACATTAGAATATTTTAGACATGCATTAAACCCTCGATAATTACCCAAAGTGGTCGTTATATGTTGGGATATAATAACACCAGACCAGCTGGTCGATTCCACTAAAGATTGCATACAAAACAGCCTGTAAACATTAATAAAGAAGTTACAAAGATGGAATGGAACACACCAACAAATCGATTTGCAAAACACATAGAAAATACTTTGATTTGATCATAAAAACACAGCTACACACGGTGACTTCGCTACAGTAAAAATATGTAGATTTTAATGGCAAACTTAATCTAAAAATTATCTAATGCCAAAGACATGGATCTCACTTGAGATTGCACAAATACTTCTTCAAATAGATTCTCAATAACCAACTCAATACCACCTCCCACGCAAGAGAGAGAGAGAGAGAGAACATTAATGGGCATGCATCCCAACTCCAAGCATGGAGCATCAAAATAACTTCATCATAACATAATAATAATAATGATCCTAGCACTCCTTTTATAAGCAAGGAGGCACAAAATTTGAAATCCCTAGGAGAGGGAAATTATTAAATAAAAGCAGTTTGTTTTCCCTAGGTGTGGCGTCCCCTTTTCAAAGGGTGATTTTATCAATAAAAGCCACCTAAATATTTATTTAATTAATTCCCCATTTAATTTTTTATATTTTGGGAATTAAATTAAATAATCTTCATAATTAAATAATTATTGCTCTAGGCAATAATATTTAATTATTTAATAAAAATGTTCCCCTTGCAACATCCCGAAGCCCATGGGGAAGTATAGGCTAAGGGTCTTCAGAAATGGGGACATTACAGTCCTCCCTTCCCAAGATTGTTTGTCCTCAAGCAATGCCAACGTGTGCATCCAAATGCAATGAAGTAGTTCTCCCACAATCTTGCTCCCGTGCCAATCAAGTGAAGAAGTCTTTGTAACAACTTGTGTTGCTTCTTCTTCTGGAAACTCGGGAGTGTCTTCGGTTGCACTTTCTTTTTTAAGCCTGCACATGGAACAAACATGTTAGGAAAACAAGTGTTAAAAAACACTTTTTAGCTTCCTCTCCATATCCCCAAGGCATGAATAAAACACCACCCCTCTCCATACATGGGTTGTTCCCAAATGGCTTCAGAATACTTCTCTTTTTCTCACAAATATAACCACTGCCATCTGCCCTTACTTTCCATGCAAAATCTGAATTAGGAGAGTAAAACAACCATGCATAATTCCATATAAAATTCCGTTGGGAGTATAAGAGCTTGTAAGTCATATGAGAGTTCGAGTGGAGAACTTGATTACTCTTCTTATTATGTGGCCCATAATCATACCCATGAAAGCTTAACATGGAAAGAGGAGTTAAATGTAAAATATTATACCTTGGGCTGCCCCCAACTTCTTCTAAACTCAGAATTTCTGAGTTTGGTGCAGCATGTTTTTCTCCCTCATTCTCCTCATCCAAAACCTCTTTTTCTTCCCTACAAGTGTGCATGCTTGGTGGGTAATGATGTGAGACCTTTATGGGACTTATGCCTTCCTTTTGTTCCTTCAATGGCTCACGGTGGGACCTCAAATCTGATTTTGCAAAGTGCAGATCTGAGTCTTCCCTTTGCTTCTTCTTTATGACTCCCTTTTTTGTCACTATATCATGCATGCGAATGTTAGAAGAAAAAGACATATTTTTAATCAACAAAGCATTTTTACCTTGCTCTTTCTTCAATCCTTCATCTTCTTGTCCATGGGAGGTAGGTGACTCTATATAGCCATTGACCTCTTTGATGAGCTCATCCCAATATGCATCAACCGGAGTCATTCTTCTTTTTGATCCCCTTCTTTTTCTCTTCAAATTCACAAAATCCTTTGAGGGTCAAGAGAGCTTGGGCCTCTTGACTTAGTGTATGGTACTCTTGGCAATATGAATCAAGATCACGCTTTATCCATTCCTTCCATTCACCATCACTCATCAACTCCATGGTCTCTTATTTCCACACTCAAATCTGAAAACACAAACCCTGCATACACAAAGTGACCCACACGAATAGAGGAGGAAGCTCGATACCCTTTGTAATATCCCACTTCTGAAATCAAATGGAAATTAGGCAAACCACCAACTCTTCAATGCTCCAATCAAATACAAATAGTCCAATCCAGTCAGAAATATTTGAACCGATCAAATAGATGACTCAATAAACCCGAGGACAAGGGTTTAATGGCCTCTACTAATTAGTTTAGCAATTATCCTCAGCTGAACATACAAATCAGATCTAAGCTTCTTTCCTAATTAGTGCAAATCATTGTCATTGAGCATCCCACAAAACACTAGCACACAATATCCTTAATCCTTTGGCTACCAAAAGAGACTTTCAACACCATTGAACCATGCAATCTCCTAGCCACAAGAAGATCTGCAAACCAATACGATTCGTTGCCCAAAATATATATATAGTCTTCACACAATAGGAACCTTTCGATTTTTGCCAATCACAGGATATTTCAATCACAAGTAGAAGCGTAAATCACCGCAAACATCAATAATTCATGCAACTACAGGCTGCAAAGTATACTATTAATTCGCTGATTATGTGGGGGTCAAAACAGGCATTAAAACATTAAATATGCATCTCCCATTGAGGTCACTAGGATTAGGGATGAACAACAGTCTCCTTAGATACGATTCAGATCATGGAACACACAAATCTAATGCCAAACTCGCCAATACCAGTCGCTGCCACTAGTAACTCAGCCTTACCAAGTACGCTGCACCATAGAGCATTAGAACATGCATTTAAGCACCCAAACGGTTACACAATGAAATCACTGGCCAAGGATAAATAGCAGTCTTAATTTATATTAAAATCAGATCCTTATAACACCAATGATTAGCATCAATATGCCCTAGATGAATTGTTGTAACCAAGAGCTCAAGATCATGCCACTAACTCAATCGATTCACAACAAACAATGCACTGAATCAGATCACAACACCATGAAAGAAAGTTGAGATTAATCAAAAGGAGTCGCTGCACATTAGAATATTTTAGACATGCATTAAACCCTCCAATAATTACCCAAAGTGGTCGTTGTATGTTGGGATATAATAACACCAAACCAGCTGGTCGATTCCACTAAAGATTGCATACAAAACAGCCCGTAAACATTAATAAAGAAGTCACCAAAGATGGAATGGAACACACCAACAAATCGATTTGCAAAACACATAGAAAATACTTTGATTTGATCACAAAAACCCAGCTGCTACAGTGACGTCGCTACAGTAAAAACATGCAGATTTTAATGGCAAACTTCATCTAAAAATTATCTAAAGCCAAAGACATGGATCTCACTTGAGATTGCACAAATACTTCTTCAAATAGATTCTCAATAACCAGCTCAATACCACCTCCCACGCAGAGAGAGAGAGAGAGAGAACATCAATGGGCATGCATCCCAACTCCAAGCATGGAGCATCAAAATAACTTCATCATAACATAATAATAATAATGATCCTAGCACTCCTTTTATAAGCAAGGAGGCGCAAAATTCGAAATCCCTAGGAGTGGGAAATTACTAAATAAAAGCAATTTGTTTTTCCTAGGTGTGGCGTCCCCTTTTCAAAGGGTGATTTTATCAATAAAAACCACCTAAATATTTATTTAATTAATTTCCCATTTAATTTTTTTATATTTTGGGAATTAAATTAAATAATTAAATAATTATTGCTCTAGGCAATAATATTTAATTATTTAATAAAAATGTTCCCCTTGCAACATCTTGAAGCCCACGAGGAAGTATAGGCTAAGGGTCTTTAGAAATGGGGACATTACACCTTGGTAGGTGCATGTTGTTGTCACTTCAATGATTTCATCCTTGATGTTATGTGCAACACTCAAGATCCAAATTTTAAGGATGCTAATTCATTGGCTCACAAGGTGGAAAGTAAGATTTAAGGAGTTTCACATTGAATATTGGATGTATACCTAAGGACTCTAGTTGATCAAGAACAAAGAAATTCTCACAAGCTACGAACAATATGGTATAAGGACCATAGCGCAAAGATTTGATCTTTCGGTGTGGACCCTTGAACTGCTCCTTACAAGAATGTATCCAAAATTATTGCCCACCTTGAACTCATGAGCTGTGTGATGCACGTCATGGTACTCTTTGTACTTATGTTTTTGGTGCCAAAGTATCTATTAAACATATTGGTGAAAATTTGGATGTTTTTAAGAAACTTCTTTGCCTTTTCCACTTCCCTTTCCTATGTGCGCGGATCCGTATTGAATAGTGCACAATGGGATATGTTTAGGGATATCGTTGGTTGGAATGCAAGACCTGTTTGGAATGGACTATACCCCGTAGATTTGTGTAGGGGGTCTGTTATAGGCATGCTGTATATAAAGAAAATTGCCATCCCAAGTGTGTTGATGTGTATTGTTGTAAATGCACAACAAATAAACAAGGGTGTGGTTGACAACGTGTGTTTGAGGATGAAATGCTATAGACCGGTCCACTTGTGTATCCATCATTTTTCACACAAGGCTTTTTAATGTCCCTTTTTGGGGACCCTCTAGAAATAGCCCAAGGCTGAGCACGAAGGACTGGAATAAAATTTAGGGCAGGCTGTAGATGACTGACAATGACTGTGAAAACCCTCAAGAGTTGCCAAAAATTTTCCTCCTAGGCTAGCGACCCCTTAGGAAGATTCAAGCACACTTTTCTATGCATGAAATTCACTCAAACCCTTGGAAAATATAAGAAAATACGCTAAGAATTTATAAGAAAATGCCAGCAATCATTAGATGCAAGAAAACTGATTATTAGAGGCTCACAAGTGCTAATTTGATTTTACCATGAAACTCTTCCAATGCAGCAGTTAAATAATAATTCCATAATTGATATAACACTTATATGCACCCAAATAATCGATAAAATGATAGATTTCACCTTTAGAAATTATGGAGAATCCAACCATGCAATTAGATCACAAAAAGGCCAGCAATACGCTCTGAAACACTCTCCCAAGCAAGCTGCCTAGGGCAGACTTTAATTATATGTAGAAAGAAAGAGATTACCATAGTTACCATATTCGCCCGAACATGGGCAAAATTCGGTTCGCAGTGAATTTTTGAGGAAAACCGAACTTGTTCGGTTCGTGCGTTTGACTTTTAGTTTTTTTTTGCAAAAAAACCTGCAAAAATCGTGGTAAAACGCAGGTAAAATCGTGGAAATTCGCAGGTAAATTCGTGACTTTGTTTTAAATGCAAAAAAACCCTAAATCGACTCATATTTTCTCCTACTTGGCTCGGTTTTTCTCCTGCGACTCGTATTTTCTCCATTCAAGGGCATTCGCGTCTGGTTTCTGGGGCATTCGTGGTGGTTTCATCAAGCATTCGTGGCGGTTTACCAGGTCGTGGCATTCATATTCGCTTATGGTATAGTTTTTTACCCTAATACATACGATATAAATTTACGGTAATACAGATTTACATATTAAGTAATCCGTAATACATATATTTAAAATAACAGTATCACATATATTTACTGTACTGTGAATATATTAAGAGTATAGTATATAATATATTTCATTGAATAGATTAACGATAAATCGTATTAGGTAAAATTGTATATATTAACAATATTAGGTAAAACGATAATAGTATATAGTATAGTATATATAATAACTATGCTATATTTATTATTAACAATGCTTTAGATTAAATATTACTATTATAATTTATATATTCTTGTTATTATTATATATTATTGTTATATTATATAACAATATATTACTATTATAATTTATTAGTAGTAGTCCCACTAATATAATTCGTGACAATAATAGTAATATATTCACCGTTAATATGGAATACAACGATATTTTTTATAAACATTTTTAAGTTTATTTGATGAATTTAAATGTTTTTAAACGTAGCGATAAAGTTGCCGATTAATGCCAATAAATTTCCGATTCGATTTCCGAGTCAAAATTTGGCCTGCAGATTAATTAGCGATAACGATTTTTCGAACTATGGTAAGTATCTTTCGAACCCTGCAAATTTGCAAAAATATATAGTAACTGCACAATGCGAGTGTTTGGTTAAGGAATAGGTCACTAGTTATGGTTTGCGATAGATGCCTTGAGAGAATTCAAGGTAGGAGTAGGTATAGTTTGGTGTGTGGTAAATATAACGAAAGACTTCAAGAATGGAGATTGTAAGGTGCCACATCTTCAAAAGATCGATGCAAAGATATTTTATAGGTTACATCATGACATTATATAGCTGTGTATTCATGGATATATTATGATTATATAATTTTATATTTTGTGAAAATTTATTTATATATATATATATATATATATATATATATATATATATATATATATTGAACCATACCAAACCGAACCGAATTTTTGTAAATTTCTGAACTTATGAACTTTTTTCCATGTCCGAACTTTTCGAACATGGTAACTATGGAGATTACACAAGAGATAGTGTGGGGTTTCATCCACACAAGATTCTCCTCGAGGGGTTTCGTCCTCGAGAGATCCCTCAATCAAGGGTTTTCATCCTTGAGAGAGTTAGAGAGATGCTTTATACACAATCCACTATAACCAAAATTATCAAATGAAACATGATCCCTCAAAGTTCCATGCAATCTCGTTTTATAGATGATAAGGGGTGCTAACATTCAAAAAGAAGGGACCAACCTCAATTTGGAGGAAAAAGAAAATTATAATACTCGATTTGTATTTAGAGCCTACATGCTCACATACTTTATTTTCTAATTAATTAAATTCACTATTGGAGCACTAGGCTTCCCAATCGCAATACATGGCGAAAATAAAAGCATTTACTAAAATAACATTAAAATATCATCAAAGTCTTCCCATTGCTTCCTTCCTTAGACCCACGAGGAGAAAAATGGGTCAAGGTCTTCAAGAAAAATAAGCCTTCAAAAAGGACATGGCAGCTTTCGAGGAACTGGCTAACGAAAATCAGGTCATGATAAGACACAGATGGATGTAGGGAGTCCAAAGTGAACCCAAACACGGCCGAAGAATGAGTGTGCGGTTTCTATTGTGTTGATTCTCTTCTTGCAAGCAATCATGATGGTCATCTTTGAAAAACTACCTACTACTCTGATGAACAAAGTCATTCTAGTTCTTCATCATAGGTAATCCGGTCATGAAATCCATGTTGATAGATTGGCATGCCCTAGATAGGACCAAGAAAGGTATGTATGGTCCGAGCTTCTGTTTGTGGGCTTGGAGATGGAACAAGGATTGCGATACTTTACGTAGTGCTCTATGTTTCTTAGCATATAATGACATTAGAAGTGTTGTTGTAGCGCTTGTTGGAAAAATACTTTGCACTAGGACAAAAAGGGTGTTTTTCAACAATGAAATTGGATGAAGTCCCTCCTCTATTGTAAGGGGAGACACCCTTTATTGAAATCCAAAATAGCCAAAAAGGATATTTATAGTATTCGCACTAAATTAACTATGCGGAGTTGGGATTTTACTTCGAGAAAGGAAATATATGACAAAACATGGGAAGAAAGGAACGAGAAGAAACATAAAGGGAACTGGATTAGAGATGTATATGCAGATGAGAAAATGCAGATTTCATTCGCTGTAATGTCCCTAAAGGGACACTTTTGACCCCAAATGGATTTTAGAAAAACCCCAATCCAAAGAACAATTTCTAAATAATTTATAAAATATTATAATGCAGATCTGAATTTTATACATGCATGGTGACTTGCATAGGAGATGAAAGTAGACTAAAAACACCTTCAAAAATTATGAAATTAAATATGTAGCTCTTGAACTATCAAATCTGAAAATACTTATATTTTTGTAAAATACTGAAAATCTGATTTTTAATTGCAGAAAAACAGCCCAAACTTCAAAAATTCATAACTCGGAAAATACCCAATAATTTTGGACAAATGATAGCTCAAATTGAAGCTAAAATTACCAGCTTTCCAATGATACCAAAATCAAAATTTTCCAATGGGTGGAAGGCACCCAAAACAGGCTCGGAAATCTGGAAATGTGTAGATGAAACCTTAGCTATACCCAAAAACAATGACAGGTCATTCGCCCCTCTCGAAAAGCCCTCAAACAAAGTCTTTGGAAAACTACTGGAAAATTAGATAAACTCCTTGATATGCAATAAAAACCCTATGTGGAGAATCCTCTCCACTAGGAGAAGGGTTTTCGTCCTACAAGATCCCTTAGAGGGCTTTTGTCCTCAAGAGATTATTTCTAAAGGTTTTTGTCCTTAGAAATATTTTGTAAAAGCTCTAGGCTCAAACAAAAATCAGATTTATGTAAAATAGAAAAACATGCCTTCTACAAGCAAGTAAACTTGCTTTTATAGATGTAATGGGCCAAATAGCCTCCCCAACTTCCAATCAGATTTCACCCCTCGCATTTAATGCTTTTTTCCACCTTTTCATCCTCCAAAGGGGTCGCATTTTCTCCTAGGGAGAATAATAAACATAAAGTGATATTTCCCTTTTTCTTATTTTACTTTATCACTTTATATTTTTCTTTTCTATTTTTAATTTGACTTTATCATTAATAAATTAATATAAAGTGCTTATAATGTTATTTTATATTGCACTTTTATAATTAATTTATTATGATAAGTTTCCCTTGCAAACACCCTTTAGCTGTCGGGAAACAAAATTGGGCTAAAGGTCTTCGACCTGAGAAGGGGATATTACATTCGCATTGTTGGCTAGATTTTCTGCACAGCTGAAAACCTAGGCAATCATGAGATAAATCTCCCTCATTTACCGGTGAGGTTCTGTGTAAGATTTTGTCAATTATATTTTCTAATATCTATCTGTTGGTTTTACTTTAACCACGTAGCTCATGCACCATAGCTAGGTAGTTTTGCAGCAAGTAAGCAGTTGTAAGAAATGTATATATGTAGAAGAGGGAAATAATTGAATGCGAGCAGAAAAGAAAGAAGATGTGCAACCTAACCAATAGTTGATAGAGTTGGTCACATGCACATAGACAAAACAAATAGATCTAGAAATGCAAAATTCAAAGCAAAGGAAAGTTTCAGATCCAGATCTAAGATAACACAAAGTTTATGCAAAGATCTAAAAAGAAATAAGAAACAAATGCACCATTGACACAAAGTTCTCCGGAAATTTGCCTCCTCTCTATTCCTTAGCTTTCAGAAAGATATCAAGGGTTTCACTCAAAGTTTGGAACACAAGAATGTTGATTACAATTTTGATCTTTTAACCCGTAGGCTCTTCCTCTATTTATAGTGTATAGAGGGGAAATTACAAATGAAAACTACAACTAAACTAGAACATGCGGGAATTTCTAAAGGAAACATCTGGCAATCTTTCTCCTAGAATTCCTCTCTAAGTGACATGCATCTGGAGGTTAAGCCAAAGTTGTACACATTTTCCACTTATCTTAGAGAACTTTTCCAAATAACTTAAAGTAATGGCTTTTAAACCAATAACTTTAATCTTACAATTTCATTCGGGAACATAAGGAATAAGAGAAAGAAGAAGAAAGAAGATTTGCCAGATGTTACACCCTATGCTTTCTTCTTGTTCTGATATTGAATATACTTGTCGAACATATAATTCAGTAATTTCCCATCTGTTTTAGCAACATCCTCTTTCTCGGTCTTGAACTGCAACAATCCTTTGGACAGATTGTCAATGCTTACTTCCACCTCCTTCAAACTAGGCACGAACTCTTTAATATCGATTAAAGTGTTATCAGCTTGTTGATTGAATTCAACATGAAAGTCTTAACAACTTCATCAATCCTCTTTTGAATCATCAAAAGAAACCCTTCAAGAGAAGCAGGCACCTTGTTTGGAATAACTCTTCTGCAGGAAGAAACATCCCCAACTACTTCCTCCTCGGTGAAAGCAACTATATTGCCAGCAATGACAATATTCTATCCTCGAGCAACTGCATTCTTTTCAACATAAGATTGAGAATCTCCATGCGGAAAGAAACTGCAAACTCAAGCAAACTTGCCCTTTTCAATTAGTCCATCGTGGCACAAGTTGCTCCGCAATCAAAACCTCCTCCGGTAACTTATTTATTTTAACCAAAATGTCCAAGTTACCTTCAGCCACTGCATTCTCATCCACTATGCCTGTCATCAGTTGCTTCAACTGAGATAATGCATCTTTCATAACTTCTAGACTAGTTGGTACCTCTTTGAGTTGTTTTGAAGCTTGATGAATGATTTGGCTTTTCCATTCATTGATAGCCGTGACTTGATTACTGCATCCTCCACCTCTTCAATCAGACGGTTGCTCACTGCTCATGTGCTAAAACTAGTTGAGAGGAAGGTTTGGCAACCTTAGCAATGATTTCACACAACTAGGAAACCTGCTCTTGAAGTTTGGTTTTCTCTGCCTTCTCTTTGTCTAGCTTGAGGAATAAAGCGTTTATTAGTGTCTGTGTATCTTGCTTTAATCCTTCCGTGGTAGTCTGACCTAGTGGCACTTTGGTTACTGAGATATCTGCCGTGAGTTCTCCCTTCTACTTTCCCTCTGCTGGAACTGTCAACTCGGTGAACTTCTACCCTGATTCTTCAATAATCAACCTTGAAGTTACCTTGGCAACTTTAGGTCTTCTATCCTTTCCGCCCAAACTCAGGAGTAGCTGCAAGTCATGCTCTTCTAGGTTGATCTCTCTCTCAGCTTGGAAACCGTCTCAAAGCCAACCATGATGAAAAATTGCTTCTCGAGGAATGAGAAGTCACTGAGTGTACCACCCTCTCATGCTTAGACTCTGCTGCATCCAAATTTGCCACAGTGTTGTGGCTGCCATCCTCTGAATTGTCCAAAGACAATGCTTTTTCAAACTCCGCCATCTGTGCTTTCAGTTTCTCTGCAAGGGGAGGTGAAGATTTGAGTGGCTGAGGAGCAAATACAAATGACGTTGGATTCAACAAAGGAACAACATCTCTTCCTGGGGTTTAGGGGCTGCCGAAGTGCTATGAGTTGACACAAGAGAAGCTTCGTTTGAAAGTGGTACTAGCACGATAGCTGTAGAATTGGCCTTCTCTAGTATCTGAGACTTCTTGTATACTTTAAGCTTCTTTTGCCTCCTGCTACTTTCACCTTCATGCTTTCTTTTGTTGGAGTCTCATGCAATAAAGTTACCTGTGATCTGATTCATCAAAGCTTCGTCTAGGAAATACCCCTTTGTCAACAACCAGTTTGAGGTGTTAACCAGAACCGTGGAAGACCTTTCCTCAATCGTCTGACAACCACTTATGCTTTTTGAAGAACAACTCTATCTCCTCCCATCTGATGGTATGTGTCAAGTATCACATGTCCATCATCCGCGAGATTTGCAGGTATCCATGCTAAACCATAATCAGATACTTGTTGTCGTTGATAACCTGCTGAAATCTTTCTTCCTGACTTCATACTCGCTTCTGCACTTCATCCAAAAGTCTTCCAATGAAGGTACACGTGTGCATACTCGGGAGATTGTTCTTCCTCGCTATCCCATATGGATCATAGTTCAATTGTGCTAGGAAGAACTCATGTTCATATCTAGAAAACATTTCGACTTCGATTCCCCTCGCCTTATGGATGCTCTAGTAGCTGTAATAACCCACCGTGACGGAGAAAAACATCCTGTAGGTTTGTGCCGCTTTGATTGTAAGTCATGCATTTCCACGAGTTGCTGCCATGACTCCATGATGACCCATTTGTCGCTTGGATACCTCGTGACTTATTTGGTTCTCTTGAAAAGCCACGACCACGAGATAAGTGAAGTTTGCAAAGCTGGAATGAAGATGCGGACCATCTTTGGGATCTGACTTCCCAAGCTTCTTTGCTCACTCTGCTGGTCTTTAGATCACTATTCAATTTGTAGATGAATTCATAGAAGAACCCATCGTTGACCACCTTGTAATCTTTGTTGCACTCAGGAACTGTCAACTGTGGGAAGCACTCAAAAATAGGATCTTTCGACAAAACTCCTCGTCTATCCAATTTGGAAAATATACCTGTGAGGCTGCTGCATATACCAGGTATGAAGTCATTTTGAAGCTGAATGTCCACCTCACACTTCGGAGCTGCTCGCCGATGTTGTCACTGATGATCTCCCCAATTGATAATCGAATCAGCTCTGTTGATCTCAATGGTTCTCATGAAAGCATACATCCATGAGCAAAAGTTATGAGTATTGGCTTCTCCATTTAACCTACAAAGCAATTTAGTAATATCATCAACTTCTTGCACCAAATTGGATCGTGGAAGAGTCCTCGGGAACTTTGATGGAGATCTGGGCTTCTTCATGTATTTGCTTATTCATTATGCCCACGCAATCTGCTTTGTGCTTCTCCCATCTATTGCCAACATCCAACATGCTAATTGCAATCACCACAGGTCGTGTCGGAATCTTTAGACAATAATTAATAAATTGTGCATCCAGCCTGATTATTGTCTTTCCCGCATGATCCCGAATTGTTATGGAAAGAGGATGATATGACCTTGCACACTCCATAACAAATTCAGGCAACTGAGTTGTGACTGGAAACGTTGAAGCTTGAATAATTCCGCTGCTTTTAATTGCCCGCATGAGAGATGTCCTTCGGCTCTAGATCTGTCAATTAAATCGGAGATGGGCTCAGGGCCTATGTCTGTATCATTGATGTCAACAAATCTAGAAGCTATGCATGATTCAGCTGATCCTTCTCTTTCATCATGCTTCATCTGGTATGGAACAATCTTTGTTTGGGCTCTTTTTCTTTTAATTATGCGAAATCCCTTGTAATTGGCTCAATTTGTGCAGATCTGGCAATTTCTTCTGATTCGAAAGAGATATTCAATGTATCTGACATTGATTTGAACTTCCTTTCACTAATATGAGCACCTGTGATGAATACCTGCAATTAATTCAGACAAAGATGGAGTCCATGGCATGAATACTTGATTTTTATCACCAAAATCTGCATATAAAGCCTGCTGCCCTAAAATTTGAGGTTTTGCTTGCATGCAAAGCAAGAAAAAATATTATTTAATTCACCTGGGCACATATACCAATATGCAGATACTCAGAATGACCAAAATTAGGCTATTCTAACCCTAGACGCAAAACTGGAAGCTTCCCGACAGTGGAAAATAATCTTTAATGCAAAATCCTCCTTTTGGTGCCAAAACCTGTCTGGGCTGCAACCTTCATCAAAAAGAATTAATTGTTTCTCCCTTATGGCGTCCCATGCTTATATAGCCTTGTGCATGCTATTTTTAATAATTGCCTTCTCTATTTCTGGCAATTTAATTAATTAAAAGCCATATCTATTCATCCAAATTGGGCGCCCAATTATGCATGTTGTTGGTTGCTTTTTATAAATTTATTTTATTTATTTTTAGCATGCATCCTTGACTTCTCTTTAGCTTATCCTTTTGCATTGACTTTCCTTCCATTCATGGCGCCAAAATTAGGTAGAAAGACCATTAATAAATATTATTAAATGCATTGTTTAATGCCAAGGTGGGTCACACTTTTTGGCAAGGGTGACTGCTAAAAATAGGAAGTCAACTTGATGGGAATTTCCACCTGCTGCAGCTCCAAAAATCCCCTCTTCCACTTAAGTGATTTGTCCTTCATCATGGGAATTTTCACCTCTGCAAGGTAGGTAAGAAATTTTGCCTGCCCCATTGCCGAAATTCCCATTGCAACTTAAATCATCTCCCAAAAAGTGCGACTTGTATGGAAAATAGCCTTCTTTGAAAAACTGCGACTTGCATGGGTGAATAAACCTCTTTGATGGGAAAATTCAACTTGCTAGGCAGGCAAGAAATTCTCACCGTGCTTTTAGTGATTTTTCTTTTATAATGGGAATTTTTACCTGCTGAGGCGGGTAAGAAATTCCGCCGCCGCCACCTCTAATATTCTCATTGCAGCTTAAGTGATTTTGACTTCATGAGAAAAAGTACCATGCAAGGTAGGTAAGAAATTCCCATCTGCACTTTGCCTTTTTGCCAAAATTCCCATTCAAGCTTAGATCTATTTATTCCAAAAATGTGACTTGCTAGGAGAGGTTTTTTACGCTTAACTTCATCTTTTTGGGTCGAAGTTTGCCTTCTGAGACTAATTCCTTCTGGTGTTGAGGCCATAAATGATCTCAGGATGTTCTGAGACAATTAAGCAGACTATCTGAGAACAAAGACCGGATCGAGGGGAATTTAATAGACAGACTGCGAGAAAACCGAAAACAAACGCAAAAGAAATAAATAAAAATGAAAAACGTTGCCAGAAGTTGCAAACAATGCTCTGAATTCATTCCTGGTGAAAATCCTATTGAGATGTGTGAATACTGGCATGCAAAACTTTAATAGGATTCAACCGGAGCACAATTTACTTCAAACGGGGCTTTATTTATTTAATAAATAATTAAATAAAAATTTCCCGCAGACAAAACTTGGCGGAGGGATAAAATGAGTTTCAGCATCTGGGTATTTGTCGAAATTGGCTCATATGATTCATTGGGAATATCTTAACGTAATAGAGACATCTTCTGGCAATAAAAACACAAAAAGACCCGTTATTTTAAAAAGAACATTTTTTTTTTTAAATGGGTAGTCCCAGATTTCAGGGTGAAATCGGGGACATCATAACTTCTCTTTCCTCTTTCTTTCAATTTTGGTGGCTTACTTTATTTCAAACTCACTTTTATTTTTAATAATAAACATACGTTGCCTTATAATATAACATAAAGTCACATTCAACCTAGTTAAATCATTAATTTTATTTTCAGTATATTTTAAAATAATTTTTATTTTAATAATAATATTATTAAGTTGCCCAAAGATTAGAAATGACTACGCCCGATTATATAATATTATTAATTATGTTAATCTAAAAAAGAGGACTATAGTTCGCCCTTCCCAAATTTGCTTTCCCTAAAGTAAATGCTAGCGCATATGTGCAAGTACCACCATACCAAAGTGATGAGTCATGCTATAATGTTCACAAAGCCTAGACCCTATACTTGTTAAATGGGATAACTCCTACCAAAGACCATAACACGATATATCCCAAATGGGTAATGAATGCCATTCTCACTCGGGTCAAAGGGTTGATCTTGAAAAATGGTAGATATCTCGAAACATCCACATACTCCCACAAGACTAAAGGTTGCCATATGCCCATGTCATTGTATTGTTGTCCTACTCGGCTCCTCTTATGCAAAAAAGGTATTGGGATTCCAGATTGTAATGTCCCCAAATGGACATTTTTCGACTTGAATGGATTTTAGGCAAAACCACAATCCTAAGAATAAATTCCAAATAAACATATAAGCTACGGCCTGCAAGAGCTCTTACATTTGATAGGTACATGATCTAGATTATTAGAACAATTTGGGTTTGCAATTGCTTGGGGACAAGCAATTTTGGGAAGGAGGAATGTAAAGTCCCTTTTTTCCACTTGAGAGCTATTATTTGGTCTTAGCCATTCCTTCTCCATGCGAAGAAAGAAGTGCGGAATATGGAGGATAACATTGAATTTTACGTATCTATGTTTTTAGTGTTTTTACTTCTTATAGCAGGTCGGATGGGTGAGCATTGTGAGCATTAAGACATCATTTAACATCTAGACTTTGACGCATTTTATCATACTTGAGCATTGTGAGCTAGTGGCTCCTTGTTCTTCCACTTGAGTACAAAAACTCTTATGCGTGGCTTGCCTAAGAGGACAAAACCCTTCTAGAGGTTGAGTGAAGGATGAAAACCCTTCATCTTGACTTGATATTGAAGTATAAGACAAATTTAAGGAGATATCCTATCTTTGCATGGATATGGGTACGGTTTAGAAGTATCTTTGAAAAGCAAATTTTTAAAAATCTCGAGTACGGTATGCTTTATATATATATATATATATATATATATATATATATATATATATGCATATAAAATTATAAATTTAAAGAAACATTTGCATATTTATTGAAATTTAATACTCATACAACTTAAAATCATTCATAGAACATGAAAACAAATTTCCAATACTTTGAGATTTGAGACTTGAGTTTGTATTGATTCATAATGTTCAAAACATAATAGTTAATAACATAGACTGTATTATAGATTTGATAATTCATTATTAATGCCTTAAGCTTGAGTTAGACGTATCATTGGACATTAAAAAAACATTTAAAGTCATGAAATATTTTAATTCCTTTTCAAACCAAAGGAGGCGCAGAAAACCTCTTGTGAAGGCAAGGATCTTGTCATTATATTTATGATTTGATGAAATCGATTTGTAGGCTTGGCACCTAATGTCAAATGAAGAGAAGATAGGCTGCCCAACCACCAAGTGTTTCACTTGTTCCCATGCCTTCCAAATTGACTGAAGAATAAAGGACCCATGAGGAGCAACAAGAAAGCCCCCAAATAGTAAGTCAACCAAATGAAGTCCTTTTCATCTCTCTCGATCCTTCAGAGCCTATTGGCAAATATTGAATCTCACACGAACTTTCCAAAGTTCAATTCTAATCAAAGCTCTCATGTTTTATTTATTTTTTTGCACTTAAAAAAAAAAAAAGCGTGGGTACTCTCACTGGGTACTCATTTTATTTATTTTTTGCATTTAAAAAAAAAAATTGTGGTACGTATTTCACAGGCCACAGGTACGCCTCGGGTACTGCTCTCAGGTCCATACCCGAGACATACCCAGGGGCATACTCGTACCCAAAACGTACTACCCGGTACATGCAGGGGGTCTAGGGCGTTTCCATGCAGTCTAGGAGATATCTATCATTTTCAGATTATTATTGGCTTCTTTCATGTGGAACGACCTACCTTGTGTAGGGTTTTGAGGGTTTGGTGAACTCATATGTGCATTTTCAGTTGATAATCTGATTTGTCCTAATTTCTAAGGCCGGAATCTAAAGTTTCATGATTTTTGGGGGTTTCTAGACCCATAATCTATAATTTTCTTGTGGCTGCAATTCATTGGACATTTATTAATTTCAGCAAAGTTGAATTACTTCAGATTTACATCATTGTTTCTTGGTTCTTGTGGATGCATAAAAGATATATATAAATTGTGGCAAGTTAATTTGAAGTATATTTGGTGTTTGACAATTTTTTTGAAGAGTACAGTTGGTTTATAATTTTCAGTTTGCTGCAATAAAAATCAGATTTGAATAAATTGGTGTTTGGTCTAAATTCCTTGTTATTGGTCTAATTCCTTGAAAGGGTCATTACAGTGGTATCAGAGCTCGGATCTTCAAAGGACCAAGGGTTTTATGGAAAGGCAACAAGGGTTTCATCCATTATCAAAGAAGGAAGAAAGCGGACAAGGAAGACCAACCAAGGGAGGAAGGAAGCATGGCTAAAGCGGATAAATTAATTGCAGAATTGTAATGTCCCCTTTTGGGACATTAATTAAATAAAATAGTGGAGACCTTAATCCACATTTCCCATGGATTAAAAGATTTAAAATTGGGAAAATGTCATAACTCCTTTATTTTTAAATTAAATATTAATTCTCCTCTTATGTTTTTATTTTTTTAAATAATCAAAAGGGGAAATTAATGTTCTATTTGGAGTTTGACATTTTCAGGAAAGAAGACTATTATTAAAAGTGACCCTCTTACATGAAGAAATGTGCCATAAAGAGAGAGGAAACTTGGAGACTTGAAATGCAAAAGCTATATAAGAAGATGTGGCGACCCCTTGGGGGCATACTAAAGTTTTTATTAAAATATCTTCATGCTTGAAGAGGGATGTATGCCCATGAGATCTCATAACAAAGGTGTTTCTTCAACACCACCATACTTTGGAGAGTTTCAAGAAAGCTCATATGTTTTCTTTGAGTGAATGTTTGCATGATATATTCAAATTCTAAGCAGTGGATTGGCATATATATTGGCGCATTTATTTGTGAGGATAAATATATATGTTCATTTTTGAGTGATGTTGGAATGGTTTGAGGTGTTTTTATTATTGTTGTTCTTGCTTTAATATCTTTCCGGCTATGGAGACTTCTATTGGGAAATATTTTGGCATCTTTTGGGGGTGAATAAGCTAGATCTACAATCTGATTTGTATTACCTTTTATTTCAGAGAAATGGTTGATATTTTGAGTGTGTTGGAAGGTTAGAAATAGCTGGAAATAATTTATATAATTTTCTCAAACCCTAGCGACTTGATATCAGATTTCTAGGGCTATTTTGATGAGGTTTTATTGATCAAAAATTCAGATTCATAGTGCATTAGAAAGCCCTTAATTTTTAGTTTGTTATGCATTTTATTTCGTGGCAAAATATGAAGTATTGAGTGAGATATTAATTTTTGAAGTTTGAAGTGTTTTGGGTGCCATTTTATTTGTTATCTACTATTATAAAAATCAAATTTGGAAAAGATTGGATTCCCAATTGGTTTTCCCATCTAACCCACTACCTTGGCTTATTCAACCCCATTTTGGGTTATAATAACACTAACATTGGGTTATTTGAGGTCAAACTAAAAGGATTTAATCCTTTAAGGTTGATTTGGGTTAAGGTGTTTCATATTTTTAATATTCCCTAAAGGGGATATTACAAATTGTTAGTCTAATCCTTGAAAGGGACATTTCACCTTCCCCTTAATGAAGGAAAGGAACATTAAATTCACCTTGTAGGCCTCCACAAGACCGACCTCCATAATGAAGAAATAGAAATCCTCCTTGCATTGGTTGACAAGTCTTCCACCACCCTTGCTCTTAATTTCCTCCCACACAACGATAAGGGTGTTGGAACATTTGCACTAATTGATCTCATCAAGCGACTCCTTTCATGCATCATGTTAGACCAAGAGAACTTGAAAGATCCCCAAACCCCTTTTGCTTGAATATTATTATTATTTTATTTTTATTTTTTTATTGTATTTTTATATTGCTCAAGCTCGGATTTGAACCGATAATGTCAAAAGAAACCATAAAACACCATACTCAAACTGCATAGATAAATTAAATAAAACAAACCTTGAAAATAAGTGAACATAGAAAAGGCGCCTAAGGTTTTAAATAGGCAGATTTCTTCATAAACAATTCAGTCGTGTATTGAATAATGATTTCTGATGTTAAATATTTACGGCAAACAACTATAAATCTGCAGATAGTTTGATAACAAAAGATTGTCCAAAACCCAACCATAAATGATTCAAACCAAATCGATTTGATATATAATTGATGCTGAAAGGTACAATAATTATCTAGCTGAAGAATACCTCAGATATCGCATAAAAAACTATAGAATAAGTCGCCCCACTCTAGAAGAAGTCTGAATGCCCACTGCTGCAATTTATATCTCTTTGAATTGTTGAAATGATAAAAACTGTGATTACAATGAAGATCCCTGAATAGGAACTCCTCTCACTGCTCTTGGGGTTTCCATCCACAAGAGGAATAATCCAGAGGGTTTTCTTGGATTTTGTCTCAAAAGGTAAGAGCTAAGCTGCCGGGAAGAAAAATAATAATAATCTACATAGTTCAAGCACAAGTCGCACTTTTCCCTTATAGCCAAAAAACCCTTCCAAAATGCAAGTTGCACTTTTTCCAAAAGAGCATAATTAATTTTTAATTAATTTCTTCCTCTTCAAAACAAGTCGCATTTTTGGCTTATCTAATTTCTCCCCAAGCAAGTCGCACTTTTTGCCTAGGAAAGCACATTAAATAATTTATTCATTTATTTCCATGTACTTTCCTAAGTCGAAGTCACCTATTAAGTCTATTAATTGATTATATGTGCTTTAGTGATACTTTATTTTATTTTAAGCACGATATGATAAAATTAATAAACCGAAGTCACCCTTGAAATCACCCTTTGGCCATAGGGTAAACAAAAAGGGCCAAAGGTCTTTGATCGAACTATTCGAGTAAAGAGGGACATTATAGTCCTCCCTTCCCGAGATCACTTGTCCCAAACAATTTGTAAAGCTAGATCTTTGTAAAATAGACTCGCCCTCCCATGTAAGCATCCTCTCGTGCAACTCTTCCCACCTCACCAGAACTCTGAATAACTCTATTCCTCAATCTCCTCTCTCGGCTATCCAAAATCTTCTCTAGCACTAAATCCAACCTCCCTTCCTCATCCAAAGGTGGTAACTCTACAGAAGAAACAACGTGCTGCCCCAAAGCCTTTTTCAAGCAAGATACATGAAAGACATTGTGTATCTTACTCTCATTAAGGTAATTCCAGCTCATATGCCACTTCACCAACTCTCCTCAACACCTGTGTGGTCCATAGAATCGTGGCTTGAGCTTTTGAGCTCCACTCTTCTTGAGAGTACTCTGTCTCGTAAGGTTAAGACGTAGAAATACCATGTCTCCTACCTCAATGCTCTCTCTACCTCGTGCCTATCTGCATACATCTTCGTTGATTATGGGCCCGCTGAATATTGTCCTTAAGTACCTTAAGGATGTCTGAACTATCCTGTAAACTCTCTTAAGCCTTGGGAGCTCTCGTCCCCAAACGCCAAATCAACAAAAGATCTCGCATCATATCCATACAATGCTCGGAATGCCAATAGACATATGGTAAGTGGTGTTATAGCCTATGTCACAAGGTTCGGCGAATTTTATCAAAAAAGGTCGAATTTCGCTTGAACTTTATTCTCGTCGAACATGAACTCAACTTTATTCTCGTCGAACATGAACTCGAACTTTATCCATTACTTTTACATGGGAAGTTTTTGACGCGATTTTGCATTATAAAAAATGTTTATATATATATATTTACGATAAAGTAGTGGATATAAAGCTCTCTCACTCTGTCCTTCTAACATATTTATGCATTTTTAAAAAAATAAAAATGATAGAAAAAAATTGTTCGAACTTTAAGTCGTTTTTTCTTCGAACTTTATCCCATCGAACTTGAACCAAATATCCTCGTCGAACATGAATGCGAACTCAACCTGACTTAGGTTATAGCAATACTCACATAAATATAGCAACTTTACCCATGCCTTTCGCTGTCCCTGCAACATAGTTACGTAGATAACCCTCTATCCACTTGTTCACATCTCCAATCGCCCATCGGTTTGAGGGTGATAACTAGTGCTCTGAGTCAACTCGATGTGAACCAAATGGAAAAGTTTTCGCCAAAATATGCTCATAAACCTCGCTTTATCCCGATCACTAACGATGTTCTTAGAAGTCCACGCAACGGCTGAATACCGACGGAAAGAACAAATCAGCCACATGAGGTGCCTTAAAGCTGGTAGGGACAGCAAAAAAGTGTGCATATTTTGTCAACCGATCAACTATCGCATAAATGCCATCATTCCCTTGCACCACACGGAAGACTTGTAATGAAATCCATCGAAATACTTTCCACTTCTCGCTCCGGAATCGGAAATGGTATAACAAACTCGCTGGGAAAGTATGCTCGACTTGTTTCTTGTGACAAGTCATACACTCGCAGACATGGCGCAAAACATCATATTTGAGACCCTTCCAAGAGAATCTCTCTCTAATTTGCTGTATGTTTTAAAATATCCCGAATGTCCTACAGGTGGTGCATCATGGAAAGTATGCATAATCTTCTCCTTAAGCTCGATTCGGGAACTAGGTAAATTATGCCCTTATACAAAATCAAATCAGCTATTACCTTATATCAGCCATCCTAAATTTTTCCATCCATAATGTCACATGCCCAAGTATTTTGGAATACTCAACTAACAGATTGAGATTTCCAATTGCTGAAATCTCGCTCAAAGAACATAGGGCAACGAGATGGGGTTTTCGGAAAGCGCATCAAGCCACTATATTCTTTGTCCCCTTGACATACTCAATGTCAAAATCATATGCTTGGATTCTACTAAACCATTTTTGTTGCCTCTCATTGAGCTCCTTCTGTTTAGGAAATATTTCAAGCTGTTGTGGTCTATTCTCACCACAAATTTCCCACCCACTAAATCTTGTTTGAACTTTGCCAAAGCATGCATAATGGCAAGCATCTCCTTATCATAGGTGGAGTACTGATCTCTCATTATCTCTCAATTTCCGACTCTCGTAGGCAATAGGATGGAGGTCCTGCATAATAACTACACCAATCCCCAATCCCGAAGCATCACATTCCAAAATGAAGGGTCGTGAGAAATCTAAAAGAGCAAAAACTGGATAGGTGCTCATAGTTACCTTGAGCCTCTCAAATATTACACTGTGCCTCATCTGTCCATCTGAATGCCCCCTTCCGTGTAAGATCTGTCAACGGAGCTACCAGCTGAGAATAACCCTTCACAAACCTCCTGTAATAACCACATAACCCCAAGAATCCATGCAAGTCGAGAGATATTCTGGGTGGTGGCCAATCTGCATTGTTTGTATCTTCTCACGATGAACCTTGACCCTATCGGCCCCAATGACATGCCCAAGATACAATATCTCGGTAAGTCCAAATTCGCACTTGGACATCTTAGGAAATAAAGACTGGGTCTCCATTATACTAAGTACCTCATCAAGATGCCTCAAATGCTCATCCCATGTCATGCTATATATCAAAATATCATCAAAGAAGACCAACACAAACTTCCTCAACTAGCTGTTGAAGAGATGGTTCATACATGATTGAAACGTAGTAGGTGCATTGGTGAGTCCAAATGGCATCACCAAGAACTCATAGTGCCGTAGTGACACCTAAAGGCTGTCTTGTGAATGTCCTCATCCCGAACGCAAATCGATGGTATCCTGATCGAAGATCAATCTTTGAAAAATAGATAGCTCCATGCAACTCATCTAAAAGCTCATCTATGCGAGGAATAGGATACCTGTTCTTTATGGTTTTCTTGTTTAGTGCACGGTAGTCAATGCACATCCTCATGGTCCCATCCTTCTTCACCAAAACAACTGAAGAAGCAAAGGGACTAGAACTAGGACGGATGTGTCCCATCTCCAAGAGCTCTCTAATGGCCTTTTCTATCTCATCCTTATATGTCTTAGGATGGCGATAAGGCGTAGTCATCACAAGTTTAGCACCCTCCTCAAGCTCTATAACATGCTCAAACCCTCTATCTGGTGGTCTACCTGGAGGAATGTCACCAAACACTGGGCCATGCTTATCCAGTATGGACTAGATATCTATATGAAAGGGCTGCTCACTATCTAAAGAAGGTTTGGATGAAATGAAACATTGGGCTATCCATCGCAACCTCTCCATGCCGATTATAGATTCCATCTGCGTCTTTGAAACAATTCTAGGCCCACCATCAAAAAGAGCCCGAAGCACAATCTTCTTCCTATCCACCATGAACTCCAATTCCATCCTCCGGAAGTCAACATATCTCGCAAGAGATTTAACCACCGAATACCAAAATCGTATCAATCTCACCAAGTCAATAACATAGAAGTCATCACAATGTGTAGTCCCATCATCGACTACTAAGCCACGGAGAATCCTCTTAGTGCGACTAATAGAAACCCATCTGCTACACGTACACTAAACCACTCAAAATCCTCAACTGTAATCCTCGCCGCAGCCAACCCTCATCAATGAAATTGTGCGTAGCTCCACTGTCAACCAAACAAACAATCTGTTGTCCCTTAAGCACTCCCTTCTTCACCGAAAGGGATGGTACCTAAGAACTCCCGAGAGTGTAGAATGATGACATCGAATGAATCCAATGCCTCACTCTCACCAAGCTCTACTTACGGCTGCTCCCCACATGCATCATGGCTGTTGTCCTCGTCCTCGGCCTCTGTATCTGTAGTGAGTGGTCCTCATCCTCATCTGAAATCACCTCAATGAGATGCACCTTGCCTTTACCAAGGCAACGATGTCCAGGCTCCCAATGATCTTTGCAATGAAAGCAAAGCTTCTTCCTCCTCAACTCATTACGAGATTCTGATCCACCTTAGGAGGTGGTGCACTCTTCTGTTGAATGGTAGAGCGCTGAAATGGCCTGGAGCTCGTGGGAAACTTCTTATTGGGCTGATAAGAAGTGGGTTGGTAAGAAGTGGGGGATGTGTCCAAGTCCAATGCCGTCTGGATGGCATCATGCAATGTCCTAGGCTTAAGAGCCTTGACCAATCCTCTCATCTTGTCATGAAGGCCCTCTATGAATAGCATCACTACCCTCTTCTCGGGCATCTCTGGAACCATGACTACTATACGCTGAAATTCGTTGATGTATGAATCAACGTGTCCACTCTGTCGGAGTTGTGCCAAGTCCTTGTAATAAAGCTCCACATCCTTGCGATCAAATTGCGCAATCAACCTCTCAGCTGAAGTCCCTGTATGATCGCAGAAGTCCGTGATTCTATGTAACTAATCCATGGTGCCACCAATCATAAGCCACCCCCTCAAGGTGCAAAGTAGCGAACTGTATAGCCTCATGTTCCCTCATTGGTTTGAGGGTAAGATAGGTGTCGAGCTTGTGAATCCAAGCCCGACATTGATCTTTCCGCTACCATCAAAAGTGGAGAGGGTTACCTTATTGGTAACTCTTGCTGCAATTCCCTGTTTCTGCTGCGCTCTAGGCCTCTGTCTGTCCGCCCAGCCCTCATGTTATCTCTCCTCTGAGCACAATTGTGGGGGGAAAGACGTCCCTCACATGTTGTGGCAAACTCCTCCACTCATCACTAACTACCATAATAGTATCCAGAAAAGTTACTTCTTCCGGCCGCACCTCAATCTCTGGCGGGTCATCTCTAAGCGGGAAGTTAGGCTGCATAGGCCTATTTCTTTGCTCACATATTCCTTCTCTCATCTATATGGGTGTGACTCCTCTCATGACGTGGCGATCCCCTAACACTTCCAATTTCTAACGGTGACTGCTTTGTGATCCTCGTAACCATTGGCGATTGATACGGATCTATCCTTCATACGCCATGCCCGTCCATGGCCTATCAATGCCAACCTGTTCAATGTAGAGCCCATGCGCTCCATAGTCTGTAACAACTGCCTCTGTGTGGCTGCCATATCCCTAATGAAGTCTCTATCTGGGTCTACATGCTCATCCGAGGAGGACTCTCCTGTCTATCACCCATAAAATCCATTCTGTCACCTCCTACGATACCGACCTTGAGTCAGTGCCGCCTCTGTGGTGTAGTATATGTGTGAACCAACCCTCTACATGTTGCATCAAAGCTGATTTTTTTAAAATTTACTCTCTACTTCCCTCCCACACGGAGTTGGGAGGATACACTGCTGCTGATACCTTGAAAGATCCCCAAACGCCTTTTGCACGAATATTTATTTATTTATTATTATTTTTTTATATATTGTTTAAGCTCGGATCGAACTGATAATGTCAAAAGAAACCATAAAACACCATACTCAAACCGCATAGATAAATTAAATAAAACAAACCCCATAAACCGAGTGAACATAGAAAAGGCGCCTAAGATTTAAACAAACATATTTCTTCATAAACAATTGATCAATGTATTGAATAATGATTTCTAATGTTAAATATTTACGGCAAACAACTATAAATCTGCAGATAGTTTGATAACAAAAGATTGTCCAAATCCACCGTAGTAAATGATTCAAACCAAATCGATTTGATATATAATTGATGCTTTGAAAGGTACAATAATTATCTAGCATGAAGAATACCTCAGATACTGCATAAAACAATTGTAGAATAAGTCGCCCCACTCTAGAAGAAGTCTGAATGCCCACTGCTGCAATTTATTTCTCTTTGAACTGTTGAAATGATAAAAACTGTGATTACAATGAAGATCCCTGAATAGGAACTCCTCTCACTACTCCTGGGGTTTCCGTCCACAAGAGGAATAATCTAGAGGGTTTCCATCCTTGGATTTTGTCTGCAAAAGCTCAGAGCTAACTCCCGGGAAGAAAAATAATAATAATCTGCATAGTGCCGACACAAGTCGCACTTTTCCCTTATAGCCAAAAAACCCTTCCAAAATGCAAGTCGCACTTTTTCCAAAAGAGCATAATTAATTTTTAATTAATTTATTCCCTCTCAAAAACAAGTCGCATTTTTGGCTTATTTAATTTCTCCCCAAAAAAAGTCACTCTTTTTTCCTAGGAAAGCACATTAAATAATTTATTCATTTATTTCCATGTACTTTCTTAAGTCGAAGTCACTTATTAAGTCTATTAATTCATTATATGTGCTTTAGTGATATTTTATTTTATTTTAAGCACGATATAATAAAATTAATAAACTGAAGTCACCCTTGAAATCACCCTTTGGCCGTCGGGTAGACAAAAAGGGCCAAAGGTCTTCGATCGAACTATTTGAGAAAGAGGGACATTACGAACTTCATCAAACTTGCCAATCTATCTTTGTCAAGGAAAGTACTACCATTCCAAGACATGAAATTAGAAAGAGTATCATACCCGGCTGTAGCTTTGTACTTTTTTACTCAACCTTGGGCTTGTGGTGGCTAAAAACCATCTTGTAACAAGCTGCAAAAAACCTCATCAATGACTTGTAGGTGGAAATGCATCTTTCTTATGACAAAATATTCTTCTATCTCAACAAAAGCATATGGGAAAACTGGAAATGTGGTGGACAGCAGTCAAAATTTTGAGACAACTCCCATATCCATATCCACTATTTAAGTTGATAACACAACCAAAAGATCCCATTTTACCCTCAAACTTCTTAAATCTCCAAAGATCACCCGGATCTCAAACTTTCATGTAAAAACAATTTGGAGCTTGTATGAAAGTATCTATGTGTCCTTTTCCCCTCAAAGGGTTCTTCACTCTATCACCATTTTTAGTATGTTATCCATGATGACTACAAATTTTCCGTGATATACCATGAAGCATCAAACTTAACATAAGATCATTCTTTTCAATATGTTGCCCACGATGACAACACATCCGAAATAACGTAGTAGGAAGTAACAAATCCAAAACACTTTCATAGCTTTGGTTGTCCACAACTTGCTCACCTTCCTTTGCCGAATGAAGAATGATTGAGATATCTTCAACACCTCCATCCTTGTGACTCATAATTTTGAGTTAGGATCAGCATTCTCCTTCCTCTTAAACTCTTCACATTCAACAAATGAATCCCTTTCCGCCTTGAATTCATCCATATTTTGTTGACACGTGCATGGAGCATCTTCATAGTTCTTGCCAGAGTCATGAACACCATCAACTTGCTTCTTATTGATTTCTGTTCTGAAAATCCCAACAAGCTGAACATCAACATTATCATCCGGCCATTGGGCTTTAACCACAAAATTCTCTCCACAATCTTGCAAATCTGACTTTCCTTCTTTCTTTGGCTCATGCTCCATGATTTCTCCCTCTTCCCTCATCGTCAAGGGAGAATTCTTTGCTTGTATTCCCATAGGTGTTGTTTTGCTTGAGCGGCTATCAACTTAGCTTCCTAGCTCTTCTTAGCCATTCATCACACCTTTGTTGGGTCTTCATTACATCTTTTGCACTTGAAAATCTGAATTCCTTTTTCTCTTTAACCCCAACATTTTGTTCATTCGAATCCATATCTTTTTCTTTGGAGGACTCTTCCTCTTCAACTTGCATGGTGGATTCCTCTATGGGCTGTTCCTTCTCAATCTCCAATAGCTCTGATTGCTCTTTTTCCTCATGCTCCACCATCAAAATGTCTTCCTTAGCAACTTCTTGAGGTGTTGATGTATCTGTTACTTTTGCTAGTTCTTTTTCTTCTTTCAAGAGAAACTCTTTTGGTTTTGGCTTCTTGGCACATTCTTGTGGTCTAGGGTTTAACCCTAGCATCTTCATCCATGCCTTGGGACCCATTGCCCTTAGTTCCTTTTGATATTCTTGCATAGCTTGCAACATCTCTTCCATGGCTTCTGTGTTGCCTTCATCTTTTTGTCATTGCCCTACACGTAGAAGGAACTACAAAAACTTTAACCCCACTCTTGGTAGGTTTGTGCTCGATACCACTATAATATCCCTTTTAGAGCAGATCGAGAAATTTTGGATTTCCCTTGAAACCCTTATGATTCAAATATGCGAAAATACTTCAAATTCAACTAACAAACTGAAAATTATCTTCAAACCCTAACAACAATCTGATTTTTATTTTTTTATGGCATCATGCATGCAAAACTACTAGAAATAAATATAGAAACCCTCCACATTATTTTATTCAAGAGCTGGAACAAACACAACACAAGAGAACACCTGAAAATATGTTGTTTTTTGTATTTTCTAGACCAACTAGAATTAAAATATGATAGCAGCAAATATATTTCACCAACATGGTTGGAAATAATGATCACAAGCCCAAACACAACCACAAAAAAGTGCAAACAACTCCAAAATTATGAAGAAGTCAAATACAACTGAAATTTGGGTTATTATGCCTTAGAAGCCCACAAACTCCTCCAAGATGCAAGTCGCCACCCTAGGAGGGTCTAAAAAATTCTGCCAAAGGTCTAAAGAGCCTTTCTACCTCCACTAGCCAATGATGGAGTTTTTACCCCTGTTTCCAGCCAATGATGATGCCCTATCCCTTTCGGGGTTGTCCTTATGCACAAAAATGACTTCGAGTGAAGCTACCAATAGAAATTGAGGGTTTTCGTCCTCAAAATCTGATCACAATGAGGGTTTTCATCCTCAAGTGATGAATCGTTAAGAGGGTTTCCGTCCTCAATAGTTGAAAGTAGAAGCACAAGTGCTCAACTTCTAAAATCAAGATGATAGATAGATGATAGATCCCAAATGAACCCCTTCATCCTCCTTTTATAACTTCTCTTTCCTCTTTCTTTCAATTTTGTGGCCAACTTTATTTAAAAGTCACTTTTATTTTTAATAATAAACATATGTTGCCTTATAATATAACATAAAGTTACATTGGACCAACTTAGTTAAATCATTAATTTTACTTTAAGTATTTAAAGATACCTTTTTTAATAATAATAATATTATTAAGTTGCCGAAGATTAGAAATGACCATGCCCACTTAAATAATATTCTTAATTATTTTAATCTAGAAAAGGGGACATTACATCTTTCCTTGATCAAGAAGCTCTTGGATTTGGAGTTGAACTTTATCATTATCCCAAATGGACTTGCAATACAATGGACTATTCAAAAGAGGGGATCCAAGAACCAAATTGATTTGATATCATACTGCACTGATGTGTTGGAAGGCCTTTGGCCTTTGGGTTGGACATTAATATATTTATCTTATCTTATCTACCTTATCTTATCAATATTGCTACAGTAAATTGCTGATTTGTTACGACAATGTCCATGTCGTATAGTGTTCTTTAGAGGCACACTTTCTCGGTTGCGTAGGTGCTTTTGGATAGATCACGAGTAGTAGCAAGCTTCGACATGTGCAAAATGAGGTAATTATTTGGTAGAGATCAAAGTGAGTTTGATCATTGGAGGTGACTCCACATGATCGAAGGTGTGATCTTTGATGTGGATGGTCTATTTTTGGGGTCATGCATGATATGTAGCATCTCGGTCATTCACATACGGTCTTCCAAGTAAAATGTCACATACATTTGTGGCACAATGTCACAAGTGACATTATCCTACATAGGCTTAACTTTGTACTAATAAGTGCATTGTCCTTTGACCTATTTATCTTTACTTTATTGGAGCCACCCACGTATGGATGAGAATGTGCTTCAGTAGTAAGACCCTGGTGTTGGGCTGCATCTTGCAGAATGATCTTTTGGCCCCTACTGTTGATGATGACATAGAAAGGTTGACCCTTGATCCAACACTTCATGAGAAAGAGGCACTCTTGTTCCTTTGAAGTGTCAGTGGCAGAGATGTTGTCACTCAACAAGTAGAGTATATTGATCAGTGTTGTCTAATTGGGCAGGATTTGGTGTATATTTCACGACCAAACATTGTTGTGTGCAGAAATCAAAATCATTGTGTGAGCTTGCGGGGTGTCAGTGGCACCACCTGTCACCTTGGTTCTTGACTTGTTTTGAGGTTGAAGGAGTTGGAGCTTTTGGTATTGTGCGACCTCCTTATATTTCTCTTCCTTTTGTGGCATGTTCCACTTTTGCATAAGGGGGTGACAAGGTGTGCTCTGCACGGGTTGGATTTTGCACATGGCACTTGATGGTGAGGAAAACTTCTCCTTCATCCCTGACTTGGATTTGACCTAGGCGGCATAGTGGTAGGTTTTCTCCAATAAGTCAAAAGTCAAGAACCCCATCCTAGCATGAATATAAGGTGAGATTATATTGACATAAGTCAGCTCCTTATGCTGCTACATTAATTCCTCGCATAGAAGTGCAGTGTAGTCGTGGAACTCACTGTTGTAGTTTTCAACCAACTACTCTTAACTCTAACGCAACTACTAGGGCTTCATATACTCATCCTTGTAGTGTTTAAGGGGTAATACTCCATGATAGGGTTGACAAAAGCACTACAAGCCTCAATGAGCTTCTAGAGCTTCTCGCATTGTGTATTGCAGTTTTCCCACTAGTGAGACACTACAATGGACATCTTCAACACTGCAAAGATGATCTTCTCTAGTCATTGAAGCAATTGACCAAGACACAGACCTCAAGTTATTGAATCCAACTATTCAATGCTGCGGCATCGAGAAAAAAATTGGAATGTCGAGATTGACTTGGATGTTGAGAGGTCTTTGATGCTGGAACCACTGATGCCAAGCTGCATAGAAGAATTAGATGCTGCTAGGCCAAGGTGTATCATGAGTTCAAAGAATCGGACAGAGAGTTTGGTGTGCTACTCCTCAAGGGCATCCCGAATGAGCTTTTGAATGTATAGGAATGCCTCAGAGAATTGCTTCTAAGTGTCGGGCATATTGCTTCTAAGCATCAGCTATCTTGCTGCTGATGCGCATGTGTACTCACATGCATTGAAATCTCTTGCTTTGGTATCAATGATCTGCACCACAGTGTCCAAGATGCCAGTGCAGGGGTCAACCCTATAACTTGGTGAGAAAAACATAGTTATAGAACATGCAAAGAAAAACTTTCAGATCGGAAGAGATTTGCAGAATGGTGCAACTTCTATTTAATGAGAAAGAGTAGGGAAGAGTACAATGGTGTACAATGTTCAAGAAGGCTGAGAATGAGGATTCCCGTAGTCAAGAAGGGTGGAAGCTTTTCCTAACTGATTTTACTAGACTGGAATGTGATTACAATGATCAACAAATGTTAGATACTTAGGGCATGCAAACATATAAGAGAGATGATCATATCCATTCGTTTTTCCACCCCTTAGGATTGAATGGATGCTAATATACAACATTTACAAGAAGGCAGTTACAAACTTACAACAGACAACGGTTACAAAAGAGGATGGTTACAATAATGGGTCATCTTCCACTCAAGTGACAGTTGGACTTCTTGCATGTGTGATGGTTAGAGTTTTGGTGTCAGCATATACTGACAGGTGCTTTGACATGGCACACATGTGGAGAGTGCCACTTGGTATGCCATATGGCAGAAGGAAGATGACATGGCCATCAAGGTATCAAGTGTACCACGAAGCTGCATGCAGCACACAGAGTTCAGAAGGTGTTGCATGGTATTCCCCAAGGTGTTATGCCATTGCGCAGAGGTACCTTTAGTTTGTGTGTGCACCGAAAGGTGCTGTGAAGCCGAGTAGCTCAAAGTCCTAAAAAGAGGTGTTGCTGCACATGGATCAGGTTAAGATATATCATTTCACTCCTATTTATAAACTAATACTTCTTAAATTGTATGCAGTTACATAGTGTAGTGTGAGATGAACACAACTAACCAGTAACAGTGGTTTTAAAAAGTCAAAAGTCAACTAATACCATTTTAAAAAATTGTGAAAAATCACATTAAAAATCTTTATGGGATAGGAAACAATTTCAACTGATGCATGAAATGCTGACAATAATTTAAAAAGTTCTAAAGAGTCATTCAGATTTTGGGACCCAGCAGTTTGAATTTCTTAGCATACGCTATTTCATGAAGTTTTAAATCCTTCGTAGAACTGATTACACTATCATACAAAATATATTTCAAATGGAATTGCAAATTATTTATTTTATTTTTGTAGCTTGAAACAAATAGTTCGAGTTTATAAAAGGATAGGAACTTTAGACCTCTGTTCAAGGAGTTCTTCTTCATAATCACTTTTTGAATCATTAATCTGCAATATATTCAAAAACACGGTTAGTGATGCAAAAATTTGAAGAAAGATGTCCGTATTATGTTTGAGCAATCAACTAACTCTTGCACACCTTGTTATTGACCCCTACTTTCTCGTTGACAAATAGTTGTTCCTGATTAGATATGGTTCATATGTGGTTGTAAACCTTACAACATAACTTAGGTTGCAGAGTTAATCTGGGAAGCTCTGATTGCCCTTCATAGACCTGATTAAGGTTGCTAGACACTAGAGGATATACAGAAATCAGGGCATACCTTCACATAGAACTAATATGGACTAATAAATATGGCACTTCTCTGTAATCATAAGTAACATAAATAAAATGTGTATTCAATACCAGCTTAAGGTATAGGGGCTTGGTATGTAACCCATGGTATAAACCTACAAAGCATAGTAGTAACTGCATTTGGTGAGTTTAATGTAGAAAAATTGAAACTCTTTGAATACCAAATATGACTAAAACATTCGTTGAAATTCATTCAAAATTCGTTAAAATTCATTGAAGTTCATTCTTTCTTTTTTGAATATTTAATCTAAAATACAAGCATAATACTTCTTGTAGTCAAATTTAATCACAAATTTTATGGCTGATTTTTGTAGTAACAAATTTTTTACAAATTTTATCCTCCACGAATTTGAATGTGGCAACTTAGTTCATAACCATGTTGATGCAAGGGAATTCAACTATTATAATGAGTCGCTTTAAAGAGAACTCTAAAACCTCATCTTGCAAGGAATTTTGGCAGATTATCGGTCAACCTTACCTATTTACAGACTTTCAGATCACTTACATTTTATAACTTTTCATCAAAAATTAGCAAACCTTCAACCATTACTAAGATTTCTGGAATGAAACAACAGCAGTTGCAGTAGCAGCAGAAACAACAGTAACATTCTCATGGACCAAGACAGACATATTATAACTAAAGAAGATAATTAGTATCTCTTCACCCTTATCAAATAAAGCCACAATCCAACATTAAGGAAAGATTTTAAACTAATAAAAAGAGATACCCTATCAACCTCCAGAAATGAACAAAATAGGTCAATTGGAGCTGAAAATACAGAACAATAATAGCTAATGAAGGGAGTACCCAAAGTAGTGCTTTCTATAGAAAGAAAAAAACAAAATAAAAAACAAAGGGAGGAGGCGGGTATACTCATAAAAGGTAAATCCAAAATTCATTGTATGCTTACACAATTTGTTGCAATACTTGCAAGAGAACAATCCCTTTGAGATACAATAAAGTGAACTAAAATGATTTCCTAATATGTAAGAGCAACCAAGGTGCGGGATAGGTAAATCCCTCTAGGAAAACCATAAACAAGTCCATGCGCCCACAAAATTCACTATGACCACAAGTAATAGCCTAAAATTCATTGACATAATTGATACCATTTGACACCACATAAGACCTCTATTTTTCTCTCCATATTGTCATCTTCGTCCTCATAAAAACTCTACTTTTCTTCGTAGATGAATTGATGTCATTGAAACTTGTTCTTCAAGGGTAAATAGGACCTTGTTTTGCCAAGGACATGAGGGTAATCTCATGTATCATTGCCTACTAACCTCTTTTTCCAATTGTATTAATCAAGTGTGACTCCACAAAACATGTTCTATATGCTACAAAGTACTTCAACATGTTCGAGCCCCAAATAGAGCATTGCTTCACTTGATCCCCATGTGGGAGTCGGCAGGAAAGCTCTTGTGGGACTTGGGATGTGTTGGTGAAATAATTGTTTAATGACAGCTTAGTTGATTTCCACCAACACTCACGGGGCTACACCCCTCCTCCTTGTGTATGGGGAGGCTCCCATTATTGAATGTAAACTAATCTACTCCTATCTATTGTTGTGGGGTGGCAAAGCGAGGCCGGGCATCACACATAAACACTTCACTTGAACCTACGACAAAGTGCTTGTACTGCGGGGTAAAAAGGAGGAAATGGCTAGATTTTACGCATAGCATCAAACCTAGGCGGTCATGAGATAAATCTCCCTCATTTACGGTGAGGCTCCGTGTCGATTTGTCGATATAAATGTGTTTTTATCTATCGGGGTTTTACTTTAACAACTTAGTTCATGAACCATAACTAAGAAGTTACTGCGACAATAAGCATTTGTTTAAGAAAGGAAAATTATAGAAGAAGGAAGTAAAGGAATTACAGAGAGAAGAAATAAGGAAGATGTGCATCCCAATCAGTAGATAGCAGAGCTAATTGCATGCACATAGAAGAAACTTAATAGATTTGAACACAGAGAATTCTAAAGCAAAGGTAGTTCTAGATCCAGATCTAAAATAACACAAAGTTTACTTTAAAGATCTAAGATTTAAAAGCAAGAAACACAGTACGCCGTGACACAAAGTTCTCCGGAAACTTGCTTCTTTGTATTCCTCTGCAACAAGTGGCTCTCAGGGGTTCAGCACAAAGTCTAGAACACAAGATTGCTTCTTACAAATTCTGATCGATGATTAACCGTAGGTTCTTCTCCTACTTATAGAATGTAGGAGGAAAGTACAAATAGAAGACTCAAGGCTGAACTAAAGTATGAACAACAAGTAAAGATGACATTTGTGATCATCCTCAACTAACTTCTTCTTAAGTGACACATGTATCACTTAACTAATAGAAAGGTTCCACATGACTTCAAGTAATGGTTTAAAACCAATAACTTAGAAGTTTACAATTTCATCAGGGAACATAGAAAGTAGAAGAAGAAAGAAATAGAAGAAGTCATGCCAATTTGTAACATCTACATCTTCTTGTTACGATATCGATATACTTGTCGAACATATAATTGACATCTTTCCATCTGTTTTAGCTCTTTGCTTCCTTTTACATCTGAATTGCAGCGATCCTTCATTGACACTTTCTTTGCATGCTTCCACTTCTTCAAACTTGGCCCAAATCTCATGATATGCACTGCGGTGTCACCGACCCTCTGCGATAGAGTTCATCGTGAAAGGCTTGGTGGCTTTATCAATCCTCTTTTGCACCATCGAGAAGAGAACCCTCCAGGAATCATGCACCTCGTTAGAAGCAATCCGCACGTATGAAGTAATACCTCCATCCACTCTTTCCTCGGTGAAAGAAATATCTTGTCGCAAATCGATGTTCTACTCTCAGCGCTGCATCCTCTTTGACAAAACTCTGCAGATCTCAAAGCGGAAGATCTGCAAACTCTATTGCTTCCCCTTCTCGGTGATCCATCAAGCACAATTTGTTCTGCTGACAATACATCTCCGTGACTTGTTGATCTCGGCCAAAATACTCGGGTTACTCTCTGCATTGTATTCATTCCTTCATGCTTTCTATCGAGTTGCTTTAGTTGATTTTTTGCATCGTTCATAACCTTTTAGGCGGTGGCACTTCCCAAGTTGCCACGAGAAGCTTGCGAATAATCGAGATCCTTCCATTCGTCGATAGCCTTTACTTGATTGCTTGCATCTTCCATTTCTGCATAAGATGATCACTCACCTGCTTATTTGAAATGGGTGAGACGGAAGGTTTAGCAACCTTGGCTATGATCTCACATAATTGAGATATTTGCTTACCATGACTCTTCTTTCTCCGCCTTTTCTTTATCGAGCCTAAGGAACAAAGCATCCGGCAACGTCTGCGTGTCTGCTTGATCCTTCGGTGGTAGCTTGGCCAGGAGTGGTATTTTGGTCACCGTCACATCTTCTGCCGTGAGTTCCTCTTCTACCTTTCCTTCCGCGGGATTGATATCTCGGCAAACTTCTCTCCCGAATCCTCGATGATCAACCTAGAAGTTGCTTTAGCAACTTTAGGCCTTTGTCTCTTACGCTCGGATCTGAAGTAGGCTGCAAGTCATGTTCCTCTAAGTTCATCTCTACTCTTGCTTCGGAACCAAGCTGCAAAGCTAACCATTAGAAATTACTTCTCGGAGAGTGAGAAGTCTTGAGTGCACTACCATTTCCCGCTCTGCATCCTCTCCATCGAGAAAGTGCCACGTATCATGGCTGCCATCCTCTGAAACATCCGAGGACAAAGCTCTTTCGAACTCCGTCATCTGCGGCTTGACATCTCCTGGAGCGGGTCTTTGAGCGAAGTGGCTGCGGAGAGAAGATGAGCGTCTTGGTTTTAATGAAGGCATGGAAGCATCCTGCTGCTTTGTGGTGCGATAGTTGGTGATCCTTTAGAGTCTTTGGAGAAGTCGGAGTCAAAGCTATGGTCGTAGAAGTGGTCTTCTCTTTCTCTTGAGATCTTCTGCGTACTTTGACTTCTCGGACCTTGCTGCTCTCTCCTTCATGCTTTCGCTTGAGGGAATCTCTCTGTGCGAAGTTGCTGTGATTTGGTTCATCGATACTTCATCAAGGCGGTATCCCTTCGTTGTGACCAGCTCGAAGTACTCACCAACACTGACTCGAGATCTTTCTTTATTGTCTTTGCGGCGCCATTGCTATCTGCGGTAGAGCTTTATCTCCTCCCATTTGATGGTAAGTGTCAAGTACCACGTTCCCATCATCTTTAAGATCATGAGGTATCGCGCTAGTCAAAGTCAAATACTTGCTTTTGCAAATGACTGCTGAAATCTTTCTTTCGACCTCGTACTCACTTACGCACTTCATCGAAATCTTCTAACGAAGGCACATGTGCGTACTCTGGGAGATGTGTCTTCTGGCTATTCCGAATGGATCGAAATTAAGCCGTGCGAGGAAGAACTCTTGCTCATACTCGGACAACATTTGTGCTTCCATCCTCGAGCTCTGTGAATCTTGATCTGCTGTAATATCCACGGTGAGTGGGAAGAAGCCCGTAGACTTGTGCGCCATTTGAAGGTCGTGTAACTCCACAAGTTGCTGCTCGGCTCCATGGCAATCAATCATCACTCGGGTACCTTGGCATCTTTGTTGGTTCACTGAAAAGCTCGTAACCACGAGGTATGTGAAAATGCAAATTGGATGAATACTGCGCCCGATCTTGGACACTTTGCTTCCCATGCTTCCTTGCTTACCACTGTGAGTCTTCAAGTCTTTTTAACTAACTGCGGATGAAATCGTAGAAGAAACCATCGTTGATCACTTTGAAGTCCTTCTCGCTTGCAGTGCGGTAAGCTGTGGGTAGCACTCGAAAATGGGATCCTTGGAAAGAATACCACATCTATCCAGCTTGGAAAAGACACCCTGTGAAGCTGCAGCATACACCAAGTATGAAGTCATCTTGAAGCTAAAGTGCGCTTCACGTTCGCATGATTGCTCACCGATGTTCTTCTTAATAATTTCCGACCGATTGATTATAGAATCAACCTTGTTGATTTGATAGTCTGATGAAAGCATACATCCATGTCAGGAAAGTGTAGGCATTCGCTTCACCATTGACTGCATGCATGATTTGACAATATCATCCGCCTCTGCACCAAATTGGATCGTGGAAGAGTTCTCGGGAACTTGGAAGGGGATCTAGGCTTCTTCATGAACATTTATTCATGATGATGCTCACACAGATCGGCTCTATGCTTTTCCCACCTCTTTGTCGGCATCACGAATGCTAATAGAAGTCACCACCTTTAAATCTTGGAATCTTGAACAATAATCGAAGAATTCGCATCAAAGCGAATTATTGTCTTTCCCATGACATCACATGCGATCTGGATGAAGGATGATAAGATCTAGCACACTCCATCACAAAACTGCGGCAATGGGGTTTGTGCGGGAAAAGCTGCGGCTCGAATAATTCCACTACTTTTGACCGCACGCATGAGTGAAGTCTTTCCTCTGGATCATCGATCAAATCGAAAGAGGTTACGGGCCTAGATCCGTGTCTCCTATATGCGAAAGTTTAGAAGCGATGCATGAATCCATCGTGCTCTCTTTTTCATCTCCTTTTGCCATGGCTTTATCAATCTTTATCTGAATAATTCTTTTTCTTCTAATTTGGCGGATTTCTTCAATCTTTAGTGCGAGATCTGGACAATTCTTGATTCGGAGGATATTTCGATGTATTGGACATTGATAAAAACTCCTTTTCTTTTATAAAGCACACATGTAATGAGTTCTGATTTATTGAGACAAAAATGGCCCGGAGCATGAATAGTGAATTTAAATTATAAAAATCTGCACTTTTCAAACTGCTGCCCCAAAAATTGGTGTTTAATTTGCACATAAAGAGAGCATGAATCCTTTGATCAACACGAGCTCTGTAACACTGTGAAAACAACTATGCGAGACGAAGATCAACCTTCTCAAAGCATGCGCCAAATCTGGAAGCTTTTAGCCTTTGTTAGCACTTTGTCTGCGTGCAAAATCCTTCCTCTAATGGGGCGCACTTTTTCTCCTTGCTGCGATTCTTAACTTGTGTGAATTAAATAATTCATCCATATGGCTGCCCATGCTTATATAACCTTCATAATTCTATAATTAATAATTGCCCTAACAATTAAAGGCAATTAATTAATTAAAAATCATGTTTTTCTCTTTTAAAAATAGCATGTTTAAGGACAGCCATCAATAAATTAAATTAATCCAATTTAATCCTTCACACTGACACTTCACTCAAGTCTCACGGTGTGCTTTGACCATAGCCCCTTTGAAAATAGAAATTAATTTAATGATTTAATGCTTTAAAATCATTAAATAATGCCCAAATAGAGGCGCACTTTTTGAGAGAAGGGCAGCCACTAAATAAATTAAATTTAATTAATTTAATTTATTTCTTTTATTCCTCCTTTGACTTTTTGACCTCCTCAAGCTTGGCGCACTTTTTGAAGGAAGAAAGATTATTTAAAATAATCAATTTAATCACTTTAATCCATCACCAAAAGGGCGCACTTTTTGCACATGTAATTCTATTTTTAAGAATTTTTTCCATAATGGGATTCTTTACCTGCAGGCGAGGCACCAAAATCCATGATCCACTTAAGTGATTTGACTTTGACAATGGGATTCTTTACCTGCCAGGCGAGGCACTAAAATCCCATGATTTCACTTAAGTCACTTTCCTTTTATTATATCATGGGAATTTTTACCTGCAGGCGGGTGATAAATTCCCACACTGCTGACCTCTATTTTCCCACTGCTGACTTAAGTGACTTTTATAACACGGGAAAAAGTACCTGCCAGGGCGGGTATACAATTCCCATCTGCTGCGGCTTATATTTTCCCCATGACTTAAATCCTTTGTTTTCCAAAAATGCGCCCATCCCGCAGGGCTTTACCCAATGCTGCGACTTCGCTTTTTCCCAGTGATCGGACCTCGATGATGACTTCCTCGGGCAAAATGTGCGTGTATGTTTTCCAGTGCTCAGGCCAAAAATCGGGCTTACCGTGAAGGAGTTGTTCGAGAGAAATTTCTGAGAAAGCAGAGCGGGACACCACAAAAACACGAAAAATTGCCAAAAGTTACAAATAAAGCCCAAAACTTAAAATAAGTTAAAATCCTTACAGTACATAGGAATAATAACATATCCGCTCATAACGAGTTGAAGCGGAGCGCAAATAGCCTCATACGGGGCTCAAAATAATTAAATACAAATTTCCCATGAGACAAATCCCAATGCACGAGAATAAAACAATTTTGGGCATCTGGGTATTTGGCGAAAAGGGCTAATATGGCTCTTTGGGATTATCTTGATGCAATCTGAGAACTTTCGGGCAATAAAAACAACAAATGACCCATGGGCTTGATGATTGAGACAAAATTTGTCCTAAGATGCCGAATGAGTGTTTAACTATGTGAGAAATCCCTTGATGTGGGCTCTTTAGTTAGTTATCATGATAGTTATCTTTATTATTTAATTAAAAAATAAGTTAAGTGCACAGCTGGTAGAGCTCATTAAATATGTTATTTTAATGTCAAAACATTGGTTTATGGCTCAATTTCTCATCTCATGCACTGGTCATTGGAGCTCACCTTTTATTTAAAAGAGGGGCTCACTTGCATGGGGCATGTTGATGAAAATTCATGAGTTTTGACTCTCCATGCGTGGAGAATGGGATGTATGCCCAAGTTCAAACTGTGCTCTCTCTCGTTTGATCCATTATTGAAGAATATTGAAGACTCCATTGTTCTCTTCATTGTGCTCTCTTTGTTGACCAATGTGTTTACCTAGCATGGTATATTCATTCAAAGCATGATGGCTTTAGGATCCTCGGGTTGGTCTAATATCTGATTGGAGATAAATCTACATTTTACGACCATGTGAGGATGGAAAAAATCAACGAGATGAGTGAAATCAAAGCTGCAAATTTATTAGAGGTGGGCCAAACTTGCTAATTTTTGCAATTTTTGACCTATTTTCATTTTGTGGTTGTTTTGCTAGATTGGAGGATTGAATCTTTGTGAATTCACAATTATTCAGATCAACCACTGATTTTTAGTGTTTTGGAAGGTTCACCATGGACTGGACATTATTTTTATAGCATTTATTCTAAGTGTAGGATTGAGGCGATTTCGGGGCAATTTTGAGTTGGTTTTATTCCAAATTCCATGTTTCATAGTTTTGGATGATTTCTTCATTTCTAGTTCATTTGGATTTTATTTCATGGAAAAGGATAGAATTGAGAAAAACTCAACGTATTTTAGAAAAATCTACAATTTCATCGAAGCTGTAAAACTAGTTTAAATGAAATATTTTTTGATATGCCTTCCGCTCAATTTCGGATGGTTTTTTGGCCTTATCTTTGGAGGAATTTGAAAAGTAATCTTCATAATTTTTGGTGTTGAATTTGATGCCCTAAAAACATAGTCCTCCATATTTTTAAAAAATTAGGGATTTTTCGCACGTTAGCATGTGCGAAACTAATTTTAGAATTATTCTTCATATTTTTTCATATCCAAAATTTCAGCTCATTTGGACTTTCTAGAAAAGATATGAATTTTGGAAAAGCCCTTTCGATTTGGGGTTGGCAGCCATTAATGGTATTTTTCAGCTTGTGATCATTTATGTTAAAAATTCCTAACTTGTCCTAAAAGGGGACATTTAAAGTCTTGCTTTATATAAGAGAAAGAAATTTATTAATAAGAATGATGAGTTGACTGACAAATGGATGTCTTCAAAAGATTTATATAGCATGGTGGTTGTGTTTAAGGGTTTTGATGTTAAACCACATATGGATGACATTAGAAAATGTAGGGAGGAAGAATGATCCCATTTGAAATCTCCTTTTTTGAAATTAAAGCCTCCGGCAGTGTTTTTGATGAGATGAGTGGAGAAGCAAAGTTAAACATTTACTGGTTTTTGAAATGTATGGGCGCATTTTCTTGTCCCCTTTGTACCCAAGGGGACAGGGCAAGATAAAAAAATGCGCTCTCACCCATTTGAGACAAGTGAGAACGTTAGAAGACATGGAAGGGTTGGAATCAGGTGAAGCAGAGCTTAAAATGCATCATAGAGCTTTGGAAAAAGGTCATATGATGAAGACATAGGGTTTAACTTGCGGGATGGTCTTAAGTTCGCATTTGATGATGAATGGGATGGGATAAGGGAAGGACATTAAAATGAGCCATCTAACAAAAGTGAAAAATTGACTAATCCAAAGAACATCTCATGGAGAGAGAAAGAGAGAATTCTCATTTGAAGCTCAGAGCTCCCAGAGTGATCATGTCGGCCCATTCTTGAAAAACTTGAACCCATAATGATTTTGACTCGAGATTCTTGATGGTACAGAAGACAATTGGATGGGTCTTAAGATCCAACGAGGTGCTTCATGTAACCCCCTCAATATAGTTAACTTTTTCTTGGGACAGCAGGTGTTCTTCATAATCAAATGAGGTATGAATTCATCGTTAATCTTGTGAGTATTTGAACATTTCATCATGTGAAATTCTCGACCTTTCAAATGAGCATTTTTTTCACTCAATTAACTAGTTTAGGGCCATTTGAATTGAGACTAGGAATCAGCTTGCACTAAACCGTTATATATCCTTGTGGTCAATATTTAATCCTTCTCTTCTCCTTCGTGAATGGAGGCTAAGGTTGGATCATATGAAAATCTATGTCAAGGGATGAGGTTTGACATTTCCCAAGTTGTCCCAAAGGGATGGGGCTAATGGGATAAAAAAATGCACTCGTAATGTTAACAGGTGACAAGTGGCTCAAGTTGTGGAACGGAGGGAATAGGAGAAAGGGCTAAAAATGATAGGGCGAGCACCTCTCAGGGATCAATTCTGAACCAGTTAGGAGGATGTGAGGATGCTGCATTTTCTTGACCAACTATGGAAATCATGAAAAATTATAAAAATTGCCCTATTCCACGTGAAAGACTGTCAGTGTCAATAACAACCTACTATTGGGCTAAAATCCTCCAGAAAGGAAAAAGTCTAAACATCTTTGAATTCATAAAACAAACAAGAAGTCATATGATGAAAACGAAAGGGCATAATGCATGAAAACTTGCAATAAATCGTGTCCCAAATGGATGGAGTAGAAATGTGCATGAAATTACATAGTGATGAAGAGGTAGAGTGGGAGAGAGTGGGCCGAGTTTGTGCACTCAGAGTGGACACTTGGAGAGACCTTGAAGATCAATCTCAGCTCCATGAGGTCAATTTTGATGAAATCATATATGATTTTGACTTCCAAAGAGCAGCTTTGAAGAAAAGGTCCCAAATCCAATTTTTCAGTTATATCATTTTACCATCGGGACATTTAGGTGTGATTTTTGAAAATGATTCCAAGTGAAATTGAGTGAAGGACAATTGTTGAAAGTACATCATGTTGAAATGTTGATTATTTGAGCATAATCATGGGAAGACTTGGCTTAAAGGTTTGGCCAAAGAAGGAAATAGTTGGTATGAGGTTCCTTAAGTTATGGTAATATTGATTCTAAAGTTTCAGCTAAAAGAAAATTCTAGCACTTTCATAAGTATTTAGTCCTTCATTTATCTGTATGAGTCATAGAGGGCTTGAAAAACATGTTTTAGTGTTCTAAGGGAGAAATACGACTTGGGTCACATGTTGACTAATGATAAAAGACCCTTTATATTTTGCATGCCCCTAAAATGAAAATCAAAAGGGACTTGGTGGAAGACCTTGAGGATTCTTCATTTAGCCTATTGGTGAGCATATTGTTTGGACATATACTTGGGAATTTTATGGTCTCATATATTCCATTAAGGAAAAAATGGGGCAGCTAGGTCACATTTGGGGGCAGCCCATACCACGAGGATTTTCTATTTTGCACCTTGAGACTTGGAGTTGAAACAAGAAAAGTGTTCTTCAACACCCTAACATGTTTGTTTAGCGAGAATGAAAATCTTCCTAAAATCACTATTTTTTTGGAAAATATTCAAGAAAAGAAAATCAAGTTTTGCAAGTGCTCATTATTTGATCGGTGGCGAGAGCGAGACTTTAGAAAGTAGTTTAGGGGGTATTTGGATGAAAATATTATAGCTCATATGTTTTGTAAGGGCAAACATTTGGGAAGGGAATTTTTGTAATGTCCCCATTTCTGAAGACCCTTAGCCTATACGTCCCCGTGGGCTTCGGGATGTGCAAGGGGAACATTTTTATTAAATAATTAAATATTATTGCCTGGAGCAATAATTATTTAATTATTTAATTATTTTATGAAGATTATTTAATTTAATTCCCAAAATATAAAAATTAAATGGGAATTAATTAAATAAATATTTAGGTGGCTTTTATTGTTAAAATCACCCTTTGAAAAGGGGCGCCACACCTAAGGAAAACAAACTACTTTTATTTAATATTTTTCCTCTCTAGGGTTTTCGAATTTTGTGCCTCCTTGCTTATAAAAGGAGTGCTAGGGTCATTATTATGATTATGCTATGATGAACTTATTTTGATACTCCATGCTTGGAGTTGGGATGCATGCCCATTGATGTTCTCTCTCTCTTGCGTGGGAGGTTGGATTGAGCTGGTTTTGAGATTCATTTGAAGTATTTATTTGTGAGATCCATGTCTTTGGCTTTAGTGAATTTTTAGATGAAGTTTACCATTAAAATCTGCATGTTTACTGTAGCGTCACTGTAGCAGCTGGTTTGTGATCAAACATAAGAGTTTTTGGGATGCTTTTTGGCAAATCGACTTTGGTGTATTGGTTTACAATTTCAGTGATTCCTTTCATAATATCTGTGAGCTGTTTGTATGCATTTCTGAGGGTGGCGTGATCATCCTTTTGCATGCTTTCATATCCTAATATTGCAGCGACTTGCTTTTATTATATTGTGATCAGATTTAGTGCATTGTTTGGTGTGGATTATTATGTGGAGTTAGCATCATGATCTTGAGCCCTTAGTAAAACTGATTCATCTAGGCATATTTATTCCCTAACTATTGGTGTGATAAGGATCATTTTTGTATAAATTAAGATAGATCTATTTATCCTACAGCAGTGATTTCATTGAATGTAACCGTTTGGGTGCTTAAATGCATGTTCTAATGCTCTATGGTACAACGTGCTGGGTAAGGCTGAGTTACTAGTTGCAGCGACTGGTATTGGTGGGTTTGGCATTATATTTGTGTGTTCCATGATTGAACCGTATCTAAGGAGACTGTTGTTCATCTCTAATTCTAGTGACCTCAATGGGAGATGCATATTTAATGTTTTAATGCCTGTTTTGACCCCTACATAATCAGCGAATTAATAGTATACTTTGCAGCCTGTAGTTGCATGATCTATTGATGTTTTGCGATTTTTTCTACTTGTGATGAAATATTCAGCGACCAGATCCTGAGGTTCGTAAATGTGAAGACTATATATATATATATTGGGCAACGAATCGTGTTGGTTTGCTTGATACCTTCATTACAGTTAGGAATTGCATGGAGATGGTGTTGAAAGTCTCTTTTGGTAGCCAAAGGATTAAGGATATTGTGGTATGGTCACCTTTCTTTGCAATCCACATCTGGAACTAGATCAAATTTCATAGACATATATTTAGCAATTTACATTGGTGGAACGACATCAAATTTGAAGATCCTTTGCAAATGTGTTATTGCTTCTTTGATGCTCAACAATAGTGGTTTCATTGCAAATGGTGCTAGTATTTTGTGGGATGCTCAATGACAGTGATTTGCACTAATTAGGAAAGAAACTTAGGTCTGATTTGTATGTTCAGCTGAGGATAATTGCTAAACTAATTAGTAGAGACCATTAAACCCCTATTACTTGGGTTTATTGAGTCATCTACTCAACTGGTACAAGTAGTTTGACTGAGTTTAGCTATTTACAGTTGATTGGTGTATTGAAGGGTTGTTGATTTGCATATTTTCCATTGATCCGGAGGTGGGATATTACAAATTTATTCTATACTTTAGGATTATTTTTGTGGGGTTTCAAACCCTTTATCTTCTGCTGCAATACTCAGGTCATATCTGTAATATTTTATGATTGTAATCCAATATTGGAGCTCCCATTTTGTTATCTATTAATGCTAGTGTTCCCGATAAATCTATCTCTTTTGAAAAATACAAAAGAAGAAGTTATTTTTGTTTGGTTTATGGTATTTTCATCTACTTGTGCAAGTCGCATTTCTTGGTCATATTATTATTGCAGCATATATTGTCAATTTTGGGTTCCACTTTCAGCTAGGTTATTAGGACTTTCCATTGGGTCTAGTAGGGACATTACACATGTAGAAGGCTGAATTATCTTTCCAATGATATCTTCTATGACCTCTCGATCCTTACAGAGCTCTCAAAATCACCTTCCGAAGCTTAGGCACTATTTTGAACTGCAAGCTCCTTCACCTTCAAAACCCACTTTCACTGAACTTGTTCTTAAACCTTCAAATATTCCCTAAACTTTCCTAAATCACTTGCAATATGTTCTTGGCTCCTCAATACCACTTCCCGATGAATTTGGGCCTACTGACTCTGTCCTGGAGGGTGCACACTTATCCCGAAAAGGTTAAAAATAGCCTTTCTAGGTCTACTGGAGAATCGACTTGAGAAGCATTGCATCGGAAGAACTTTGTGAACTTGTTTTCATGTTTGAAACACTTGGGCAAGGTTATCACAACACATATGAGTACTTGGAGGATTGGGATAGGCATGGCACAGAGGGAAAATTGATCCAGAGAAGTGCTTAGGAGGGTTTTCAAACAAAAAATTTGACACTAGAGTAAAGTTGTCATGTTTTCAACTTGAATTTTCCTTGCAAAAACACATGACAACAAGATGGCAACCTAAAAGGCCAAAAGAAAGTAGAAAAAAATGGAAATTGATTTCAACACTATCCACAAGATACTTACAACACATTCCCACTAAGAATTGACCTCCAACACCAAATCGGTGCCATTGCAAGTCTTTGTGGTGCCGATTTTCATGATGCAAAATAGGCACCAAAGGCTTGAACTTGGTGCCATATTCTTAGAAACTATTGAAAGATGAACCTTAGTGCCATCTTAATGGTAATTGTCGAAAGATCAACTGTTTCGCATTTCCTAGTGTTTATCGAGCTTCCATTTCAGACCCGTGTATTTAATATGTATTTTATTCCTAAGAACACATGTATTATTGTCTTTAAGAATAGTTGTCCATACTTTTCTATCTCTTCCCAACGATTTTCCATGTACGAACTTTTAAATGAATGTAGAAATACTTTAAATTACTATTTCGACATTGCTCTATGTATAAATGGTATCGTACTCTTTTCGTACTTTGATTGTTGTTGGAAGGCCTATTGAAGCTTAGAAAACAATTGCAACGTTGTTAAACCCTAAAAATGAGATATAAAGGAATCATTGTTCTTGGTAACTAATTGTTTTCTACGATTGCAAAGTGTGAGGTGAGAGCAAGTTTATAGAACCATGGAACAAAATTGAGCAATTACAAAACAACTTATCATCAATAACTTCAAAAGTAACACACCCTACCCTATTCATCTCATTGTGGTTGGTACACTATTGCTTAAGAGTGAAGCCTTATAACAATATATTCCATACAAGCACAAGTTGACATAGAAATAATTTGTTATACCCACATGAGGTTAAAAACCTCAAAAGAGATAATTGCAAAACTAAGAATCAACTTACATGGACTACATAGTAAAACCGGTAAATGTAAAGTACCTAAGTATAATTAGGGGTATGGTGTAATTGGGTTCAGAAGTGGATTGTTAATTTATTAATATATGAGCATAATAAAGCTTAAGTTTTGATTGGACTAGGTTTGAGGCCATGTATCATTTCTGAGACCCCATGATATTTGGATGGCATGAGAATTTAGAAGCTCTTTATGTAATCCCCATTTGGTAAATTTTGTCACATAATAGCAGAATGACATGGACTAGGCATCTATTTTAATCAAATTATGGCATGGAAAGCATGGACCATTTTCAACTTCTTTATTTGTTGTCTCGTGCTGCATCCATCTTGATTTTTCTGCAATGCGATCTTTACATTTTTACTTGGGAAGGCCACCAAATAGAACCCCAATTTAATCTATTTCAAAAACACCTATCATATGAAATATATAGAGGAGGTTTTGTTTCTTCCTAAAGATCTTGTATGATATTATTTTGCATTTACTAGAGTTATTTTTGAGTGAATTTTGTACAAGATGTTTCATCTTGCGAACACCTATGATTGCCGACATAGTTTTTATCTTGATCTCGAAGTTAATTATTAGTTTATTACTATCGTGGGAACATTATGTATGGTTACTTTTAAAAGAAAACTCTTGATTTAACTGGGTTCGATGTAGAAACAAAATCACACAATTACTACTATTTACTATATTGCCAAGTATGTTGTTTTATATATGGATCTTGTGTAAGAAAAGTATTCACTGATGACCCATTCCATAGTCCATTCACTTTTCTTGTTGGTTTATGTTGATTTTATCTTTCACACTTACACTTAGTTCCGGTCAGGTCATAGGGATCCCTGTTGGTCAGTCTTCACTCATTTGTTGTCACTTGTCTCTGGACACTAGCACCCAAGATTGACACTAGCGCCAAGCGCTCCTGTACATCTGGGTGCCCATGCCCTCTTTATGTTTGATCTTATTTTTGACATTTGAGGTCGGTCTTTTCGGTTTTCCCTCTCATATCCCAAGGTACTAGTCGGCATGTCGGGTCATTAGTGTTGAAATTCAAGCAAGAGATCCCTATATAAACACAACATACATACCATTATATGGGCGGACAATTCTTATCAAGGGCTAGCTATCTACATACATCAAAGGGGCTACATTTGGGAGCAATACTTTGCATACACACTGCATAGGAAGGGGAGTTCATTCTATTCCATCCACACATTTGCATTTTATCTAGCTACCGCCCATTATTTTGGCGTCATTGGCACTATTGCACACACAAGCACATAGAACTACATTGGGTCTAAGATGTAGTGCAACGCTCAATCGTAAGTTCACCATGTGATGTGGTGAGGAAAGTCCGACCCCTCATCTGCATCTTTCTTTTTAGTATTTGATGTTTTTGAGTGTTTTGTAGAAGGATATTTTTTGCGGGTGTACAGGTACCTCGATGATCCAAGTGCGACATACAAGTGACCAAAAGAGAACAAGTGCGAAGCTCAGCGACCATATCGAACCAAGTTCCGACCTTTTCCGCATGAGCCGGGCACCTGAGAAAGCAAGCCTAGGGCGTCCACGGGTGCCCTGTCCCTCTCCAGTGCTCTAGTCCAGCCATTTCCACCTCTATTACATTTTTTTGTGGTTCGTTGCAACGGTTTGTGCTTTTGTTTCATCATATTTTCCAATCCAAACTCATTGCGGGATAAGCGAAATTAAGATAAGTACCTTACCCCTCTCATTTCCTTTCATAGTTAAAATTAAATAAATTGTTTAGCATTTATATTTCATTGTATATCATTTATAGCAGATCTTTGCATTCAAATTTAAATAAAATAATCAGATTTTATTGAATCATTTTGGTGAACCCGTAGCTTAGAACTTCTTTCCTAGGATCCACTAAAACCCTAATGGCTAAGGATAGCTCTTCTCCCTCTCGGCTAGTCATGCCTCATGTGAGTATCAATCCTATCTATGATGAAACAACCATAGCTGAACTCGCCACTCTATATCGCAATGTAGTTCTTCATATGATACTCAAAGACAACTCTTAGCTAATGAATGCAATGTACCTACTAGCTTTGATCATTCTACCATTAGCATTGTTGATGATCCGGAAAGCTTTTACAGTTGTAGACTTGTTATTCGATTAGCCGCACTCCAACTTCTGTTATTTCTAATGAGAACCTAGATGATGTTATTATTAGTTTTATGCTTAATCTTGATGACAATAAACATGCGCATGATGTTGTTTCTCATACTAGTTCAGATGACTCTATAGCTACATCTCATACTCCTTCCAAATCGACAATATTTCTCATGATGCATCGCATACTAGTTCTTATTCGATTAGCCACACTCCACCTTCTATTATTTCTAATGAGAACTTAGATGATGTTATTATTAGTTTTATGCTTAATCTTGATGACAATAAACATGTGCATGATGTTGTTTCTCATACTAGTCCAAATGATTCTATAGTTGCATCTCATACTCCTTCCACTTCTGACAATATTTCTCATTATGCATCGCATACTAGTTCTTCTCTTCCTTCATTATATGTTGATGATACACTTAATGAAATCCTTGCATCTGAATCTTTGTTCGATATTGATGAGACACATGATAGTAATAATTCTACCTCTCTGCATACTGCTGAATGTGAATCCCCCTCTCCACTTTCATCTTCTTTTGAGGTTGTCTCTAGTAGCATGCATGATTCATCTCCTTCTATTACATCATCTCCTAATAATGTTGCCGATGCTAGTCACACTACTCCTATCAAAACTCCACGTTCTTCACCACCTATTACTTCTTCGACACCTACATCTAATGTGCCCTTAGCATCGGTATCTTATACTTCTTCTCTTGACATCCCTACTGATTACTCATAATGGCAAGCTCCAACCACTCAATACACTACTCACATCTGCTACCATTCCTTCACATGACATCTTATCACTCATGCATATTGTTGGCCAATTAAAATCTCAGGTCCAATCTCTCACACTTGAAAGCAAATCTGTTATGCTTTATTGATAACAATTCTTTGCATGGCAACCTTATTCCGAAAAAGATTCATAGCTCAAAGCATTCTCTAAGGATTTCATTATGCCTACATTTAGATGCTTTGATGGTACTAGAAATCCATATTTGCATCTTTAGCATTATTGTTTAGCTATGGCTTCTTATTCTAATGATCGGTTATTGCTCAAAGCTTTTCGCCATAGTCTTACTGATGACGCTCTCCAATGGTACACACATTTACCCTTTGGATCTATTAGTACCTATGGTGAGATGGAAGAAGCCTTCCTTTGACGCTTTATACTCAACAACGACCCTAGAGTTACATATGATCATTTACTTGGCTTACATCAAGGTAAAACTGAGCCTATCATTGATTACATTTTGCGATTCAATGCTTGCATGCATCAGCGAGTCTTCCAGCCTATTGACTTAGAAAATCAATTCATCTTCTATCGTGGCTTGATTCCGCTTTGAACAATGCTTTGATATGATAAATGCGCATCATTCACACGCTTATGTTATAAGATCATTGATTTAGAGCAGGACCTCATTACGCACATGTCATAGATCCTCCTCCTAGTTCTCCTACTACTACAACATCTAGTTCTTCTCCACTTCCATCTATTGCGCGTCCTCCTAGGTCTCCATCTCCTCCACCTCGCAAACAAGTTTAGTATTCTATGCCACATAAACGTATTTCATCTCCTCCACCACGTCGGATTACACCTCGGACTTCTACACTGTTTCACAAGAACCACTACACTTTTCTCATCACACTAGGCCTCATGATGTGTTGTGTACCTTTGTAATGTCCCACTTATGGGATCAAGGAAAGATGGCAAACAACAAGTAAATCAATACCGGGAATGATTAGAAATCAACCCCAATATGATGAAGTCCAACCAATACATCATTTAACAGTTCCCAAAACTACCTCGATATGCTATGCACAATTCATACCGATCCTTTGCTTCAGAATATACTACAGCTGCTGTGGCTCTAAGTGCAAAACTCAATTCAATACTTTCTTTGCTTTTAAGCATTCTAAAACGGATGCATACAAATCGATGTCAACGACTCACGGATACCCATCAAAAAAATGCATGGGTGGGCAACAAAAGGTACTTACTATTTTATCAAACATCTGCCAGTCACTTTGCCATCATATATCAACCCCAATCAATTCACTTCCCAACTCCTTAGCTAAAAATCACATTCACATCTGCAACAAGAGACTCCAAAAAACCTTAATACTATGCAAACCGGGACTGGAATATATCAGCCATCTAGAGGGTATTCAAACAAGTAGAGTCAGCACCAAAACGATTGAGCCTAGCCAACAATAATTGTGTCTTCAACTCATAATTCAAATACCACTTGGAAAGTCACACAAAATGTATAAACCCAGCTGTGTTGTATCTTGACTCAAACCCTCTAATTTCATGCACACCCAATCCTTCATCTAAATGAGTGCAAAGGAACTATGATTCACTGTATATAATAAAAAAAAGGCAGGGTTTTGAATACATATACTCTCCCACAAATCGCTGCTCTCAATACTTCCGAATCAGGTATATAAAGGGATCTGATCAGCCCTAAGTCGGCGCTAGACAAAGGAGAATAACAGCAGCACTCAAGCACAATATAAGTCGCTAGAGATAAGAAATGCATACACCACAGTTGCATAGGTAAATTTGCTGCCAATAGAGAAGTGTAGAGCAGGACCAGCTCGCCAAATTCTATTACCAACATGCCTCATCTAAATCGCTGTAAATAAGGATTGTAAAACCCCACAGATCATGCAAAATACAAGTCGTCCAGCATAGAATGATACAGCCAACAAAAATAAATGCTTATTAAGAGAAATTGCTGCCAATATAAATTATTTGCACCTAGATTTGTCCTTAAACCAATCGCCAAAACCAAGCATGCATTCACTGGGGTTTAGATAGTTTAATATAATAAAATATTGCACTAGAATAAGTCGCTACTACCAGCACAAATGCAAGAGTCAATTCGCTAGCATTAGATCTTTGAATGCACACAATATTCCAAACAGATAACTCCAGCAAGACATTCAAACCAGCAGCTACAGTAGAATCGCTACAGTGATTCACTACAGTAGAATATGCAGATTTTTAATTGCAAATTTCATCAAAGAATCCGTCAAAGCCAAAGTATAGATCTCACTTGAGATTGTACCAATAAACCCTTCAATTTGAGATTCAAAACCAGCTTCGATGCAATAAGATTCTTCAACCAAATGAAAGAGAGCAACATCAGATTTGGGCATACATCCCCTCTCCCACGAGGAGCCAATTTTTAATAATTCATCAACATGATCTCCAAGGAAATGCGACCCCTTCTTTATAGAAAATAAGAGGTGCAAATACCAATGTTCAAACATTTAATGTTTTCCCTAAATCGAAATTAAAAATAAAAATATTTAATAAGCTATTACTTGTGCACTTTATTTAATTTCTTAATTTAATATTAAGAAATTCCTATCCTAGGTGCACTTTTCTAAACTAAGAGGGCCCTCAAGGGTTACAAAAGAGATAGTAAATATCTTAAGTCGAAATATGAGCCCAATCCTCAAACCCATTGGGTTGAGGGCCTTCGAATCCTTCCATGCAGATAATGTCCTGAAAAGGGGACATTACAGTCCTCCCTTCCCAAGATTACTTGTCCTCAAGCAATGCCAACGTGTGTATCCAAATACAATGAAGTAGTTCTCCCACAGTCTTGCTCCCGTACCAATCAAGTGAAGAAGTCTTTGTAACTTGTGTTGCTTCTTCTTATGGGAACTCGGCGGTGTCTTCAGCTGCACTTTCTTTTTTGAGCCTGCACAAGGAACAAACAAGTTAGGAAAACAAGTGTTAAAAACACTTTTTCAGCTTCCTCTCCATATCCCCAAGGCATGAATAGATCACAACTCCTCTCCATACATGGGCTGTTCCCAAATGGCTTCATAAGACTTCTCTTTTTCTCACAAATATAACCGCTGCCATCTGCCCTTACTTTCCATGCAAAATCTGAATTAGGAGAGTAAAACAGCCATGCATAATTCACATAAAATTCCATTGGGAGTAGAAGAGCTTGTAAATCATATGAGAGTTTGAGTGGAAAACTTCATTACTCTTCTTATTATGTGGCCCATGATCATAAGGAATGCCGAATGAGGAAGATAGCAATCCAAAAATAATAAATACAACTAGTGCCAACAACCATAAATCATTCTTTCCTTACCATAAAATGTGCATGTAACAGAACCAGCTAAGTGGCTGTCATAAAAGAGTGCAGCAGCAGCTATAATCATTGAAAATATGTTCGTGGCTATCCCGAAAAACTCAGCAATACATATCACTTCGTCCCTTATTTTATTATCAAACTCAGCCCTCATACTCCATGTAAAGTATGTCATGTAAGTACACCAAAAGTGAAGCAAACTCAAAATGTTACCTTGTCGAATGAATTCACCATGTGGCAGCTTATGCTTGCTTGTTCCCATCTTCCAATTGTGTTTTCCATGTTGCAAGTAAACAACTGCAACTATCTTGACCAGATGATGACCATATATACATTCCCAAATTCTCCAAACAATGTTAGAAATGAAACCCCATTCCAAGAAGCCTGAGATTACTTCACAAAACTGAAAATTACCATCTGTATGGGTTGTCCTTATGCTTATGGCAGCAAGCAAGTTATAAGGCAAACTGATTTTAATGATAGTAATAGTGTGACAACTTATCCAATCAAAGGTATGGCTGAAGTGTTGCATCCTCTTATTGAATACCAACATGTAGATGGCTGGAATTTTACTTACAACAGCTGCAAAAACCCTATCAACCTTTGTAGTCAAAACATGCATCCTCTTGGTGACTAGTTTTTCCTCTATCTCAACAAAGTGCATATGGAAAAAACTAAAAAAGTGATGGGCAACAGTCATTAGATAAGGAACACATAGCCTACTCTCTGTTAATTCTTTTCTTACCCCACTCCTTGTTACCTCAATATTGGTGACCAGCTCCTTATGTTTGCCTTCAAGCTCATCATGATGTTTCGAAGAGTGGCTTATGACTTGTAACCTTACCAACTTGTTAGCATTTGCAACCATACATGCATGCTCATCCTCCTTTGTCAACATAGACTTTGTTGGGATCCCCTCAACAATTCCAATAGCTGAACCGGATATAATGGGGAAACAAAAGATTACTGCATCATTAAGCATTAAAGAGATCTTGCCTAATAGGTAGCCATTTTTCCAAACATTTCCAATCTCTTTTACATACTTTTTATGAGGAGAATAAATCTGAAATGAATAAGTATTCAATGAAAAATTCATCATACTTGTGTGCCTCTTAGGATGACAAACCTTCATATTTGGATGAACATCTTCATAGTTCTCTCTAAGGCCACGAATGACATTTTCTTTCTTTGGAACGTTGGCTGTTCCGGAAATGGCAGCAGGTTGCACTTTCATACCCATAGTAGAAATTGGTTTTTCAACCACCAAGCCTTTACTCCTGTCTTGAAGATCTGAAACTTCTTTCTCCTCCTCCACCTTTTGAGTTCCCTCTTGTTGCTCATTCACGCAACCTTGTAGTCCCAATGTTCCCATTCCTTTTGATCCTCTTTCTGTCATTCCACTCATGCCAATATTAGAAGATAAGGAAGCATTCTTAACTAATGAAGGAATCTTACCTTGTTTAATGCCTTCTTGGGGCTGCATATGGTGGAAACCTTTCTTAACACCTCGAAGCTTACAATACCCTTGAAAAGTCAAGAGTTCCTTTGTGGCCAAGCTCAAAGATGCATAGTCTTGTTGCAAAGTCTCAAAGAAGTCAACATGATAAATTTGCTTACCCTTCTTTGGTTGTTCTTCTTCGTGATGGCTCTTACTTGGATCTATGGTATCCTTCATCATGGCTGCCATGTTATTCTGAAGTTCTTTGAAGCTTTCTTTGATCACATCCTCCAAGAGCTTCATTTGCTTTGGAGTGGGACCTCCACTTTCCATTCCCATCTTCTTTTCTTGTATGCAACAACCTCACTTGGTGCAGAGGAAAGTGGCTCTGATACCACTGTAATGTCCCACTTATGGGATCAAGGACAAATGGCAAACAACAAGTAAATCCAACACCAGGAATGATTAGAAATCAACCCCAATATGATGAAGTCCAGCCAATACATCAATTAACAATTCCAAAACTACCTCCAATATACTATGCACAATTCATACCAGTCATTGCTTCTTCAGAATATACTACAGCTGTGGCTCTAAGTGCAAAACTCAATTCAATACTTTAGTGCTTTTAAGCATTCTAAAATGGATGCATACAAATCGCTGTCAAGGACTCTGAATACCCATCAAACAATGCATGGGTGGGCAACAAAAGGTACTTACTATTTTATCAAACATCTGCCCAGGTCGCTGCCATCATATATCAACCCCAATCGATTCACTTCCCAACTCCTTAGCTACGCATCACATTCACATCTGCAACAAGAGACTCCAAAACACCTTAATACTATGCAAACCGGGACTGGAATATATCAGCCATCAAGAGGGTATTCAAACAAGTAGAGTTAGCACCAAAAACGATTGAGCCTAGCCAACAATAATTGTGTCTTCAATTCATAATTCAAATACCACTTGGAAAGTCACACAAAATGTATAAACCCAGCTGTGTCGTATCTTGACTCAAACCCTCTAATTTCATGCACACCCAATCCTTCATCTAAATGAGTGCAAAGGAACTATGATTCGCTGTATATAATAAAGAAAAGACAGGGTTTTGAATACATATACTCTCCCACAGATCGCTGCTCTCAATACTCCCGAATCAGGTATATAAAGGGATCTGATCAGCCCTAAGTTGGCGCTAGACAAAGGAGAATAACAGCAGCACTCAAGCACAATATAAGTCGTTGGAGATAAGAAATGCATACACCACAGTTGCACAGGTAAATTCGCTGGCAATAGAGAAGTGTAGAAAGCCCTTCACCTCAGATTTATAGCATGCTAAGAGCAAGACCAGCTCACCAAATTCTATTACCAACATGCCTCATCTAAATCGCTGTAAATAAGGATTGTAAAACCCCACAGATCATGCAAAATACAAGTCATCCAGCATAGAATGATACAACCAACAAAAATAAATGCTTATTAAGAGAAATTGCTGCCAATATAAATTATTTGCACCCAGATTTGTCCTTAAACCAGTCGCCAAAACCAAGCATGCATTCACTGGGGTTTAGATAGTTTAATATAATAAAATATTGCACTAGAATAAGTCGCTACAACCAGCACAAATGCAAGAGTCAATTCGCTAGCATTAGATCTTTCAATGCACACAATATTCCAAACAGATAACTCCAGCAAGACATTCAAACCAGCAGCTACAGTAGAATCGCTACAGTGATTCACTACAATAGAACATGCAGATTTTTATTTGCAAATTTCATCAAAGAATCCGTCAAAGCCAAAGTATAGATCTCACTTGAGATTGTACCAATAAACCCTTCAATTTGAGATTCAAAACCAGCTTCGATGCAATAAGATTCTTCAACCAAATGAAAGAGAGCAACATCAGATTTGGGCATACATCCCCTCTCCACGCAGGGAGCCAATTTTTAATAATTCATCAACATGATCTCCAAGGAAATGCGACCCCTTCTTTATAGAAAATAAGAGGTGCAAATACCAATGTTCAAACATTTAATGTTTTCCCCTAAATCGAAATTAAAAATAAAAATATTTAATAAGCTATTACTTGTGCACTTTATTTAATTTCTTAATTTAATATTAAGAAATTTCTATCCTAGGTGCACTTTTCTAAACTAAGAGAGCCCTCAAGGTGTTACAAAAGAGATAGTAAATATCTTAAGTGGAAATATGAGCCCAATCCTCAAACCCATTGGGTTGAGGGTCTTGGAGAATCCTTCCATGCAAATAATGTCCTGAAAAGGGGACATTACAACCTTTCTTAACAAGCATTTGATTCGCTTACCTTCTAATCAACATCATCCACCTCATCGCTTACAATGCCAACGTGATCAACCTTACGCAACTATCATCATATCAATGGCCATCGTGACAATGATTGTTGTGCCCTTCATGATAGACTACAACAATTAGAAGATAAGGGTGTCATTTCCTTTGGCTCTCGCTCTCGTGAGTGGTCTATGTCTCCACTCCCACGTAGGCGTGTTGTTACTCCGGTTGATTTATCTCCTTCGTCTAGTTCTAAGGTTATTATTCATCCACCACCACAGGTTATTGCTCATGCGCACTCTCCATCTCATCCATCCACCACTGCACCATCTCATTTGTCGTGTCATGCTACTCCTACACATTGACTCCCACATCCCACGGCATCTCCACTTCCAACCCCTGCATCACCTATCATTGACACCATTCCACATGACATTCAGTTCAACTCATACACTCATGCTGCTTTCATTCCACATGCTTCCACCGCTCCACGCCGGCTTGGTCTTTGGTAGGTGATTTCTATCACCTTACCCCCGATGATGCACTCGTGTTCTTATGGTTCTTACATGACTTGAGGGATATGTTATAATAAGAACCTCGCCATATCTCGCGCTACACATTATATCAACATATCTATCTAGTGTACACTCTCATATCACTTCCTGATGACGCTCTTGCTTTACGGTTTGTTCTTGACTCTTTGAGGGGTCCTATATAAATGAACCTTATCATTTAAAAAATGGGGGCATCGCTATTCTCCTCCCCCTCTTCATCATACTAACACGCGATTCACTACATTATTACGACCATTACATTCACATACTCTTTTACATCATTCATTTTACACATACTTTATCATTCATCACAACTCTATTCATACATACACTACACTTTTTCATCATTTATCTATTGCATATCGCAATCATACTACATACACTATCTATCAACATATATATTATCGCATCATCAATCATCATCAACAAAATCCACAAACATGATCAATAATCAAAACATCACACATCAATATAACAACAATAATCAACACATCATACATCAACATACAAGTCCCAATCATCATCAATAAACATCAAGTACAATGAACATACACCATTAGTCCACATATCGATCAATATCATAGTTACAAAAATCCTACATTGATACATCAATACATATCATATCTCATCATCACTATCACTATCTGCCACTGCGAGAGATCTAGAACTAGAAGCTTCACCGCTCACTCTACACTACCGATCGTGGCCCCTATATCTCTCCACTGCATACGTGATAGTATCACCTATGTTGTTGCTCTCCTTGCGAAGTGACCATGTAGCTCAATGAACCGCACAAATACATCCCTGCGCTAGGGGATTACCACTTGCAGCCTCTCTAGCTTGTTGTGTCACCTCACGCGCCTCATCCCTCTCGCTTAATAGAGACGGTACATGTCGTTGCTGCTATCGCCTTTGGGCTCGAACAAATAGGCATACTTGCCCGCATGATATCATCTACATGCTCTAGCATACCTCCATCCACAAGTACATCGGTGGGCACATTCAACGCGATCAATGTGCGGATAGATGTGTCCACAATCAACGACCAATACGCATCACCTGCACCCATAGATCAATGCATTAGCCAACAACGATAATTACACAACCAAATAACAAATCATCAAACATCACCACACAAATACTCATGCTCTGCTATCACTGCGCTACGCTATCGGGGCATGTGCTTGGCCCTTTACTCCTCTCGGCGGTGCTCCCTCCGCATCTACAAAGATTGGAAATAAAAATACCCATCGATGTGATGCCCACCATGCACGGTGGGCCTTCGTATACCCCGCATCATCCACATCTATCGGCTCTATTGCTGCATCTTCCTCGTCAGCTCGGGAGGTACTAACTCAACTCCTGTGGGCCCTGGTCAGCTCCGGCCCTCCTTGGTGCCCTAATAGCCCTCACCCACACATATGGCTCCGGGGGCACATCCTGGGCCATACCAAACTGTCGTGATACGCGCTCCATCTAGCCATATAGTTTGTTGTATACATTGTAATTCTCTTGCTTTCTCTGACCATCCTTTGTAGTCTTGGTATGGCCTCCATATCATGACCTCTAGCCCCATACGATCTAACATCACTCTATAGGTGTCTATATCCATCTTCTTGCCATGAACACCTACCCATCTCCAAATAAATATGTTTGGCCTCACCCACTCTCCTGTGGTCCACCAACTAGCCTCAGTACCGCAATATGCTCATAGGCCCATTGTAATATCCCCTTTTGGGATATTAATTAAATTTTATTAATCTACTTGCAATGGAAGTAAACTTAGAAGAGAAACCCTTCTAGGTTCACCTCAACTAACCCAGTGTCGGCTTCAATACAACCCAAATAGGGTTGGAGTGAGCCAAGGTAAGGGTTCAGATGGACTATCTAGTTGGAATTAACACTTCTTTAACCAATTAAATTGCAGAAGTAGAAAAATAAATTAAAACCAAATGCAGATGGAAGATAAAATTAAGAGCTTTCAAAAGAACCCACAATCAGAATTTTCCACCCACTGAAACCCACTCAAAACAACCCCCGAATCTGTAGAACAAGTCGTTAGGGTTAGGAGAAATAATTAAATTTATTTCCAGCTCTTTTCCCTTCACTTCTCAACCCAATAAATGTAGTTTCAGATCTGCAATAAGGAAGTTATAACAGCAGATCGAAAAACCCTTCAAACTCTTCCAAAACACTATTAATAAATGCCCGGAGTAAGTCGACTTGCATTAAATAAATTCCAGCAGTGTTAGCAAGCTCCAAATATCATGAAACAAGTGCATTTATCATAGAATAATGAGCAAGAACAATTCAGATTTTATTCTTGCAAAAATAACATTCAAAACACCATAAATCTCCTTCAACAAGTCGATTTATATCATGACAAAACCAACAACAATTTCCATAATTAATTGATCAAATGATGGCTCGAAAACTCTTCAAATAACCTCACAAACTCTCTCAATAATGGCACCTTCACTTATATTGAATAGAAATGCAAATAACTTATCAATTCAAGCTCTCAAGGGCACACACACTTCACAATGGGTGGTGTTGAGGAACACCTTTTATTTTTATCACAAGTGGGCATACATCCATATTCAAGCATGAAGATAAGTTATAATAACCGTCAACATCCGAAAAGAAGTGCCCATCTTTTTTATGTCTTTTCCTTGATCATTCTCCAAAGTTCCTTCTCCATCTTTGGTGCCAAAATCTATGAGAGAATTGTATTTTAAAAAGTGTCTGAAAATCACACTAAAAACAAATATTAAATGCATGGGAAAATTAAATTAAATGATGCCCATATGAGTCGACCCATGCTTATGATAAATCAATTCATTCCACATAATAATTATTAAATATTCCCAAGGAATTCGACTTGCCTCTATTTAATTAATTTACCTCCAATGATTATTAAATTGGCTCAAGGTAAATCGATTTTCCCCTTTTTTATTTTTTTATTTTTGACTTGCACAAATAAATAATATTTTAATTTTAAATTCACATGCACAAATCAATTAATTATCCTTTTAATCCAAGGGGAGTGGATTATGTAATGTTCCCATTCCTACTTCCACACAATCTAAGCGACTAGTTTTCCGTCTTAGCCTTGGTCATACCCGAGGGACTAGCGGTGTAGATGGTTGTTGGGTATGGTTTTCACCTACATTTCACTTATATGTTATGTTTTGGCATTATGCATGTACTTTATGATGACTTAAGTGAAAAAGGTGGGGTAATGTTCTATTTCTTCGTTGGGGTCACTTAAGTGGACCTTTTTTTTGGCCTAGGAGAAATAAAGTCACTTTAAGTGATTATTAAAACATTGACATATCTCGAGGGGGTCGAATTAGGGTTTTATGGGCACTTTTATGATGGAAAAAATTATAAAAGGTGGTGTTTGGGGAGGAAAAAGGATGGGGATCATTTTGCCATCTTATGTTGGAGCTTTCAACTTGCTTTCCTTGCTTGTGGAGGTGAAATTCCATAGGAACCCTAGCTTCGATAGTGAAAGATCTACCCCTAGCTAGTAGAGCACTCTTCGGTGGTGAAAGATCCAACCCTAGTTTGCTATTGTAGATTTTATTCAGATCGGGTTGTCAGATTCAGAGTTTCAGAGGCTTGTTGATCCAGTTTCAAGTCCAAAAAGAGAAGACAACTATTTTCAGTAAGAGAGATCATCTATTTTATCAGTGGAAACTTCTTGTTAGTGCATGCCATTGCATGTTGATGTAGGTTACTTGCATGTCATTGCATGTTGATTTAATTGCAATAAAAGTGAAGATATTGGTTATTTTCTGATTTTATACCTTGCTGCCATAACTGTACTTTGCTGTCATATTTTTCTATATACTGCTGTCATAAAAATCATATTGTTATTTGTGAAAATTTGGTTGGAAATCTTGAATATAAAATAAATCCGGAAAAGGGATATTTCAGTGGTATCAGAGCGGTCTTTTTGAGCCTGTTGGGTAGTGTATGAAGGTTTATTCCAAGAGGAATACACCCAAGAAAGAAGGTCCAGACATGGCGGATAAAGATGGAAAATCAGAGGAACAACTAAATGAGGAGTTTATGAAGAAAATGTTTATAAATATGGTGAAACAAGAGACTACAAACCTCTACTTGAGCCAACTCACAGAGAGATTATCACAGGGTGGCCTTGGGAACCATATGGAAAGAGGTGAAAATAGTAATTCGGGCTGCGGACTCACAGAGATGAAAATGGCAGATCAGGGCAGCACACTCCTTCATCCCAAAACACACGGTTGAGCATGCATGAACCGGTTTCCTGAAAGATCCGGAAGTGACACTGGTAGGGCAACAAGGGGATATTGTTGATGAGGAGACTTGTTGGGAGAAGTATGAATCCTTGAGTGAAGGGTTCAAAGCTAATATGCCTTTCCTGGAGTATTGCAGGATGAAGATCGGTAGCCGGCCAAGCGGGATCACTACCCTCATGTTCCCGAGCTACAGAGGCGATTGGGGCAGATTTTAGTTCCACACTTCGACGGATCCAAGAAGTGTACCGCGCAATCATGGATTCAGAAGTTAAAAACTTACTTTGACTTGAATCCCATGCGCGAAGAGGATGCAATAAAATTTGCAATCCTACATCTTGAGGGAGATGCACATGATTGGTGGCATCATGGCCTTGTCACACAGGGACACACGCATATTACCACTTATGCGGATTTTGCAGAGAGACTAGTGGGCAGGTTTGACAGGCGGGATCCCGACAGATTCTTCAGAGAGTTGACTCATTTGAGACAGACAGGATCCTTGGATGGGTACATTGCAGATTTTCAGCGGTTGTCAGTGATGGTTACTGATGTTTCTGAGGTGAGGTTGACTTCACTTTTTATAGCAGGGCTGACAGATTCACTAGCAGGGTTTGTGAAGGCATTCGAGCCTTCTTCACTACACGATGCCATCAGGAGAGCCGAGATTTGGAGTTAGCCACTCCGAAGCCGAGGTTTCCACCTCGAGTTCAAGCAGAGAGGACCCCATATAGACACGATGGTTTCGGCCGAAGGGGCCACCAAAAAAGGAGAGACGGCTAGAAATCCGTTTATTTCACGAGAGCTTAGGGATGAGCTGAGGCAAAAGAAACTTTGTTTCGATTGCTGTTCACTATGGGCCCCGGGACATGATTGCACAGGAAAGGGCAAGGCCCGATTCATTGAGGTCTTTGAGGAGAGAGAGAGAGGAGAGAGAGTGATGGAGATGAGCAGCTAGAGACCCAGGAGATGGATGATGGAGAGATGAAGATGCTTTGGATGGTGCTTGATGAGCGGGAAGAGGAGGTTTTCCCTCAGGAGACTATAGCCACTTTGTCTAGTACCCCGAGGTACTGAGGCATTGAGTTAGGGGAGTTATGCGAGGGCAGCGTGTTGTGGTACTTATTGATAGTAGGGCTACCCTGACTTTATTGATGCATCCTTGGTTGAGAGACGCGGCCTACAAACAAAGGACTTTGAGGGCTTGACGTTGTTTGTAGCTTGATGGTGAGTCTATGAGATGCACTCGTAAAGTTCCACAGTGGAGCATCACCATGGGGAACTACACCTGCACTCGATGACTTCTATATTGTCGGCATTGGAGAGACCAACGTAGTGTTGGGAGTTCAATGGCTTCACTCCCTTGGCGAATTTTGTACTAACTTTCAGACGATGGAGCTGAAATTCAAGTCTAAGGGCAGGAATGTGACCTTGAGGGGTCTATCTACAGGAGCACCCAGGGTAGTCACAGCTAAGAGGATGGAGAGGATCTTTCGGCACGATGAGGTGGATTGGGTCGTTCATTGCTTGGTTTCGACCAAGAATACAAGGAGTGACCGTCCAGAGTATCATGTGGATGTCTAAGGCCTATTGGACAAGCACAGTGCAGTTTTTCAGGACATACCTCCAGGTGTACCACCAGATAGGGGGTTTGAGCACGTGATTGAGCTTGGGGACAACAAGGAGTTTACTACTCCTTACCGTCACCCCAAATGGTTTAAGGATGAGATTGAGAGGACTATACACGAGCTTCTGGACATGGGGCATATTAGACCTAGTTCTAGTCCTTTTGCTTCTTCAGTGGTGTTGGTGAAGAAGGATGGAACCATGCGAATGTGCATAGATTACCGTGCATTGAATAAGAAGACAATAAAAAATAAGTATCATGTGCCACGCATTGATGAACTACTAGATGAGCTACATGGAGCAATCTATTTTTCCAAAATAGACTTGCGATCTGGATATCACCAGATCAAGGTCAGAGAGGAGGATGTGCATAAGACAACTTTCAGGTGCCACTATGGCCACTTTGAGTTTTTGGTGATGTCATTCGGGTTGTCTAATGCACCGGCCACATTTCAGTCCTGCATGAACCATGTGTTCAACGCCATTTGCGGAAGTTTGTATTGGTCTTCTTTGATGACATTTTGGTCTACAGTAGGACATGGGAGGATCACATTCAACATCTTGATGAGGTGTTGGGAATTTTGGAAGCTAATTTGCTTTATGCGAAAGCTTCTAAGTGCGAGTTTGGTATGATAGAGAGCTGCTATATTTGGGCTATGTGATCGGAGGAGGCGGAGTCAAGGTGGATAGGGAGAAGATTCAGGCGATTTTGGATTGGCCACCACCTAGGACTTTGACACACTTGAGAGGATTCTTGGGACTATGCACATATTATAGGAGGTTTGTGAAGAACTTCTCTCGCTTGACTGCACCCTTGACAAACTTGACCAAGAAGGGGCTTTTGCTTGGTCAAATTCAGCACAACAGGTTTTTGATCACCTTTTAAGGGGGTGATGAGTTTTGTCCAATTCTTACATTGTTAGATTTCACTCGGCCATTTGTACTCGAGTGCGATGCATTAGGAGTGGGTGTTGGAGCAGTGCTCATGCAGGATAGGCATCCCATTGCCTATGAGAGTCGGAAATTGAGTCCAGTAGAGAGAGGATTCTCAATTTATGACAAGGAGATGTTGGCCATTATGCATGCATTGGTCAAATTCAGACAATATTTAGTGGGCAGCAAATTTGTGGTTCATACGGATCACAATAGCTTGAGGTTCTTTTTGGAGCAAAAGGATCTCAATGACCCTTGACCAGAGATGGGTAAATAAGATACAGGCTTTTGATTTCGACATAGAATACAAGAAAGGTAAGAATAATGTGGTGGTTGATGCATTGTCTAGGAGACCTTGCTTTGATTCTATGATTTGCTTTATGTCAGAGATTTCAGCTGATTAGAAGGCTCATATACTTGTTGAATACTCCAAAAATCAGTTTGCATGTGAGATTATGGATGGCATTATTCAGGATGATCGATACAGAGTTGTGGACGACCTCATCTACTACAAGGATAGAATTTTCCTTGTACCAGAGTCCAAAATGAAGGAGAAGATCCTTCGAGTAGTGCATGATACACCCTTGGTTGGACATCCAGGATATTTTAAGACATACAGGTACATCAGAGAGAGATTCACATGGAAGGGGTTAAAGGATGATGTCCTTAACCATGTCAAGGAGTGTTTGGTTTTTGTCAAACAAACCAAGGTAGAGCACTCTTTCCCAAGCAGGACTTCTACAACCTCTACCTATTCGGAACAAAAGTGGGAGAGTATATCCATGGATTTTATCACAGGTCTTCCCTCAGTGTATGGGCACGATTGCATATATGTGGTGGTTGATCGGTTGACTAAATATGCCCATTTCCTTTCTATGCCTTCAGGGCATAAGGCAACGCAGGTGGCTTAGAATTTCTTCACATGTATTTTTAGGCATCATGGGTTGCCTAAGAGTATTGTCAGCGATAGGGATAAGATTTTCATGAGTAAATTCGGCAAGAGATTTTGACTTGAGTGCTTGCACGTACGGAGCTTACACCTAGTATCGGCTATCATTTAGATTGATAAAATATAGGCGAATTAAAGTGAAAAAGTGGATGCTGCTTGCGTAGCTATGTTGCACGAGCATCGCGTGCGTGGGTCAAATGGCTACATGGGTGAATATTGTTACAATACCATTATCTTTGATGAGTATTGTTATGACTCGTTTTAAGCATTATATGGTTATAAGGCATCTTTGTAGACCTAGTATTATCGAGATAGCCGAGCTCCCAAGCTCGTGATTGGAGTCAGGTGAACCAAGACATTAATAAAAATATTCAGGAGAACATCGAGAAAGTCAAACCATAGTAATATACACTTTTCCAAAACCAAAAACTCGAAATGAGAGATTTTGGCCATTTTATGCTTGCAAAATTTGACATTATTCGGCCAATCTACATACGGATACTTTGAACTTAAAAATACTCAAATTTCTTTTCCATAAATTTTAAAAACAGATAGGCTTAAGAAATGTATTAAATGAGCCCATAAAATGTTGGAGAAGTAGAAATACAAGATTTGAATAAAATACAATAAAATCACATCATCATGCGAATACGGAGACCTTGGGTGATTTTAGTCCCCACACTAGATGCAAAACCACGCTTGGAAGGCGCGATTGCTCGATCATTGGAACTAGAAATGGTGATTTGGTGGCTCCTCTGGCATTATGTTAGGAGATCACCTCCAAAGAATGATCATCCAGTCCAATATCTCCTGAGTCCTTATGCTTCTCCTCCATAGCCTCCCTCTCGAAAAGCAATGATCAATCTTTGTGAATATAGGGTTTTCCTCTTCTTGAATAAGCCACTCACGGTATGGATCTATCTGGCAAATCAATGAGTTCCACGATGTCGACACCTCAATTTTTTCCAATGCGAATCGGAGATTGTATTGCATAAAAAACCAAGTCGTTGAGCCTTTTTTGATCGATTTATTGCGCTTCTTGTGTAGATTCATGGAGGATCACGGAGAATACTCCTGAGTTTTCAAAGTGGGCTAGGAATATTGGAAAGCTAAATATTTTAATTATTACTAATCTATTAGGCAATCAAAGCTCATGATTCTTTCGAAGATTATAGAAGTTGCTTAGGCATCAAAAGGTCATTTGTAAAATGGATTTTATGAAAATAAGAAAAATATTGCCATGGCTTTGATGGGCTCTGAGAAAATATGCACTTTTAGAGAAAACGACACGAGCGGAAGCAGACTTAGTATGAATGAAAGTTATGGCACATGCGATTTTCACGCTACATGAGAGACCCTTTCCAAAAATGGCAAATTTTTTTCTATACTTGTGTTTTCTTCACCAAAATCCAAAAAAGGAAAGAAATCAATCCTTTGAGCTCGATTTTAGCGAGTTAACATGGCGTGATTTAAATGGCGCGAGTTTTGGCACGGATGAGTATTGGTATACTCCGGCGAGCATTTTTTGCATTTTATGAGGCATCCTCATTTGTGTGAGTTACTTATCGAGCATAATTTTTGGCTAAGTTTTGATTTGTAAGGACTCAAAGGGGCACTTGGCAACATATTCCATTTGATGGTGCAGAATCATTGAAGGTACATGGAAGTTGAGCAGCAGAGTTGAGAGATCATTCGAGGTTGGAGATTTGGTCTTCTTACGGTTGCTAGCCATACAAGGACAATCCTCACTCAAGAAGAGCGGTGCAAAGAAGCTAAAACCGCGATTCTATGGGCCATATAGGATAGTGCGCAGAGTTGGGCAATAGCATATGAGTTGGAGCTTCCAAAGCACAGTAAGATTCATAATGTCTTCCATGTTTCGTGCCTCAAAAGGGCACTTGGACAACATATTGCACCTTCCACAAATTTACCACCATTGGATGACGAGGGGAAGTTGGTCTTAGAACCAGAATCTATTATTGAGGTAAGACAAAGGAAGCTTGGAATAGGGTAATCACAAGAATATCTAGTGCGGTGGAAAGACTTACCACTAGAGGATGCCACTTGGGAGGGAGAGCAGATTTTACTGACACCCTAGTTTACGTTGCTTGAGGACAAGCAAATTTTGGGAAGGGCGGCTGTAATGTCCCCATTCCTACCTCCACGGTCTAGTGACTAGTTTTCCGTCTTAGCCTTGGTCATACCCAAGGGGCTAGCGGCGTAGATGGTTGTTGGGTATGGTTTTCACCTACATTTCACTTATATGTTATGTTTTGGTGTTATGCATGTACTTTATGATGACTTAAGTGAAAAAGGTGGGGTAATGTTCTATTTCTTCGTTGGGGTCACTTAAGTGGACCTTTTTTGGCCTAGGAGAAATAAAGTCACTTTAAGTGACGATTAAAACATGACATATCTCCAAGGGGGGTCGAATTAGGGTTTTATGGGCACTTTTATGATGGAAAAAGTTATAAAGGTGGTGTTTGGGGAGGAAAAAGGATCGGGGATCATTTTGCCATCTTATGTTGGAGCTTTCACTTGCTTTCCTTGCTTGTGGAGGTGAAATTCCGTAGGAACCCTAGCTTTGGTAGTGAAAGATCTACCCCTAGCTAGTAGAGCACTCTTCGGTGGTGAAAGATCCAGCCCTAGTTTGCTATTGTGGAAGTTTATTGAGATCGGGTTTGATTCGAGTTTTTGAGAGGTTTGTTGATCCAGGTTTCAAGTCCAGAAAGAGAAGACATCCATATTCAGTAAGAGAGATCATCTATTTTATCAGTGGAAACTTCTTGTTATTGCATGTCATTGCATGTTGATGCATGTTACTTGCATGTTGTTGCATGTTAGTTTAATTGCAATAAAAGTGAAGATATTGGTTATTTTCTGATTTTATACCTTGTTGTCATAATTGTACTTTGCTGTCATATTTTTCTATATACTGCTGTCATAAAAATCAGATTGTTATTTGTGAAAATTTGGTTGGAAATCTTGAATATAAAATAAATCCGGAGAAGGGATATTTCAGATTAAAGGTCTTCAACTTGCCTCAATTAATTATGGCTTGGAAAAGGGGACATTACACCCATACATGTAACAATCTGGTAGCTCTAATACCACCTCCATGCTCCTCTAGTGTAAATTTGTATAGATCCCTATACTGGGTGGGCCAATACACGGCGTGCCCAAGTATACCTCGTGCTCTCCTCCTCTATCCCACGGCAGATGTCATGCATCTTTTACAAGATGCCTACACCACCACCCTCCACTGCAATTGACAAAGCAATCACAACAGCAATAAACTTCCACAATCGAGGAACCCCTGATCTCAAGATAGCATCAAGGCTAATATGGACCTCAATATGAACTCGAGTCCCCATAAAATACCGCCTAGCTGCCCTCATCTGCCTCTATGCATCATCCTGACCATCACCCGAACTCTCTCCCCAACGATAGGCGGTCGTAGTATGCGATACACGTCCTCTAGAGTAATTGTCATCTCCCTGTAGGTAACCAAAAGGTGCAAGTATCTGCACACCACCTCTCACACAAAGCTATGATCATAGGCATATTATGGGGCACATCCCCATCCTCATTGTGTCGCAAGTCATCACGGTCAGAACATCCCACTCATCATCTGACAACCCCAATCCTAGCAATGTACTCAAATGGCGGCCACCATGAAACTCTCTCGAATGGATGTCCCTCTGCACACCACAAAACAACAAAACACAGTTAGAACATCATACATATGCAAACAACACCTACCTATAACATCAATACACATCAATTTTCACATCTACAACACTGGGCTCAACCCAAGCTTTTTGGGACTGCAAATGCCGAAAAAGGGATGCGGCACCCGGGGAGGAGTCACAGTCACCCAGCACCCATTCTGGGCGCTAGTTTCCCGAGGGTCATTAACGCCTTCATCGCTCTTGTCCAGGTCCAAAATGCCAAGAAATTCAAAAACAAAAATTTTGCGAAAATTCATCAAAAATGACTAATATCAACACATTTTTCGAAAAAATCACACTTACTAGCTCAACTGTCGTACGTGACGCCACAATTATTGCCACCATCTCGAACCGACTCAATCGTGGTGCTCTCACTTGAGGCATCTTCACACACCCAAAGCTCACAATCACACTTGTGCAATAATCAAATGAATTGCCTATTCACTTTTTCACATTACTATTTATAGTAACTTTCCATTACCTACCTTACTATAGTCATTATTTGCGCTCATTCTCTTAACTAATACACATTGCACGATTTTACTCATATCTTGAGCATATTTACTCCAATTTCTATCTCGTTCACGTCATTCTCTTCAAAATTCCTCCTACTACCGTATCGTACACATTTCACACATAATATTTCTCCTTGACATCATTTCCACTAGATATCTTGTAATGTCCCCTTTTCCAGGGCATTACTAATATATTGGTTCATCTCTTTCATTTGCATTATAACCCCTTGGCATGCCTAGCGCTACAAGTGGGAGTCTTATTTAGTCTTTAAATGTGCACATAGGTTAGTTACTCTTTATTATTTAATTAGAAAATAATAAAGTGCACATTAAGTGAGTCTTTTAATATTTTAATTAAGTTTTATTTGTTTTCCCTCCAAAAGGGAAAAGGTCGGCCATTTGAATGTTGCACCCCTTATGTTATAAAAGGAGGTTGCATGACCATTTTTGGGGATGTTGATTTGATCATTTATGTCTCTCCATGCTTGGAGAAATGGGATGTATGCCCAAGGGATGTATGCCCTAGCTCTCATTGTGCTCTCTCTCTCATTCGACTTGGAGTTTAAGAAAATCTGATTTTGATAAGGATCCATTTGTGTGTGTGTTGCATCTAGTGTGTGGTGAATTGCTTGGAAAAGAATTCCTTGCCCTAGTGAATTTATTTATGGTGCAAATCTGATTATTATTGCATGATTTGGAGCATATTTGTTGGTTTTCAGATCTGCTATGTTTTGCAATTAATTTCATAATTTTTGGAGATGATTTGATGCCCTAAATGTGTGCTGAGCGACCTAATTTTTAGGGAAAAATTAGGGTTTCGTGTTTGTTGTGCGAAAACTAATTTTGGAATATTATTCTTCATATTTTTGTGGCCCAAAATCCAAAGTTTGAAGGTTTTTGCTTGATTGGTTAAGCGGGAAATAATTTTAGAAGTTGCAGCAGTCTGGGGTTGGATTATTAATTGTTTGTGACACATTTTGATGCTTAAAAATTGTGGTTTCAGTTCAGATCTGTTCTTGGCATTTTTGTGCATCAAAACAAGCTTTTGGAGGGTGAAAACAGTTGAGGGAAGTGCTGGTTATTAATTAATTTCTGCTAACCCTAGCGCCTAGATCTAGAAGTTTAGATGTTATTTTGAAGGGGTTTAAGTGCTCAGAAAAATCTGATCTTTAGTTCATTGGAAAGCTCTAAAATTCTAGTTTATTATGCACTTGGTTTCATGCAAAAATATGGAGTAGTGATTGAGTTATGAATTTTTGAAGTTTTCAGCTGTTGGCAACTGTTTCAAATTAATTCACTGTTGTAATAAAAATCAGAATTGAGAAGAATAAAAATCTGATTGTCTCCACCAATCTAGCTCACCACCTTGACCACTTCCAACCCCATTTGGGTTGTAATTGGTTGACATTGGGCTATTTTAGGTTGATTCAAAAGGATCTAATCCTTCTTGGTTCGATTTGGGTTGAAGTTGTAATTTTCTATATGTCCAAAAAGGGGACATCACATATACACACACCTTTGCGATATCTATCATACATTCACTATTACGCAATTACTTTCGGCTCAAAGCATTCGTTCTCATCATCACTTCCTTTCTCGTCAAAGGGGGGCATACAATTGGGGTCATCCTATAATTCCCCTTGCACCATTACGCGATCAATCTACATTTCTAACACATCATTATCGAACATTTTCTCATACACCATGCAACATCTCACATCACTTTCTAGCGACTCCCCTAATGACCTAATTTGGGGGCAACAAGTGTAAAATATCTCCATGAGTAACCAATCAATCAATCACATACATTCAAATCTCCAAAACATTAAATCATATCAATCAATCAACACAACACAACGTATTTATCCTCCCAGATGACCTAACTTGGGAGTTATATCACCACTTTCCCAGATGACCTAACATGGGAATTTATTCTATATTTTGCAATTGCTTCCAGATGACCTAACATGGAAGCCATCACATACACATTTTGGTGACACCCGTGGAGTGGGGGCAATGAGATGTCATTGCCTTTCCTATACTTGCTCCTATATGGGTTATCACGTTTGAACAAATCGAATTGGATCCAAATGAACAAAATCTGGTCTTGTCCATCTCGCAACGGCTAGAACCTTTGGGCATGTAATTAAGGTTGGAGGGTAAAATTAGACCTCTCTCCCTACACTCTTCCTCTGGTGGCAAGACGCCCAAATCCTCAGTTTTTCACACACATGCAATCGGGTTGGGAATTGATCACTCCCTACCCCATCACATCTCCATCAACGACAAAAATTGAAATCTCCAATCATTCAACATCGCAATCATCAATCTCGCTTAGCGCTCCTCATAATGGTCTCACGTCTCTCATTATGCCACATGGATCGACATTGATCCATGGTTCACCATGCTATGGGTTCTCATTCGGCACGTACTTTTACCACATCTCAAAGTGTGCGCATTTCGCAACATGGGATTCTCTGGACTTCTCTAGGTATGCATCTCTATCTACTTTATGTTATCGAGCTTTCGCTCACCAACATAAAGTGGGGCGAATGTAGACACAAAATCATGCACTTACTACTATTTACTATATCGCCAAGTATGTTGTTTTATATATGGATCTTGTGTAAGAAAAGTATTCACTTGATGACCCATTCCATAGTCCATCCACTTGTCTTATTGGTTTTTGTTGCTTTTATCTTTCACACTTACCCGATTTTGGTCAAGCCTCGAGGATCCCCGTCGGTCAGTTTTCACTCATTTTTGTCACTTGTCTCGGACACTAGTGGTCAAGACTAGACACTAGTGCCAGCGCTCCTGCCAGGACTCCTATCCATCTGGCGCCCATGTCCTCTTTATGTTAATTTCGAGGACATTTGAGGTTGGTCTTTTCGGTTTTCCCTCTCATATCCCGAGGTACTAGTCGGCATGTCGAGTCATCAGTGTTGAAATTTGAACAAGATATCCCTATATAAACACAACATACATACCATTATATGGGCGAATGATTCTTATCAAGGGCTAGCTATCTACATACATCAAAGGGGTTGCATTTGGGCACATTACTCTACATACACACTGCATAGGAAGGGGAGTTGATTCTATTCCATCCACACATTTGCATTTTATCTAGCTATCATAGGCGTGAGGGCGACCTAGGAGAACTATTACACACACAAGCACATAGAACTACATTGGGTCTGAGATGTAGTGCAGCGCTCAATCGTAAGTTCACCATTGTGACAACTGAGGACAGTCTGACCCCTCATTTTGCATCTTTATTTTTTAGGATTTGATGTCTTTTTAGGGTTTTACAGGAGGATATTTGTGTGCATGTTTATAGGTACCGGCAATGCAAGTGTGACATATAGGCAGCCACGGGCCAACAAGACCAAAGCTCTAAAGAACATATATCGAACTAGGTTCCGACCTTTTCCGTAGACCAGGCGCCCGAAACAGTCTTGTCCTTTCCAGTGCCCTAGTCCGGCCGTTTCCACCTCTCTTTGCATTTTTTCCGTGGTTCGTTGTGACAGTCTTTGCTTCTGTTCCATCATATTTTCCAATCCAAACTCACTACGGGATAAGCGAAATTAAGATAAGTACCTTACCCTGTCATTTCCTTTCATAGCTAAAATTAAATAATTTGTCTAGCATTTATATTTCATTGTATATTATTTATAGCATATCTTTGCATTTAGATTTAAATATAATAATCAGATTTTATTGAAACACCTAAAAGTATTGATGAAGTTATGGCTGGGGTTTAATTTCAAAAAAACTTGGATACATTCTACTATAAACACGGTTTGTTTGCATAAACGAATATTATTACAAGTCTTTTCCAATGGTTGAAAACTTACAAGTTCATGTTTTTACCTCTCGATATTAATATCTTGCAACTCCACACATAAGCACCACGAAAAATAAAAATATCAAATTAGCAAAACAAAACAAAATCACTCCTACAATAACTTGGAAATTCAGTTGTAATATGATTAGAACTAAACATTTTGCAAATGAAGTGTTGAAGATAAGCAATATACAAAGAAAACTTTTTGTAATATCCTTTTTTGGATTAGACCAACAACCAAGGAAATTAGACAAATCACCAATTAATCAAATCTGATTTCTATAACCAGCAGACTGAAATAAAGACCAGCGAACTGATTTCTCCAAACAGCAGTATAAAATATATGCAAACACCAAATTCACTTCAAATAACCTTGCCACAATTTAAATATATATTTAATTTTAAGGAATCCAAAAGGAACCATAAACAATGAGAAATTTGAGTCAACACACTGTTGGAAATTAATAAATAACCAGCGAAGAGCAGCCACAACAAAATTATGAATTATGGGTCTAGAAACCCTCAAAAATCAAGAGAATGTAGATTCCGGCCTTAATAAATATGCCAAATCAGATTATGAACTGAAAATGCAACTTTATGTCCTCTAAACCATCAAACCCTACACCAAGGTAGGTCGCTCCACATGTAGGAAGCAAATAAAAATATGAAAGTGAATGTCTTCTCCTCAAATCTGCCCTTAACTTCAAAACCATGCAATGATGAAGGGTTTTCGTCCTTCAACAAACCACTAGAAGGTTTTGTCCTTCTAGGAAGCCACACAAGAGGGTTTTTGTCCTCAAGTGGAAGAACATGGAGCAACAAGCTCTCAATGCCCAATATTAGGAAAATGCGCCAAAACTAGATGCACAAATGAGGTCCCAAGACTCCTTTTATAACCTTCCTTTGGCGCCAAAGCTTGGAAAGGTAAGGCCGACCCATAAGAGATGTTCTATTCCTTCATTAAGCTTCTTTTATTTGTCTTTAACCCAGCCGACCTGCATTAAGAGGGAAAACACTAAAAAGAAAACATAAAAATTAGAAAAACGAAAGCAAATGGAAGCTCAAGGTTCTTCTCCAACTCTTCTACTTCTTTGCCATGGAGAAGGAATGGCAAGAAGTCCAAATTATGCTCTCAAATGGGAAAAAGGACATTACAATCCTCCCTTCCCAAAATTGCTTGTCCTCAAGCAATTGCAAGTGCCCGGATCCCAAACAAGTTTCAGCTGCTCCCTTTTTGTATAATCACCATCCAAGCATTGGTGACCCACCATCTCTTTCCTACTGTCCCAATCACCAATATAATCTTGCTCTTCTTCTTCAAAATTCAGGATGAGGGGAACTAGAATCCCACCTTTAATTGTACAAAATAGTGCAAGTGTGTCATTGTGTAGAAAATACAATCTCCGGCTATAAAAATGTCTTTCTATGAACCAAGACTTCAAGAAGAACAAACTGAAAATGAATAAATCAACAGACCCCTTTGGTGGAACCATCTTCAATTTGACCCTTGGGTCAAGGTATTTGCCATCCCATCTTTCTCCCATGTTTAGGCCATTGATTCCTTGAGAGAAATAGCACCATAGTGATTGAATGAGGGCTGTATAGTGACTACAACAGCCATGAAGTGTTTGGTACTTCTTCAACCATGTGATTAGAAGCTCCTTTCTCGGTACCTTATAAGTAAACAAATAGCTGGAAAATTTGTGAACAGCAATAGAAAGGAGAGTACAACAAATGTAATCATGACATACCTTCAAAGTTTCCCCTTCTATCCATGTTATGGGGGCTGGCCACAAGGTTACAGCTGATAAAAACTTGGAGAAAGGGCTGGAAATGCTTACATAAAAGCTTATGGCAGCGTACTTGGAATCCAAAAATATGGTAGTCTTACTACCTTCCTCCAAACCAACAACCTCAAGACCATTACCCCATGATTTAGTAGCTTCAAAAGGAACATTCTTATCGCTGTTCGGAATTGTAAATAACTCATAATCTGACTGAAACCAAACCAGCAGCTTAATTTTTCTTCTAAACTTATGGGGTGGTTGAATTTGTACATGCCCAACCATAAATAAGTTTTTCCAAAGGGCTGATATATGAAGAAGAGTATCATAATGAAATTTTCCCAAAAACTGGAACCATTGCATTCCCCAAGCAATATTAACTTCAGCTGGCTTAATTTCAAGAAAAACATTGCATACCTTGTACCTTTCCATGAAATTTGACAACCTGAAGATGTTATTGGTGATCTTGGAGCCTTTGAGACCATCCTTGCTTGGCCCCAACCTTCTTTCCAATTCTTCTTTGACAATTTGATGCATACTGCTGCCCATTCCTCCTAATTCTTCCATTTTTATGGATCCAAGGGTTAGCCATGAAAATTTAGGACCATCATTATGACCCCAACACTTCATGATAGAGTTCTCTTTCATACTGATTTTAAAATCAGATATTCCTTCTTTTGAAGGACTCATCATAGCACCTATATGCCACTTGTGAAAACACCATAGAAATTGAGCCCAAGTGTCTATATGTTCTTTGCTAAAAAAACACTTCTTACCTCTTCACCCCATGAAGTATGATGTGCACAAAGGTGTTCAATCAGTGGTGACAAAAGCGGATACAACATACATGAAACATGAGTACTCCTAACCATCTGTCCATGGTAGAAAATATGAAATGATACATAGGCAAAAACTGAAATACCTTCATACCATGGGCTGCCCATAACATTCAAAACTTCTGAGTTTAAATAAGCATTCCTTCTTGACATGATTTCCTTGCATTTGTTCCCAAGCTGTTGGTGCTTGTCTTGGGTAACTCTTGGCTTCTTGTTTGGGTTGTGATATCCATCAAATGAACTCCCTTTGTCTGCTGTTAGGAACAGTCCAGCCCCTTCATCTTGTTCTTTATGGGGAGTTTCTTCCATCTCCATGGCCAAAAAGGTTTGTTGAGGTATTATCAACACAACCCCAAATTAATCTTTCAAACATAAGTATATCAAGCGGATGGCCAACCAAACTAAAAGAGGAAATGGTTACCTTAGTATGCAAACCATGGGCCTTGGAAAGAGGGTTACCTTTTGTTACTTCAATCTCAGTCCTTGTGCCTAAAGCGACACTTGTCTTGATACATGCATAACTTGGGGGCTTCCGGAAAGGATGTAAGTATCCCTTATCACTCAATGTGCACCTCATTCTGCCCATATTTGTATCAAACTGATTATGATGATGATCAGCTTCGTCGATGGTTGTAATGTCCCTCCTCTAATAATTTTATTGAAGACCTTTGGCCATTTTCATCTACTCTCGACAACCAAAGGGTGAGTTCAAGGGTGACTTAAGTTTTATTAATTTTATTATATTGTGCTAAAATTAAAATATAACATTATAAAAGCACATATAATAAATTAATAAACTTAACATTAAAATAGAACTTAGAAAAGTGCATTTAAATAAAAGCACTTAATTAAATTGTAATTCCTAAGGGAAAATGTGACTTGCTCCATGAGGTCAAAAAATTAGAAAAAGTGTGTCTAAGGCCCTTTTAAAAATGCGACTTGGCCTAGGGGAGTGCAACAAAGGGAAAGAAGCTCATTGGATGTGATGGAGGTCACCTTGGGTCCCATTTCCTTTATAAAGAAGAAGTCAACCTGCTTAGAGGGCATTCCAGATTCATTTGATATTTCACTCTTGCATTGGAAGCTTTGAGCTTTTTGCAAATAAATCCAAGGACGAAAACCCTTAGGATTCATCACTCTTGTGGATGAAAACCCCAAGAGCATTGTGAGGGATTTCTACTCAGGGAATTCCATTGATCTTCACAGATTTTTATTATTCCAGCAGTGTGTGTTGAAGAATAAATTTGCAGCAGCAATTATCAGTTGTTCTAGTGTTGGGCGACTCACTTTTTGGATATTCTATGCTATTTCAGAGGTATTTCCAGATCTGATTTGTATGCCATCTATTGTACTGCTGTTTTTGGATCTAGAGGAATAAATTTCAGAATTTTTGGAGGGTTTTAAGAGGTATTTTCAGTCAAACTTTTATGCAGATTTCTGAACTGTTTGCAGTCATTATTTGCCTCTAAAAAATCAGATTTAATGCATATTTGGGCTGCTAATAATATAGAAATCAGTTTTGATAGAAATAAAATTATTGGAGTGATGTTTGTGGATGTTTTCCCAATAAACCCTAGTCGCCATTTTTGAAGTATAATTGCAGCAGTTAGTAAATCTGATTTTTGCATGATCTTTTGAGCTATTAGTGTTGGTTATGCTTTATTGTTGTTACCTAACGTTGTAAGCAAGGATCCAAGCCCTAAGCCAATAAGAAAAATAAGGACAACATAGGTGGGGACTATTGATGAACTATAGGAATGAGGAGGAGGTGAGGCTAAGGGATTTTTCCCAAATGACTCTCTCTCAAATTATTGATTATAAAATTGCAATTAGCCCTAAGGGTTTAGCAAATGATAAGAGGTTGGTAAGCAGGTATTTTATTGAAATGTAACATAGCAAATCAGCCGGTGGCACCCTTGATTGGAGCAAACAGAGCCAACCCATCTACATGAGAGGACTAGTGTCATAATAAGAACTCTTTCTTGGCTCCTCGGAAAAGGTGTTGACTTGTCTATTCAAAATACTACGGTGTTGAGAGAATGCGGGGCTTCTAGGGCAATTAAGGATGTTCTTCCACCTTTTTGAAGGGAGAAACTAATTTAGACCCGCTTAAGGGCAAGTCACCTCAAATTTCTCGCCAAGGGACCAACATTTGGAGCAAAGTGGAGGAATTAAGTGTAGCACAAACAAGACATACACTCTTGTGTCCCTTTTTAACACAAAAGGCAAAGGAGATGTTGGTGAGAACAATGAAAAATGCACCTATCAGCCACTCCACAAGCTATGCCCCCTCACAATCAAATCCTAAAGTTTTTGTTTCTTCAGTGTAACTTCTTTTTTAAAGAATTATCAAGTAAGAAGAGGATGAGGGGGAACCTAACTAACTAGAGAGATTAGGAATGGATCCAACAGATGATGTACCCGAGAGGGAGGAGGATGAGCCAAAACTCATGCATAAGAGGAAAGAGAGCAAAGGTGGTGACGCCTATAATGAAGCATTTGTAAGTGTAACCATGCTTGGAGCTACACAGCCCCGAGATGCCTTCAAAGGTAATAAAGGACTCAAGATAGTTGAAACCACTTCAACTTTGTCAACACCAAAGGTCCATACCATAGCTACCATTCACGAAAATCAAGTTGAACCGATTGAAGTTGTGGAGTGTGAGGTGCAGAGCCTTCTCATGAACAAGTTTTTACTTGATTACATGATTGAGGTCAAGATGTTGAGGTTGACCTTCTCCTACATGATGTCCATGTGGCACCCACTCAAATTGTCGACAAGCAACATAAGGCGGTGCCCAACATTGTCTCAACGGCCTATCACGAAAGTTAGTTACAATAGTAGAAGAGAAAGCTGTTGAGATAGAGAGAAATCCAACCCTCGAGGTTCAACAACACATCAATGGATCCTCTCCAATCAGCCTTGGAGGATTGAAAGAGTAATTGCAACTCATGAAGATAAAAAAATGGAAGAAATGAAGGCTCGGGATCAAATTGAGAAACACGAAGAGTCGGTCAAAGGGTTAACTCCATCAAAGGAGTCGGGAGTTGATGTTGAAGTGGCAAGACCAACTGGTGCAACTATCTCACACCCAACCCTTGTGCAAGAAAAATAGAACATGGAAACCCCACAAGAGAAAATTCTTGATTCTAGTCTCACCCTCTTTGATTCACGAGCAATTGTGGTTGCTCCAAGTACTTCACAACAACAACAAACACAAGGAGAGGGCAACACCCCAAGTGAAGGATGGTTGGGAGCAACACTCCCAAGGAAGAAGAATGTGAAGGTGAAGTTGGAGGAAGTGGACATCAAAAGTGTCCTGTAAGACACCTAGGGCACCCAAAAAGGCTAGACTTATGTCAAGAACTATGGTGGGGCCACAAGGAGATAGATTTTGTGGAGATTTTTACTCCACAAGGTGAAATTTTGAGGGATGATGCTACTCTTATTATCAAATTACACAAGACCCATTGGGGAAACCGACCATCGAGGGTCCAAGGCGTGAGGTCACAATTCTGATGGGAGGCCTCTTTTAGATAATAGATAAAGATAAGGAAACAAAAACATGCTAAAAGAAAAAAGTTGACATCTTGTCAACTTATGTGCAAAAGTGGTTGCACCCTCCTACCGAGACTCAAGAAGTTGTTGCCATCACTCCCGATGCATTGATGATAGTTGATAAATTAAGATGTGGTGTCCCCAGATTTCACCCTGAAATCTAGGACTACCCATTTGAAAAAAATTCGTTCTTTTTAAAATAATAGGTCTTTTTGTGTTTTTATTGCCAAAAGATGTTTGTATTATGTTAGGATATTCCCAGTGTATCATATGAGCCAATTTCGACAAATACCCAAATGCCCAAACTCGTTTTATCCCTCCGCCAAGTTTTTGTTTGCAAGAAATTTTTATTTAATTATTTATTAAATAAATAGTGCCCCGTTTGAAGTAAATTGTGCTCAAGTTGAACCTGTTGAAATTTTGCACACCAAAGTATTCACATATATCATTAGGGTTTTCATCATAAATGAATCATGAGCTTTGTCTGCAACTTTTGGCAATGTTTTTTGCTTTTATTGATTTCTTTTACGTTTTTCTTCGGTTTTCTCCTCGGTTTCTCTGTGAAATTTTCCTAGGTCAATTCCTTCGCCAATATAGTCTATTTAATTGCCGAAGCATCTAGAGATCATCTACCAACACAACGCCAAAAGGAATCAACCTCAAAATGCAAACTTCTAACCAAAAATGATGAAGTCATGCACAAAAAGCCTCTCCCAAGCAAGTCGCACTTTTTGGGAATGAATAGGTTTAAGCTGTAGTGGGATTTTTGGTAGCAGCAGGCAGGTGGGAATTTATTACCTACCTTGCAGGGTGAAAATTCCCATGAAGTCAAAGTCACTTAAGCTGTGATGGGAAAATTAGAGGTGGTAGGCAGGCGGGAATTTCTTTCATGCCTTGCAGGGTAAAAATTCCCATTATAAAATAAAGAAAAATCACTTAAAGCACCGATGGGAATTTTCCGCTGCCTAGCAGAGCTAACTTTTCCCATCAGAAGGTTTTATTCACCCAAACAAGTCGCACTTTTTCAAAGGAGGCTAATTTTAATGCAAGTCGCACTTTTTGGAAAGTCACTTAAGCTGCAGTGGGAAAATTAGAAGCAACAGGCAGGTGGGAATTTATTACCTGCCTTGCAGGGTAAAAATTCCCATGATGAAAGTCAAATCACTTAAGTGGAAGAAGGGATTTTTAGAGCTGCGATGTAGGGTGAAAATTCCCATCAGAAGTTGAATTCTTAAATTTAGAATTCACCCATGCCAAAAAGTGCGACCCATTTGGTGATTAAACAATGCTTTTAATGGCATTTATTAATTGCTTTTATTCCTAATTTTGGCGCCATGGATAAATAGAAGGTCAATGCATGATGTTAAGTCAAAGTGAACTGAAGGTAGCATGCTAAAAATAAATAAATTTAATTTATTTAATGGCAGCCAGCAACATGCAAAAATAGGCACCCAATTTGGGTGAATAAACATCATTGTTTATTAATTAATTGTCAGGAATAGGAGGGGCAATTATTAAAAATAGAATGTTGAGAGTTATATAAGCATGGGCTGCCATAATGATGGATTAATTAATTCTTTTAGCAAAGGAGTGCAGCCCGGACAGTTTTGGCACCCAAAGGAGAAGGATTTTTGCATAAAAAGTGTTTTTCATTGTCGGAAAGCTTCAAAGTTTGGCGCCTAGGATTGGAGGAGCTTGTTTTATGCCTGTGTAACTATCTGTATATTGGTACAGGTGCCCAGGTGAAGTTGAAAATATTTATGTTTGCTTTGCATGCAAGCAAAGCCTCAAATTTTAGGGCAGCGAGCTAAATATGCAGATTTTGTGATAAAATCAAGTGTTCATGCTCTGGAATCCGTCTTTGTTTGAATTAATTGCGGGTATTCATTACGGTGTGCTCATATAAGTGAAAGGGAGTGCAAATCAATGTCGGGAACATTGAATATATCCTCCAAATCTGAAAAAATTGTCAGATCTGCACCAATTGTGAAATGTCCCTCTTTCCGGAATAACAGTGAAGACCCTTAGCCTATTTGTCTACCGACGGCTAAGGGACACCACCAAGGTAGACTTAAGTCATCTATAAATTATTATTAAGTGCCAATATTAAAATAAAATATTTAAAGCACTTAAGGTAATTTATAGGACTTAATAAAATATTAATAGTGGTCAATATGTCTTTATTTCCCCTAGGAATGTTTGGGCGACTTGTTTTGGGATGTCATGGGAGCCTTAGAAAGGATAAACAATGATGGCATAAATTTTGTATTTCCTCTAAGGAAAAATGCGACTAGGATAGAATGTCTTTGGGTGCTTTGTGCATAGTTTGAATAACCAATTTTCATTGGTCATATCATAGGTAGCTTTTAGGGCCATTTCTTTTGTATGTAAAGCAAGTCGACTTGGAGAAGGATCATTCTATCATCTTTCAACTTGATATTTTTGGCTTAGAGCTGAAGTGAAAGTACAACAAATTTCTGAGGACGAAAACCCTCAGGGAAAAGCACTTGGGAGAACGAAAACTCTCTCTATTTCATTGTGGAAATGTTCAGATTTATACCAGCACTTTATATGATATTTTATATGCCCAAATCGACTCAGTTTGGAGTATTTGCAAGTAACTTAGAGCTGGAATAATTTATAATATTTCTAACAGCTGTTACAGGATACTTGTTGAGGTTTTTGCAAAGTTTCAGGTACTCTTTTCAAGGAATATCAGCCTTTTTTCCAGCGCTGCCAGTACAGATCAGAACTGGGCGGTTCCTTCATCATTAAGGTCAGGTTTTGGTCCCTATTTTGAGAGTTTTATCATGCAAAGATATTGAAATTATTATATCATTCCAAACAGCTAATAAATATCAGATTCTATGCGCATATTTGAAGTTGGTATTCTCCTTGTTCAAATCACATTTTTTGAGAATTCAGATCTGCAGTGTTAAAGTTCAGATTTTCAGTTTATGTTTGGGTTACTTCATTGTTATCATTTGAAAGTCCCAAACAGATTATAGTGGGGGACATTACAAATTGCAAAGAATTCCGGCATAATTAAAGGAAAAAGAGCTCAGACAAAGATTGTCCCAACCATGATGAAGCATGATGAAAGAAAAGGATCAGCAGAATCATGCATAGCTTCCAGATTTGTTGAAGTCAATGATACAGACATAGGCCATGAACCTATTACCAATTTAATTGATAGATCCAGATCTCATAATTGCAAAAGCTTTCGGCAAAAATTCATCCTCTTGTTTCTGACACAGCCCGTGTAGAAGTCAGTGCATGGAGAATTCCTTTCAGAAGTTTGTGCATGTGCTCCCAATCTTCTAGTTGAAGCCTTCATCGAATTTACTTTGCATGTACTGAAGAAGAATTGCAAAAGCTTCAAGGATAAGAGGGAAGACAGGTCAAAGGCAATACCCGCACACAAACCACAGTCAGATGCTTCCAGATCCAGTTTGGTGAGAATCAAAGGAAAGAATTCAACAACATATGGGAGTATCTTAGATCCATGGCAGAGATATCATTCAGATCATTCATTGCTAAAATAGATGAAGCAAAAGTACAATACAGGTTGGATCAACATGCAGAGTATGGAAGGAGAACAAGACTGGGAGTGTTGCAACAACTTTTCTTCTTCTCTCTCTTTCTCTTATTTTCTCCGACAAAGTAATTGAGTAATCAATTAAAATATAAAACTTAAGTGATTGGTTTAAAAGCCGTTACTTGAAGAAGTCAATTACTTGGTAATAGGTGGTAAACATGCAAAATAGAAGGTTCTCTTTTAGCTTATAAATCATGCATGTCATGCAAAGAGGAATTCTAAGACGAAGATTGCCAATTGTTTCCCTTTTCATAGCTTCCACATGCGGGAATTCATTTAAAGCTTCCTACTTGTAATTGCCCTTTATACACTATAAATAGAGGAAGAACCTATGGGTTAAATCATCGAATTTGTAAGCGGCATTCTTGTGTTCCAGACTTTGTGCTGAAACCCCGATAGCTATTTGAAAGCAGAGGAATAGAAAGGAGCATATTTCTAGAGAACTTTGTGTCAACGGTGCACTTTGTTTCTAACTTTCTGTCTTAGATCTATTCATAAACTTTGTGTTATTCTAGATCTAGATCTGAAAGTTTCCTTTGCTTATAATTTTGTATGTTAATATCTATTTGTTTTACCTATGTGCATGCGATCAACTCTGTAATCTATTGATTGGGTTGCACATCTTCCCCCTTTCCTTCCTATTTTCTATTATTTTCCCCTTCTTCAGATATTTCCTTTCTTTTACAGTTGCTTACTTGCTGCAAAACTATTTAGCTATGGTTCATGAGCTACATGGTTAAAGTAATACCAACAAATAGATACTAGCAAATTTAACTGACAAATCTTACACGGGAGCCTCACCGGTAAATGAGGGAGATTTATCTCATGACTTCCTAGGTTTTTTCTGGTATGAAAATCTAGCCAACAAGATGCAGGGGAAAGGCTACAGAGAAGTGGGAAGAGGAATTGATCGGAAAGGCACTAAGGTCCTTAAGAATAAAGTTGAATGCTATAAACAAGTTTCAGAGAAAATTGAAATTGGTAAGGCACAAATTGAAAAATATCATAATGAGATGGAGTATTGGGATGGAATGTTGCCAAAGCTCAAAGCTATTATTGCCATGAATGATGAGTTGGTGGAAAAGGAAGGCATTGTGCCCTCAGATTGTAGAGGAAGGCAATATGAGTATGGGAGAGCCATCAAATTAAGGATGGACACTTTAGGAGGTTGCATAAGCAAACTCCAAGACATGAGGGATAAAGCAGGAAAGTATATTGATGATATTGATTCTAAGATTGAGAAAATGCTTCCCATCCAAGATATTCACACCCCAAGAGCTACAGATGTGAATAAGCTGATTGAAATCCTTTAGCAACATATTGGGGTGAGTTGGGTCTTCAAAAGATTTTGATTATTCATCTATTCAAAGATTTATTCATTTGGAAGGACATATAAATAAATTGGCCAAAAGAACAAAGAAGAAGGTTATTTCAGCTGAGTTTGACAACATTTTGTCCGAGCAAGAGATAATCTTTCTTTATCATGTACTAGGCATGATGAAGATCCCATTCTCATGGAAATGTTTAAAAGGTTGGATGCATATAGGGACAAGTTAGAGGATCAAAGGAAAAGTATCAATCGGCAAGGAATTCTTCTGGTGTTTGCAATAGACTTTTCATTGAATGAATGTTGAAGTGTTACTTTACAAATTAAAAATACTCAAATTTCTTTAAAAACATAAATTTTAAGCAACTTAAAAATACTCAAATTTCTTTAAAAACATAAACAAAATGTATCAAATGTATCAAATGAGCCCATAAAATGTTGGAGAAGTGTTTTCTATTAGATTTGAATACAAATACAATACAAAATCCATCATCATGCGAATACAACAACGGTCGATAAGTAATATGAATTTATGATGATTGACATTGAAAAATATCATCATAAATTTCATATCTACGCAAGTTACAATATACAATAAATTACATTTTCCTCTTCCCCAATCTAGAGAAATATTGGGGAGAGGGTCTAGTGCCTCTACTAGTCCCCACACTGGCCGCGTCTCCACGCTCCTCCTCCTAAGGCCGCGAACTGGCTCGATCATGGAACTAGATGGTGGGTGTTGGTGGCTCCTCTCGCCGCATGTTGGAGATCACCTCCAAAGATGTCATCCAATCCAATATCTCCTGAGTCCTCGCTAGTGCTTCTCCCTCCATAGCTCTCCTCTCAAAAGAAGCAATCTCCTCTCCGTGAACGCAGTGGTTTTCCTCTTCTTGCCCAGTCCACTCACCGTATGGATCTATCTCATCCAAATCAATGAGCTCCTCTCGATGTGGCCTCAACTTTTTTTTTGTGAAAGCCGAGATCAGATTGCACAAAACCAAGTCGTTGAGCCTTTTTTTTGACTCAACTTGCGCTTCTTCGTGTGAATGGCCTCAAACAAACTCCAGTTGCGCTCACATCCATAAGCGCTACAAGGTTGAGATAAAATTTGGAGGGCTAACTTTTGAAGATTTGGGGTATTCCCTCCCAATCCTCCCACCAAGAACCTACAAACAAGATAATCAAAAATTTATAATTAATTAATAAAATCAAATCAGAACTAATAAGTAACTTGGTAAACATTCTAATTTTTATTACTCGGTGATCGTGTGTGGATCTCTCCTCGAAATAGCTAAGCACCGAAGAAAAGAGTCTCCCCTAACATGTTTCAGAATTCTCGCAGCTCTAAAATGACGAGGTCCCTGTCTCAACATCCGGTATCATCCTCTCAATACATGTGAAAGGCCCTCCATAACCTCTCCGCTCACATCCGTGAAGTCAGTCTTGAGTAGAAATACTTGGGGCCGAGGTAGTACCCGCTGCATGAATAGGTTGGTGGAGTTGATTGTTCCACCTCCGATCAATAATCTCCCAAAAGGGACCATATCTGACGATATCCCCCTGTAATAGTTTTGGATAGACTCTTTGGCCCTATCCATGGCCTCATATATAAACCCCATGGGGTTTTGCTCCCCATCAACCAAACGCAAAACTCTCACCAACGGCTCTGACACCTACACACAAATTAAAATGTAAGATTGCAAACTTACAATACATATTAGAAATGAAATAAAAAAGTGAAAAGTAGAACAATATATTTATAATTTAACAAATTAAAATAAAGGAATGAAATATAAATCGAAGTTTGAAATTACCTTGATGATCTCTATAGCTCTCTTTGCAAAGATATCATCAAAAACTATCTTTGCAACCCTCTCTCCATCAACTTTCTTTGAATATTGTGAGTCTAGCCATGCTTGACTCACAAACATTTGTTTCAAAGGTGTCAACAAACTAGAAATACTTTGCAACGTCAAGAAGTTAGTTGCAAACCTTGTGACACCGGCTCGAACAAGTTCTTTCCCTTTGTGTGTTCTCTCATCAAGCTCGTAACCCAAGGGTGATCAGATATGTACTTGTTATAGATCTTCGCATCTTCTACAACCGGCCTCACCCAATCAATTTTGCCTATGTCCTCCAAAAGAAGGTCAATGCAATGAGCTTGCACAAGGAGTCCAAAAGAGTGATGGATGTCTCTCCTGCAGTAGTCTCCCAACCGCCACATATGCTGCTGCATTGTCTGTGACAACTTGCACAACATTTTGTACACCAACCTCTAATACAACTGTCTCTAACATAACACTCAAATTCTCTGCATTTTTTATTATGTTAGAGGCATCAATAGACTTTAAAAACACCATCTCACCATTTGAAGCTGCTAAAAATTAACAAGGGTGTGGTTCCTTCCATCCGTCCACCCATCTGAAAGAATGGTGCATCCGAATTTTTTCCATTGTTTCTTGTGCTCTTCTAGCATGGTAGTGGCATCTGCAATTGCACCCTCAAGTAATTTCCCACTCAAATCTTTTGGAGAGGGTGCCTTGACCCTTTCCCCGCAATCATCAACGCTGTCACACCAAGTACTCCCAAAGATGGGCTCTCTTCGCCACATCAATGGCAAAGTGTCAGAAGTACCAAAAATTCACAAGCTTTATCCACTTCCTCGTGCATATCTTTGTTCCAAAGTGTACCTTCCAATGAAGGTCAGGCTCCGTGTGTGTTCCTCGCACACAAAAACTCTGGATATGCCTTTGCTTCGAACTCGATGAAGATGTGCCTCTTCCGGCTCTTCCTCTTCGTATGTGTGGACCACGAGTAGAGCCCACAATTGTTGCCGCATCATCCTCTAAATCCTCTTCCATCGAGCCCTGTGTCTAATAGCTTGTGTTATGGCTGCCTTCACCTTGCTTCTCTAGTTTCTTCTCCTCTAACTCGCCAACTGCTCTAATCTCTCTCTTTGCCTCTTCCGACACGTTGGGGCAAACCGTAACATCTCAACAAACAATACTTGAAAGGTGATATTTCAAACGATTGATGCCTCCATTCATTTTTTTGTTACAGAAAGTGCAAAAAATTTCGCCTCACTAGCTCCACGTACAACATACTTCCATGCTTTGGAACGGGCATTCAGAGGAACGGTCCCTGCTAGTGATTCAGATGCCGAACCTGATGCCGAGCCTGATGCCATTGTTAAGCTCTAATCTGCAACACAATGCACATTTAAAAAATTAGAAAACGTAAACTTAATTTAATTTTAAAAACAAAAACGAATAACAAATTTGCGTAAATAAAAAAAATACATTACAAGCATTCAATTTTACATTACATGTATTTAGAATTACAAAACGAATCGATTACAATACACATACATAAAATTTAACTAGTTTACAATGAATTTGCGTAAAAAAATATATATATACATACCTCTGGCTGCAAATGAGTATAAAAAAATTACAAGCATTCGATTTTACATTACATGTATTTAGAATTACAAAACGAATCGATTACAATACACATACATAAAATTTAACTAATTTACAATGAATTTGCATTAAAAAAAAATACATACCTCTGGCTGCAAATGAGTATAAAAAATTACAAGCATTCGATTTTACATTACATGTATTTAGAATCACAATATGAATCTATAAAACCTAAATAATATACACAAAATTTGAAAAAACTTCAAAGAATTAAAAAAAAAAACCTACCTCCAAATGCAAATCTCCAAATTCTCTCCTCGAATTCGCTCCAAAATCCACTCAACACAAGCAATGCAAGCTCAAATGGTTGTGTGAGTGACAATGAGGGAGTAGAGGGCTTTTTAAAGAGCCAAACCAGTATTTGCGTGTTTTACCATACTATCTATGCTTTACAGTATTTGCGAGTTTGTGCGTGTGAAAACCGTATTGGGCGAGTTTTATCCACGAACTTGCCGAGTTTTGCGAGTACTCGGCAAGTATTCCCCAAAACTCGGCGATTTTTTTTTTTCCTTTTTGGCGAGTTTTCCTGCGATTTAATCGTTTTGCAAGTTTTTGGCGAGTATTCTATCTATGCTTTACAGTATTTGCTCAGTTTTAAAATCCTTCTTGCAGTATTATTTGGGGATAATTTCTTATAACTCATGAGTGTATCTTGGGTGTTGTTTGATTGAAGCAATAAATGTTTCATTGAAGTCTCATGCATACAGTGTTTTTGGTTGAGATTCCAAAGATTATGTGGTAGTATTTGCAGGAACTTGGTATCAATGAATGCAAATGCCCCATTGACATTTATATCATCTTAATCTGTCTTTCTGCATTTCTATGTGTCATAGGATGAATTGGTAAACACCATTATTTCTCCCCATTTAGATCCACCTTCCCCCCTTTCTAACTAAGTATTGTACCATTCTACCCTCTGCAAATCACATTAACTCAGCTCATTTTACATGTGTTTGCCTGCAAATTACACCTATCTCACATATTGTAAGTGTGTTTGCTATGATTTGTGAAGTTTAGTATCACCAAGCACCATTCCATCCAAAGTTGTTAACAACATCCTTTTTGAATTATGCTTGGGATCATATTTTGTCTGTCTTTAGTAGCTTGTGTCGATGTATTAATGTATGTAATGTTTGTGTGATAACTCTCTGAGTGAACATTGCATCTATGGCTACACTTTTCTCAGATTGACCTGCCAATATTTGTAGGAGATTAACCCATATTATCCCTCCTTCATTCAAGCTACCCTTTGGGTTCTCTCACCCTGGTTCCAAGAAGAACCAAAAGTAGCAGGAGCTAGCCACTTCCTTTTTACGTGCCTCCTAGTCATTTCTAGGACCTGGTGATGAAAGAGTGTTAGATCCGTTGCCAGCTACAAATGACACATCAGCCTTCTATCACTCTTTAAGCAATTTGTCTGTGAATTGCTGTCAAATCCATGGGTTGTAAAACTGGGAACCAACAAGTTAGAGCTCGGAAAGGGGCATTACGGGATGACTTTGCAGCAGTTCCATCGAGTGGTAAAACATAAGAAGGGAAAGAATTACAAGGCCATAGATTTCCTTAGCCGACCATCAATTCACGTGCTCGTCATAGTGCTAAACATATGCAGCCATAACTTCATTGATTGGGTATCCCTCTACTCGGTTGAGAAGGACATTAAAGATGCTTATACTATTCTTTCGGAGGTGAACAGGTTCAGGAGTTCTACTTCTTTGACAAGCTTGGACATCTTAGTATATCGGATGGTGAACCTTGCCAAACACTCGTTTGGGAGGCTTAATACAGGACATCGGGGCACTTTGGCATTACAAAAACAATTGTCACATTACAACAACCTTTCTACTAGCTGCACCTACGCATAAATGTTGAGTACCACATCAAGTCTTGCATTCATTGTTGCATCACAATGCCCACAAACAAGGATCTAGGAATTTACACCCCTTTTTCGGTTCCATCCAAACCATGGTGTAATGTTCCCTTTTCCGAATTAATAAATCGGAGGACCCGAAGCCTATTTTTATTTCCCGTAGGCTGGGGGGGGATTTTTTTAAAAGGAAATAATTTAATAATAGGACTAAGTTGGCCAAAAGTGATATTATAAAGGCAACTTATAATACTATTATTATTAAAATAAAGGGGACCTCCTTTTTAAGTGACTTAATGCTAAAATAGAAAATAAGAAATTCACTTCATTAATCAAAAGTACAATAGTCCCACATGGAGCGTCCCACTTGGTAAAGAGAGTTAGAAAAGTATAAAAGGAAGTGAGGGACTTTCATTTGGGATAGATTCCAAAAATCTTTCCCAAGTTGAAGCATTTATGTTTCTCTTGTTGCCCTAGGACGAAACCCCTTTGGCAAGTGGATTCGAGGACGAAAACCCTCTTGTCCAAGTGAGTAACCCTACTCAAGGATTACTAGTGAGCTGAAATGGTTGCAACCTGCAGAAGCCCTAGACATCTCATACCATGCACTGACTAGGATTGATTAATGCACATAGGAATGGGAAGCAGATTAGGAAAAAATGTTTTTACAACACAATCTAGTTATCAACAAGTTTAGCAAATTCTTTTACGTTTATAGTAGAAGTGCAAATACTGCCACAACGCACATCACAGACCTCATGTATTCCAAGTTGGCAATAAATTTTGGTTGTATCTTCAAAAGGAATGCTCCAAGGGTCCACACTGGAAGATCAATCCTCTGTGCTATGGTCCTCACACCATTTTGAATGCAGCTAGTGAAAAAGCGTTTGTTCTTAATCTATCTCCATACTTCATTCTTCATCCAGTACTCAACATGGATATCCTTGAGCCTTACTTCCTACCACATCTTGATCCAGGAGTGACACAAAATATTTCTGATTTGGATCTCGAACACTTGCATCTTACAGAGGATGACCAGATCATCAAAGTTACCGACACTCACACCCACCAAGGCACCCATCATTTACTCGGAGTGGTCAAGGTTGGGCAATATGTTGATCAAGTCAAGTGGTATGAACTTCAGCATCTTCAGGTCCAGTTATCATAGCTAATGAAGAAGCAATGGGAATCATTGCTCCTCAAGAAAGGGTGAATGGTCCATGCATAGCCTCACAGCAACTCACAGTTGTTCAAGTCACCTCACTACTCTTAACAACTTTGTGCTCCTCGACCTCACGGTGCCCTCACAGCATGCATACAGACTCTTGGTATCTCACAATATTGGCACAGCTCCTTGCAACCTACCGTGCATCTCCATATGATCTCACAACTTGCCCACCATTTTGTGTGAATCATAGAGTTGTACAACGCCTTGGTGCATTGCTCGTCATAGTTCCATACACCACACTCCACTTTGTAGTTCTCATAGCTTTTGCAGTACCAATCAAGCCTATCACAGAACTTGCAGCTTCTACAATTTTGCAACCAAACTCACAACTTCTCACAATGCCACAGATCGCCTCACTATGTTGCACAGCACATTGCATCCTTGCAGCACTTCAACATGCTTGCGCCTTGCTTCTCAACATTCCATGTGTCTTCACTATTCTTTGAAGAGCCTCTGCAACTTGCATCCACATGCCAGCATCCCTTTGTCATGTGGCACACTCCACACCTGCACCATGTCAGAGCATCTTATTATCATGCCACACATCAGATCACAGCCATCACTTGGCTAGGGAAGATGAACCATTTGTAACCATCTCTTCTTCTAACTGTTGTTAGTTGTAGCTGCCTCCTTTGTAATCATGCATGTACAAATATGTATTGTACCTCGACTTTCAGGGTCAAACGTCAATCTTTGGAGGTACATGCATCCATAGAGCTAAGGGAACACATAGACCAGATAGGACTTTGTTACGATGCTCAGCAAATCTAGCATAAAACACATTTGTAACTCTGCATTCATTTATTCAGTCTAGACAAATCAGCAAGGTAGCATTCCTAATTTTACAGAATCATTGTACAGATTTGTGCTTTTCCTGACTCTGCATATTGAATAGAAGTTGCATTTCCTGCATAAGTCTTCCGCTTATTCGAATGTGTATGCTGGATTAGTCTGCTTAGTCTTTCCTACACATTCTACAATCTGCAGCTTACCTCTAAGCATGGATTTGTCCGCCGCACATGGTCCTCAGCCCCATAGTACAGATCCCAAGGATCCTCACAGAATCCCTAAAAGGAAAAGATACGATGCCTTCTCCTCAACCCTCTACTACCAACTGGAAAGTGCTTGTTTACCAACCTCAAGCTGTTCGTCATTCTAATTTCTCAACAAGCATGTGGCATTCCTGAACTGAGGATTGGGACAACTACAAAGGACAAGGATGAAAATCAAAGCTCCTCTTTAACAATGAAGACCCACAATGACTTGGTTGACAAAACTAATACTCTTGAACTTTAATTTTGTAACTCTCTGAAACTGCATATATTATATTCGTTGGCTCTACTAATCTGTTTATACTTGATCTTTACATTGCTCCTTGTATCATTGCAATGGGTACAATAGCTATGCCAGGTCTGATAGGCAGCTCTCTTATAAGTTTTCTGCTTAAGCATCTGATGTATTTGCAGAATAATAGTTAGACATACATCCTGGGGCTTGAATGTAATTGCTCTGTCTGCAGATCACTGTGTCCTTGATTTTGTTTTCTGAAGGTGCTGCTTTTTTTATAACTTCTCCTTTTATATGTAACATATTAACATCTTTTCAAAAAAATGGTTTTTGAAGGGGTTGAGAAAGATTGTTCTTTTCACTTGAATTAAATCAGGAAAACAGGTATGCTTGATAATCTGATTTTGACATATTACCAAATAATGTGCCGCATGTTGCTGAAGAGAATCAGATGTAGCTACCCAAATTCTTGGGCAGCCATCTTCCCTCAGTGCTCTCACCTGCAAAAGTAGCATCTCAAATCAAATTATTAGTTACATATATTAAATAAAACAAAAATCTCTTACAATAATGACCAAACCAATACATTAGTGGCTACAATCTCTGAATCTTTTAATTGCACCAAATCCCAAACTAAACTAAAGTTTACAAACAATTAGTTACGTATCAGCAAGTTGTCAATGAAACTTGAAAGCACATCTGGTGGAAATAGAAAATTACAAAGATAAAAAGAAACCTTTATGAGGAATTTTTTTGCTTTAAGATATCTCTGCATACAACAAATCTTTCTTTATGGATGAAGATGGCACCTCAACTTCTCCACACAAAGCAATTTTTCTTGCTCAAAACCTAGCTATGGGGTTTTCTTCAACATGGATTTCATTTATGTAGATAACTGTAGTCAGAAAAGTTGGCTTCTCTTGATCTAAGATGGATTCAAGACATTTTCGAAATGATCGAAGACAAAAATTTACATTAATGTCCATGAATAATCAAATTATGGCAATGGGACTCGGGAAGAATAATTAGTTATAAAAGAGAACTGAGAGTTATTTATACTAATGTTGCAATTAAATATATGAAGGGCACTCCTATTGCAGCCTCTTCATGGGTTTCGTTTTCTGTGGAACAGATATTCTCTCTGCGATTAGTGCATGTACTAACAACCATGAACCTATCAAGCGTTATCTGTTATCTTAGTTTGCTTGACAACCAACCCTTATTTTTGGCCCTTCACTAGGAAGGTTGTAAGCCCTACTAGGAAGGGTCTAAGGCCTACTAGTCCTAGTGCTTGGCCTAGAGCACCAAATATGGATCAAATCACTATCTTTGTCACCTCTTTGAGAATGTCTTCCTCTTTGAATCTTAGAGCGCCCTCCCTTCAATCTATTTTAAAATCACTTTCCTGTCACAAAGGATCACCCAAAAAGATCCCTTCAAACCAATCCTTTCTCTACATGGCATCATGACAGATGCAACATTGTAATCACTCAAATGGTAATTGCACACAATAATAAATCAGGTAATGGGGTACCAAAATTCACACTCCATAATCAATAATAAATTGTTCTTACACTTCAATGTGTATTGAGATAGTTATCATCCTTCAAATACATGACATAATAACTAACGCTGGTGGATTTCGCTAGCATAGTCAACATAGGGAATTTAAGCATTCGCCTTACACACAAGGACACCGCATTAACATTGAAAACTCATTGGAAAACTTTATTCAAAGTTTACTCACAATACCACACCCGCTTAAAATTTTCATTGTATGATTTTTTACTCACAATTATTCGACCATTGGAAAAGAATATAGAGCAGCAGGGCATCTGGTAATTTTACAAACACGGTGCACCAACAATTTTCCTTCATGATTTTTTGTAAGAGGCAAAATCTTTCCCTTACAAAGGAGAAAGTGCAGTCTTGATGACTACAATTTATTTTTTTACAATTGATCACTCTCAAGCTATAGCAGTATAGTGTTTTTTATTGGAAACACATCATCATGTCTATTAGTCATAAAATATAGAGCTAAAACTATATATACGGTTTACAATAAAGCGTGGCCAATTGGTATTCACAACCCAAAATATCAAAAGCCAGCAAAATTCATGCAATGTCCCCTTTTTTGAAATAATATAAATTGAAGACTTCTTGCTCATCTTCCTTTCCGTGGGCAAGAAGAAGTTGAACAAGGGAAGAACTTGAGCTATATTTCAGTTTCTTTATTCATATTTATGTTTTTATTTTGTGTTTTTCCTTTCAAGGCAGGTTGGCTGGGTTATAGTGCTCCCAACATGAAATTAAAGATAAAGTAAGCTCCTTATGAGGTCGGCAAGGTTGGAAAGTTTCCAACATGGAAATAGAAGATAAAGCAAGCTTAAGAGGTCGGTCTACACTCTTATGACTCTTGGCACCAACCAAGGGTATAAGAGGAGTCTTGGTGGCTCATTTGCACATCATCTTTTGGCATATACACTTTATACTTGGTCTCTAGGGCTGATTGCTCTTAGTCCATTCCACTATTGGGCGACAATCCATTAGTGTGGCATCCAAGGAGGACGAAACCCTTCCTTGTGGGAGATTGGAGGATGAAAACCCTTCAATTTGGTGGTGTTGAAGACTCTCATTGAAGACCATCTTGTTGGTTTGCATCTAGGGCATAAAGGAGGAGTCATACAAAGGCTTTTGACATTGTTTGGAGCCCCTCTCCTAGGGAGCGACTAGGGTAGAAGAGGATTTGGGTGCCTTCTAGGGCACAAAACTTCATTATTCTTTGATATTCAGATTTATCATATTTTATAAGGCTGGAATCTACAATTTGGTAATTTTTGGAGGAGTTTATCTATCATTTTTAGCCCTTGTTTGTGGCTGCCCTGCTGCTGTCATAAAATTAATTACAGTTGGGTATAATCTCTTGTTTTCTCCATTTCTTTGATGTAATTTGGATGGATAAATGTTGTTGTTGTACTTGAAATAATTATTTAGAAGCATTTTCAATTGTTGTTGCATGGTTGTATGGTGAGTTGAAGTCCCTATACAGTTCGCTACTAGGGTTTTAAGGAATATTAGATCTGTTGTTATAAAAATCAGAATTTACTTCACTTGGGGTTTGTGCTATTTCCTTGATTTTCAGTTTCAGCCCTAGAAAGGGACATTACAACTCAGGGCTACAGTTTTTAAGAAGTAAATACTCAAAGAAAGAAATAAATAAATTATATAAATGTCCACTAGGGACAAGTAAAAGTCAATGGTACTCGAAAATACATCAAGTTACAATAACAAAGATGTACTAGAAACACTTGCATTAACAGTAGACCTTTTTTCCATGGAAAATTATGATTAAATGCTTTCAACATTGGAATGAATGATGAGGATGATAAGTATACAATTTCAGTGCATAAAAACATTGACTTTGGTATGTGCTATAATTACAAACAGTTGAGGTAGGAAACTAAGGAAGGATTGCAAGACCGTGGCTTTTTGCAGTTTTTTCAATGCTAATGAGGAGAATTTTTTTAATGCAATGGAGAAAGCGTGGTGGCTTGATAGATTGGATATGGCTCTTGGTCATATCAACATTCATGTCTTTAATGAGTTGTGTCAAGTCGAGAATATTGATTTGCCTAAGGATGCATGGGATTTTTTTGATGTTTGGAATCACATAAGTGATGTTATGAATAGCATTTATTTCATAATCTCATGAACCAATATGGCAAGAGAGAAGGAATGCTTGAACATATGCATGAGAATATAGTTCTGCCAATGATGAAGCTTCTTTCGGTGATGGTGCTTTGGATACTATAACCCTCCATGATAAAACTTTAGTTATCACTAATGAGTTATCTTCTCATGCCTTTGGTGTATTTCAGAAGCATACAACATGCATCAATTTACATAATTTTTGTAGATGGCATATACATGGAGATGGACTTGGCAATTTTTACTAGGGAATTATCACTTGTATTGATACATAGATGAGACGCAGAGAAACCTCAGATCTAGTCCTTCTAATGATGTTGTTACCTCAAATTCTTCCATTGATGGTGCTTCATCTACTATATCTCATCACAATGAAACTTTGTTTGTAATGAATGTGTTTTGTTCTCTTCCTTTTGGTGCATTTGAGAAGCACACAAAAGGCATTGATTGAAATTGATTCAGTAGCTTGTGGATTGACGATTGGTCATGTAAAAGTTTGGGATCTTGTTTGAAGACACCATATCAATTAGTTTCATCAACAAGACAATTGTTTGGTTCCCGTGGCAATGATTCATCATTGGATTGTATGATACTTGCGCACCAATCTCTCTTCTAAATAGAGTTGATGACCAATGGAGTGGAAGATCTTTGATTGTGGGCACTTCGCTTCTTGTTGGCACGTGATTATGGTAGAAGATGCAAAGAGCATTGGGATGATCATCTTGTTGATCATACCATCTTATGGAACACGTGCACCTTTCTTAGAGTATTTTTGGTTTTTCGGCTCTTCGCATGAGGCACATCTATCGGATTGTGTTGACTTCAACATTTGGTCATCATCCTTTGCGAGATATATTGCTAGTGGGAATGTTGTCATTAAAGGGACAAGTTATGTGGTGACACCTTTCCATTTTTAGGCCCCTGGGGCAAGTGTAAGGGGGAATGGTAGTGTGTGATGGTATGTGATGTCATATGTCATCTTGTTTCCCCAATTTTATGTAGAGGAAGGATAACTTATTGTATGGGAGGATTGCAAATGTGCAATGGCATGTTAGATTCCAATGTCGCAATCGCAATTAAGAAAGACTACCTTAGATCGTGCAGCCCACATATTTAAACACAACAATGGGCATGAAAATACAACAGTCCATGCGTAACACAAACACAACTATGTTTGTTGATTTTTAAAGAGGGAAATACAAGCATACACAAAAAAGAAACAATTCTATCTTTTACACAAATTATACAATGATATACGGTGCATAAATCTCAATCCACTCAAAATAATTTGGTTCACTCTACAACTATCTTATCAATCCAGTTATCTTATCTTATCTTATCTACAACTCTACTCAAACCACACACCTCCCGTAAGTCTCTACTTTGATAAATAACCATGTATCCTCAATTCTCCAATTGTGTTTAATGTGGAACCAATCCCCCTCTAACATGTGCGGGTTAAATCCTTGCACCTTATGGATCGTTATGGAAGGTCAACAACTTCATTTCCACTTGAGAGATGCTTCATATTCTTCTATGACCTATGAACTACCTCTCTACACGGATTTGAAAGTTTTTGCAATTCGCTTTCTATTACAGCGATCTGCCTATTCACAATTCACATTACCGCGATCACAAACTAATGAAATGTCTTTGAACACAAATGTGCCTAGCAGATCGCACAAATGTGATGATTTCATTGTTCCACTTTTGGGATCAATTACGTCCGCTACTTGTGTTGTGATCAATTTGCAAATAAATTGGTGCATTGACACATGGGATTATTAAACCCACCATATACTCTATCACGTCCACTTGGTGGCTTTCGTAATGTCCCCTTTTCTACATTAAAATGATTAATAATATTACTTAAGTTGGGCCGGTCATTTCTAATCTTTGGGCAACTTAATAATATTTTACTAAAATAAAAAGTATTTTTAAATACTTAAAGTAAAATTAATGATTTAACTAAGTCGGACAAATGTAACTTTATGTTATCGTAGACACCTAAAATATTCTTACACTTAGCGTTTCCTCCAATTCAACCGATAGACGACACTTCGTTAATTAACCATTCTTTGCTCCATTCTTGGATGCCATTTGTTAAATACAGCACCTTCTTGAGTTCGTATTCCTCCTATATATATAACCCATTTGGTATAATAAACCCCCTTTTATTAGCTAAATGCCTTCTTTCTTCATTTTCATCTCTAACATTGGTATCGACAAGGGTTCTAGTTCGAGGAAGCCTTCAAGGCTCTAGTTTGGAAAAACGCCAAGATAATCGTGGAAATCGCGGGACGAGATGCGGAGAAGGAGACAGATGACGGCTTCGATGGAAATCAAACTCCTCCCAAATCTCGCGAAAATATGAGTTTTCTCGATAATCACTCGAGTGCTTATTTTAATCACACTTAACTAGCCTAAAGAATAGCGGCCGAAAACTAAGCCTAAAACATGTTTATCCTAATCTAATCTAAAAGTTAAATATTTTTGCTTACATTTTAGGGCAAAATAATATTATTTCATCAGCCACAAAGGTATTCATCCATGCTTAAATTCCAAACTCTGAGAGTGGAAAAACTATAAAATAGAAGGGTCACCCTTATTTTGGGAAAATTATTATTTTATTACACCTTGAATAATAAAATTACATATATCACACTTGACGTTGTCGGAGACGCCTCAGAACACTTTGAAAGGCATTTTAGACATCATGATTGTGATAGTGATAAAGCTATAGAACATTTGGATCTTAGCCATACTCCATGATTTGTACAGGAAGTAAGAGCTCCTCCATCCATTATCCATCCAGAAGAGCTTCCATCTTTTTCATAAAGTTACAAGAAGGTGGATCTTCCTCTTATCTCATCTTGACATAGCTTAAGAGCTCATTTGTATAGCCAAGTTAATCGGGCATTTGATCTTGAGCCACCATTAAAATAACTTCAGCTTGCACCTATGATAGGTTAGTAATGGAATAGCTAAACTTGGCCATGCTTTATCCATTTAGAAAATGAGATTGGTGAATTCACCCTCATGGAATAAACAACCAACAAATATGATTGAGGCAGAACAAAAGCCATGTAAAGAGGATCTTAATAGGTTCATGACGAGTATTTATAGCATTGCTCAAATGATAGTATTCTTTGGATTAGAGTAATATACATGTTAGTTTTTTATGTTTTGAATCAAAGTTATAATGTTTGATGTTGGTTTGCCTTGTTTATGTTCTCTTATCTTATGGTCCATAGAAAGTTGGCAAAGCTTTGAGGTTCTTTAGCCTCATTGGAAAGAAGTGTGTTGTCTTTGAAACAGACTTTTCCTTGTTCACATTGGGGTTGGTCAAGCACGCTTTTGATGCGATCTTAGTCCATCCTCCATTAATGGAGGCCTTTTGGGAGGATGGCTTTTCATGTCCATTTCTAACCACTTTTATGCTTTCTAGGGTTTAAAAGCTTGTCTTTTAACATATTTCACATTTTAAGATAGGCTAAATCTCCCTTTTGTGAAGGATCTTTAATGGATAGTGAAGCTAGAAATAGGTTTTAATGGATGGAAAACTAATGGTTATTTGCTCTTTAAATTTTTCATTTCACATTCCTTTTCAAAAAGTTGGATTTTTGGTGGTGGTGCAAAGACGTGATCGAGGTGACGTTGATCGGATAATTGAGTCTTTACAGGAAAGCAGAGCTACACAAGCCCCGATTTTTCAATCCAGTCACGACCCATTTGATTATATTTTACACCATTGCTCGCCCATTCTGAATGCCGCGTGGACCACTTGCCATATCTTTGTCATGGGCGATTTTTGTTTTCATGCGTCGTGCCGTGTCTTTCGACATCACGCGCGACTGCTGGTGTACAACTTTTTACATACTATGCTAATTCTTTTTAATTTAAAATTTTGGGACAAATCTTGTTTCGGGTTAGTCAAAGGAAGTTAAAATATAGCACGCATGTAAAAAAACCCTAGCGTATGTCACTGGGTTGTAATCTATAACCACCTTCCTCATTATAAATAAACCTCTACACCTGTGGACTGTTAGCATATGGTTTGCCTTTGTCTTCTTTCTTCATTCACGCATAGTCTAACACTATTTACAACACCTTCTTGGTCGTATTCCTCCTATATGGGATTTGGTTAATAAAGTCCCTCCTCAATGAAGGTAAATATTTTCTTGCCTTTCTCGAACAACTTCTAAGCTTTACTGAAAACCAAAAAACTCCTCCCAAATTTACATCACTCGCTAATCACACTTTCAAAATTTGTATGTAAAAGGGGGTACTTTTTGGAACATCAAAATGGAAAGAAAAGTGAATGAGGGAGATGGAATAACAAAATGAAGGAAAGGAGTGAAATGGAATGAATGGAAGGAACATGCAAGAGTTAGCTCCAAATCCATCTTAGAGCCTCAATCTTCCTCTTATCTCATTGCATGAAGAGGAAAAATGAATAACCAACATTAAAATAACACGAAGTTTGAGTTAGGAAAGCTAAAAGCCATGTAAAGGAGACACACATGAGCAAGTAGATAATCAAAGCTTGATCTAGGATCTTAATAGGTTCATGTTTTATGAACTAGAACAACCGAGAGATTATATACATGTTACAATAAGATCAAAGATAATATTTGCATGTTGGTTTCCCAAGATTCAAACACCTAATATCTAATGAACATAAGAACATCAAGCGTTACAAAGTTCACAATGAATGAGTCCACATTAATGGAAAGTTTGTATTTCATTAACTCAAAATGTTTTTCAGAAAAGAACACAAAGTTTCTTAATGGGAAACAAAGTTTTTGGCACACTAACCTATTTGCTCTTTTAAGTATTTATTCTCCTCTCTCAAAGTCCCCTTTACAAATGACGCACACCCCCTCACTTCCTTTTATAACCCAAAAGTTGGTTACAAAGTAGTTAGGGTTTTACATGATCATTAAATAAGGTACTTAAGTGACCTTTGACTTTTTCAACAACTTTATTAAAGACGCATGCATGACCCAAAAATAGAAATTAATTAAAATATCCATAGTTTTCCCGTACATTCAAAAAACAAATAACAACATCTTTAAAATATACAATAATAATGGAAGGAACATGCAAGAGTTGCCTTATCCATTGAAATGGGGTAACCACCGGAGTTTATCTCAACACGTATGAGAAATGGACTCTCCCAGCAAGTTAGATAATCGAGCTTGAAAATTAACTCCTAGCCCGAAATAGCATTGATGAAATTAGATAATATTTGCATGCAAGATTCAAACACCTAATTTTGCCAAGTGAAAGGATCTAAACCTTCCCAAAGTTGAGAACATGTTTTCTTCATTAACTCCAAAATGTTTTTCACAAAAGGAGGTTCACTTGGTCAAAGAATAGCCTCTCAAAGTCCCCTTTACAATTCAAGAATTCTACTTGGCATATCATTTAAATTAACAATTTTGGATTGAGCGTTCTCAAAAATAGAAGTTCTTTAATTTGATGCACCGCTCCATCTTTAAAAAACAATAATAAATCCATTGAAATGGGGAGTGTACATGTCCTTAAACAATTGTGAAAATTGCTCTTCCACTCGCTCCGATGAACACCTTTAATTATGCTCATTTACTGAGGTTGCGAGGAATCTCAACTATGAATTCTTGAATCAAGGAGAGTGAAGTAAAGGCTCACATTGCACATGCTTTCATAATGGATCATAGAATCCTCGAGAAGCGCTTTCTTGATTTGAGATGCGAGACACCTTTAATTATGCTCCAAAGAAAACATGTCCTCGATGTTCAAATTCGAGAATTCCTTGATTCACCAAAATAGCTAAAATTGAAGATTCCATACTTGTCATCTCCTGTAAATTGGGCAATATATCATCCAAATTTGATATAGTAGAAACAAAAGTTTCTTTGAAAGAAAGAATTGGTTCAAAATACGCACTGACATCTTCATGAAGCTTAACCGCGGTCTTGATCGTCCCCGCCTAAAACGAGAATCTCTGAAAGCCAAGTTTTAGTGACATGGCCTAATGTGTTTATTTCTTTTGACAAATTGAGAGTCTCTTCATCTGGGGCAGCCACTGCATCAGGTATGGGGAAAGTGGATGATATGGGGTTTATCAAATGTTGAACATATTCCACCAATTGATTCTTTTCGGCCTTGAGCTGAGAGTTTTGAGACTTGTATTTCTCAAGTCTCTTTAGCACGATATCAATTGAATCTCGAGCCATCACCATGTCACTTTCTAACGTAGACCTCCCAAGTCCAAGTCTGGAAACTTCATAATCATTAGGTGTCATGGCATCACGCTCCTTATCAACTTGAGGGATGGCGAGATCCACAAACCTATTCCTGTCATTATCCACCATTATTGGAGAAAGCACCTTAGGCTTCTTTGGAATGACATCATTTGAAAGTTTGAAAAGGGCATCAAAATCAATGTCAATTGCCTTGACAACCCTCTTCCTCTTTTTAACCTCAGAATCAACCCAGGAAGGAGTATTATGCACTATTTCCGCATACAAAATCCTAGAGCTCAAATCAATATTCCCATTGTTCCCGACATCATGAGATCCTGCTTGAATCCTATCTACGACCTCAATTTGAGGAGAAACAACCTCAATATCCACCTCCTGATTATTAAGGAGATTTTGGGAAATCCCTTCATGAATTACATGCTCCGAAGTGTTTGATATTTGAATTACCTACACCTGAGTGGATGCTTGTTCGAAGCATGGCTGAGGATCGTTTGCCACTAGCTTCTGAGCACTATTAACGATGTGGGTAGAAGAATCTCTACTCGAGGTAGAAAATCCGGACACACGCTCTCTTCCTTCTTCGGGGTTAGGATCTTTAGATCTTTCTCCTCGTGACACGTTACTTGGCGAAGTGGATTTTGGCAACCACTCCTTTCTTGCTTGTTGTGTATGATTGGATGGTACAGAGGTCGATCGAGAAGAGACTTTGGTCGAATGGAGGCCTCTCGTTGGCAATTTTTGTGATCCCGAAGCATGATCTGGAATTGATTGCAACTTGGCAAGTTCTCTGTCATACCAAGATATGCTTCTTTCAATAATTGGTTGATTCTTGCTATCAAGAGAAAATTCATCTCTTTTGGTCCAGTTGATTCGAGGCAATGGGGTAAAAGCAACTACATCATATGAGGGATCAATGACATCCTCATCATCATTTATGAATGAATCGGGAGGGCTCTTGATGCGGAAGGCCTTGATCTGAGCAAGTGTTAGGCGAGAGTACTCTCATCTTCTTACCTCATGTTCGTCCGAACAAGCAGCCCAGAAATCTTCCATGGTAGGATTATGTTGATACTTTGCTCCCAGAATCTTTTGCATATATCCATTGATATCAAACTGGGCTCTCTTCACATATGGATGGATGGTTATGAGAGCGAACTCTTTTTCCATGAGTTGTGCACTGAAAAGATTTGGACATTGGTATTCCCGATTTGGATTGGGAAATGAATTCCTGAACGGTGCTTGTCACTAAGAAGGCAGTGAACTTGGAATAATTGTCGCGCTAGCTCCATTAATGCCCATCTGTCACTGACGTACTTAGGAAGTTTCCACGGGTACCAACAAAGCCACTCACGCGAATGTAGGAAAAAGATGAAAATTGAATAAACCAGGTTCCCCATTGGGAAATGACACTCATGGCTTCTTTAGAAAACCTTTCCTCAGTATTCCGATTCAGGTTCCGAATCACGCGGAAGGTGAATGCATCATTGACTCTTCTAAAATGGTGAGAACTATTTTTGAAACTGAGTTGAGGGTAATAATGAAAAACACTATTTGACGGCCCCATGACTCCTCTCGTTTCAAGTCCCGAAAATAGCTTTCTTCTTGCTACCGCATAAGTCAGATACGATGTCATGTAGAAGCATCTAGTCATCTTAACTTCTATCAATTGTTTGTGAAGGGTGTTACTGATGATGGTGGCCCAATCCACAAACTCTTTCTTGGCTAGGATGATACAGATAAACTGATACATCCATGGGTGGAAAATCCTAGCAGAGGGTAGACCAAAAACTTGACTTAGGAGAGTAATCATGTCCCCGATTTCTTCCACAAACTCAATGCGTGCAGATTCTTTGGGAAGCTGTCAATTCGAGGTCTCTTGGTTACTAACCAGTTGTTATTAACCATCTTGCTCCATCTCAGGGGTTCTTCATCCCAGAATTCTTGTGCTGACTGGCGAGTGATATCTGCATTCTCGGGAAAGTCGGGTATGCCGAGCAATTCCTCAATGTGCTCTGGTGTGATTAAGAGGAAAGGCTCGCGATTATCTTTAAAAATTCCTCGTCTCTCAGGATCATAATGCTCCGCGTAAGCGATAACCAACTCCGGACACTGCACCGAGATAGGAAATGTTGTTGCTTGGGGTAGACCACTATGGTAAAGTCTATCTGAGAAAATGGTTTTGCCTTCAGTTTTCACCCGCTCACAGAATTGTTGCATGTTGATGTGACCCAGATTTGTATCAGTGATGTTGTCATATGCTGACTTAATGGAACTGGGAGGGATAATTCCTTGAAATTCATACTTTAGGCGGATTTGTTTGATTTCTCCACTGGCTTCCTCGATCTCCCTGCAGATTTGTTAGATTTCTCGGCCATTATGAATTTCACAGAAGAATGACTCGGGCACGCAAAACAATGCAAGCGGGGTCGGGTCTCAGTCTCCAAAACCCCGTCGAGTGCAAGAAAATATGACTCACTTTAATTTTATTATTATTATTATTATTTAAAAACAATAATAATAATAAATAATAATCCCGGTTACAAAAATTATTATATATATTTTTTAAATAAAGTCGAGCAATTCGGGTTACAATTTTTATAAAGCGGCAATATGAGTTCGATATAGAGCTCGGATCAGTTTGAGATGAAACTCGATGTTGGAGGCAATAAAAATATCTCGTTTTGATTTTCTTCACGTGTTTGATCATGCATGATCTCTCCCTTACATCGATGTTTTTGCATGTAACATGAACTGAAATCCTCGAACTTGAAGATAACTTCAGTTTCTGCGAATTCCCTGTGGCAATCTTCTCTGGAAAATGCGTTGGAATTGAAGGGCTTTTTTTTTAAAAAAATTAAACTGCCTTTCTTATCTTCCATGTGGGCTTGTTCTTTCTGGCTGGGCGTTGGAATTCTGTGTTCTTTCTCTTATGCGAAGGCGTCTAAAACTGTAGCGCGTGAGTATTCTCCTTTTTCTTATTTTTGGACTGTCCTCTTTCTTTTAATGAATGCGTGGAGCAGCTTTATTTCTTTTCTTTAGACTGTTCTCTTCCTTGCTTAGCTCCCCTTGCTCTTTGGCACGCGGAACTTGTTTTTGAGTTTAGCATGGGCAGCCTTCTCCAAAAAAATGTGTGGCCAAGTTCTTTGATTTTATTTCCTGCGTGGAAGATGCAAATTTTTACTAAGCGTTGGGTTTCTTTGGGCATGCGTTGAACTGCCTGTGTTAGCTTTGGCGTGGATTCCTTGCTGGACTGTATTTTTTATCTTTATGGACAGCTCCACCTTCTCCTTGGCACGTGGAAACCCTCCTACAGCTGCATGGTCTTTGGTGGAATTTGCTGAAGACTCCTTTCTTACTTCTTCCTCCTTGGCCAATGCGTGGGATTTGCAAGTTGTCCTTTCTTTGCTTTGGCCTATGCGTGGAAACTAACTTTTCCCTCTCCCTGCTGCGTGGAGATTTGGTGGAATTTGTGGTCACTTGTACCTCCTGCGTGGAAAAGTTTGGAGCTTTGTAAACCTGCATAGAAATTGTCTTTGTATTTCCTTTGGCTGTGTGTGGACAGACTTTTGAAGAATGCGTGGAAATAATGACTTCTTTTCTATTTTAGACTGTCTTCTCCTTTGAAACCTGCACAGATCTTTGTCTTTCTTCTCACCTGTTGTCTCTTTCCTCCAACCTCCAGCACGTGGAAACTTTGTTTTTGTTTTATTTTATAATCAAACTCCTTCACCAATGCGTACGGCTTTGGCTTTTAGATCTGCGTGAAGCTTTAGGAAATAATATTCTTGTTTCTTACACTGCCTGGTGAATGCATTGATTTTTATGGCTGTGTTTTATCCTTTGCAATGGTCTCACAATATTGTGGGATGTGATAAAATATTATGTTCTTTAGAAGAAGTGAGAAGCTTCGTACGACTCTTTCCACCGAGTCTGACGGAGGAATTTATGAAGGCTAAACCAACTTCCCTTCTTCCCGGGTAGTGGAATTAATTGCTAGGGGAAATGGGGAAAGCAACGGCCAATTGCCAACGGGAATGGCAAAGTGGGTTGGCAATCTCCGTTCAATTTCCCCATGTGGGAAATTGGGAGATTTCTTGCCCGTTTGCCAATCCATGATTTGGCAATTGGTGGAGAAAATCCCACAAGTGGGAAATTAAAATAAAATTGCCAGGAAAAGGGAAATCCGGGCTTGGGAAGCCAAATTGGCATTCCCGGCAGTTAGAAGCACAAAGCTTACTTCCCCGACAATAAAATAAAAATTTGTCGAATGAATTTTAATTAATATTTATTTAATTAAATACTCCCAAGTTATTTAAAAATTAATTTTATCAAACAAAGAGCAATTAATTAATTAATTAATTTTAATGTAATTTAATGCAATTTAAAGCCTGGCGGGAGGAGTTCTCGCCGAAATGGACGAAACGAAGACCGGATCGATCACAAAAATGAGACGGTCGTCATGAGGGTGATAAACCACGCAAAGTAACACTTTTGAAAAATTTCAAAATTTCCATTTTTTTATTTTTTAATCAAATTTGCAAAGTCAAAATTAGCTAATAACGAGGACCTCACTATCATATTTTGTTGCCACGCATACTCGTAGTCGTTGGGTCGCGTATCCACTTTGGTTGGGACACGCAAGCGCCAATTGGGCACGCAAGTGTCTATGTTAAAATTGAAAAAAATTCGAGCTGTAAGATCAAAATTTCTGGTTTTGTTGGTTGTTTGCAGGTTCTAACAGGTGATTGCAGGGTTCTTTTTTATTTTGTTTTGACTATCTTAGTTAAGTGTTTCATTTTTTTAGTTGATAGAGGTTTTCGAAGTGTGTATGCTCTTCCCTCACACCTTATGATCATATCATTGTTATTCATCATTTGACATTTATTTAGGATTTGGAGCTAGTGTAGCTTCTTCTCGCTAGACTTAATAAGCTTTTTCTCTTCGCAAGCTCAAGGATTGCATCCAACATGATGTATGCATGTTTGGTATGATGTATCGCTGGTAATGGCTCGTAATGGTTCGCGAATGGCTCGTGCTTGGTCTGTGAGGGCACGTTTGTCTCTGGTTCGTGGCTCTGGTTCGTAAGGGCTCGTTTCTCTGGTTTTTCGCTACTCGTGGCTCGTATCTGTGCACGAGGTCACATTTCTTCTTGTCGCAACTCGTGAGACAGTTCTACTGGGTGTTCTTTATGCCCTCGACTGTGTTGCTTCCATCAGTCACGTTTCTTCCTCCACGATTGTGTTTCGTGCCCTCACCGTGTTGCTTCCATCATTGGCTTTGTCTTGCTTCCACGACTGTGTTTCGTCAACTTCGTGGGTATGTTCGACTCCTCTGCCCTACGTCTATATCTTTCTCGAGGGAATTCGTATTTGGTTTTTCGTGCCCTTGAAGTCACCCAAAAATACTGAAAATTGGCTGCTTCAATTCATAAAAATCAGAATATGATATAACAAAACAAACCAGATCTGAAACACCTTCAAACAACTCAAATTTATGCAAGAGATAGGTCGCTCCAAGCTGAAATAATGTAGGAAACACATCTGCACTTTCTTCCCTTCAAACCCTTGTACCAAATCTGCAAAATCTTCTCTATTCACTACTGAAAATAACTAAAAATCTATGCAAAAACAATGGAATTCCTTGTGTATAAATTCCTCACAAACTCTTGGGGTTTTCGTCCACAAGAGAGGTAAATTCTAAGGGTTTCGTCCTTAGAATAATTTAGACAAAAACTCAAAGCTTCAAATACAATTCAAAAATTAGAAAATGATCAAGTGTGTCTTCTCCAAGCAATTCCCATTGCTTAAATAGAAGAATTGGGCCTAGTGGCCACCTCCAACAACCAATCACATTTTCCTTCCTTATTAAATGCTTCCACCAACCACTTTTCTTCTCTAGGCCAAGTCGCATTTTCTTAAGAGGAATAACTTATGACCCAAAAGTTTTTGCCTTCCTTTAAATATTTTTGCCTCCTAGTGCAAGTCGCACTTTTCTAGAAATAAACAATTTTAGCTAAGTGTTTTTATCATTTGGTTCACTTTTCTATTTTTATTAAGTCCATAATATTTTATTATAAGTGTTTTTATAATATTTTATTTATTTTTGCACTTTATAATAAAATAATAGAACTTAAGTCACCCTTGTGTTCACCCCTTTAGCCATCGGGTAGAAAAAATAGGCTAAGGGTCTTCGATTGGGAAGGAGATATTACATACCACTATAATGTCCTTGTCCGGACTGAAGCTAAAAAACAAAGGAAATAGCACAAAACCCAATTGGAAGTAAACTGAATTTTACTATAGTCAATCTGAAAATATCATAAACATGTTGGCGAAATAATTTGTCATGAAGGAAAATTGTGGTATTTCACCAACACTCTGGAACTAGGTCCCTCTACTTGAATGGGGAAGCTCCATTAATTGAAAACAAGAAAACATATATACACTACTCTAATTGCGGTGGTGGCCTTACGACTGGGGAACACACAAGAATACTTCCCTATACATGTGGCAAAGTGTTTGTGTCAAACACAAGGGAGGATTTGTGAGAGAGAAACCATATGCAGAGTTTGCCAACATAAAATCAAGAGTAGTTCCATGCATTCAATGAGAAGAAACCATGAGAATCAACAAGGAACAAAACACAAAAAGCACAAAGTCTTAATGCATAACATTCAACAAGTACATTGCTCATGGATTATAGTTGAGATGGAGAGGAAACATAAGAAAAGAAAATAGAGGAAATTTGATCACTTGTTTCTAGAAAGAGTATGGGAGCTAGTAAACAAGATTAACCATCCCTTTACAATGAGGAGATCATCTCCTTTTATAGCTTTTCAATTCAACCCTTCATCTACCCCCCACATGATTGTTCATGTCCTTATTCAACTTGTGACTCTGTCTTCCTAGGATGTGAGAAAATAAGTCCCCTTTTTATAAATCAAAAGGGACTTTTACAATTCACCATTAGAGTCACTTAAGTGAATAAGACAAATTACAATGATTGCTTACAACAAATAATTAGAGAAGGGGAGAGAAGAGGAAAAATAAAAGACAAGAGGAAAGAATAAATGCTCCAAAACATGGATGAAGATGCCTCCTCCTTCGATGAAGATCCACTCTAAAGAGGTTGAAGATGACAACTTGATCCATGATGGCCCTCTGCAACACTGCTATGCTCCGCTGATGAAGATTGCTCCTTTGGACACCTTTGCCCCTTGCGAGACTCCTTGAAATGATGACTTTTCTGCAATCACTGTTTGGATGCACCGAGATGGAAAGTGATGAGCACTGATGAGTAGACCATTGAGAAACATGAAGGATGACTCCCTCATTGAGAAAATCCTTCTAATCCTTGATACACTATCACATCTTCATGACCAACCATTCACATGGGAGAAATTAAATGCACTTTGTTTTGGTGTCTCAAGATTTTACCTTGAAATCTGAGACTACCCCATGTTAAAAAAAAAATTACTTTTAAAATAATGGGTCGTTTTGTGTTTTTATTGCCAGAAAATGTTTATATTGCGTCAAGATATTCCCAAAGAGTCATATAAGCCAATTTCGACAAATACCCAGATGCCCAAACTCGTTATATTTTGTCGCTGGGGTTTGCCTGCGGAAATTTTTATTTAATTATTTTAAGCCCTGTTTGAGGTAAATTGTGCTCCGATTTAACCCTGTTGAGGTTTTACATGTCAATATTCCCATATATCCAGTAGGGTTTTAACCAAGAATGAATCTGGGCTTTATATGTGACTTTTGGCAACATTTTGCATTTTTGGTTTTTTCGTTTTGTTTTCTGTGAAATATCTCTAGGTCAATTCCTTTGTCAATTCAGTCTGTTTTCTTGCCTGGAGTATCTAGAGATCATCTACGGACGTCATGCCAGAAGGAATTTGCCACAGGAGGTCTGGTTCTCTCTAAAAAGACGAAGTCATGCACAAAAAGGCCTCTTCTGGGCAAGTTGCATTTTTGGGAAAGGAAGGTTTTAATCTATAATGAGATTTTGGAAGTGCAAGGGTGGGAATTTTTGCACCTGTATGGTAGGGTACTTTTTCCCATGGAAACAAAGTCACTTAAGTCATGATGGGAAAATTAGAAAGGCGGGCGAGAATTTCTTATCCGCCCTCAGCAGGTGAAAAATCTCATTCGAAATAAAAGAAAATCACTTAAGGCATCGATGGGAATTTCTTACCGACTTGCAGGTAAAAATCTCATTATTAAAGTCAAACAACTTAAATGGATAATGGGATTTTTGGAGGTGCGGTGCAGGTGAATAATCCCATTGGAAATTGACTTTTAAAAATAGGAATTAGCCATGCAAAAAGTGCGACCCCTTTTGGAATAGAAGGATAGCTTTAATTGCATTTATTAATTGTTTCTATTTCCAAAATTGGCGCCCAAGCATGAGGAAAAGTCAACACAGGATAAGAGGATAAAGAAAATTGGAAATAGAATTCTAAAATTAAATAAATTTAATTTATTTAATGCAGCCCTATCTCATGCAAAAAAGTGCAACCCACCTAGAGGAGGAATAATACTTTTTAAAGTATTTATTGATGGAATTAATTCCTATTTTTGGCGCATGAGGTCAAAGCATAGTGTGAAGTCAATGTAGACTGGAAGTAGAAAGCTAAAATTAAATAAATTTAATTTATTTAATGGCAGCCATGAGCATGCACAAAATAGGCGCCAAATTGAAGAGAAAAGCATGTTTATTAATTAATTAATTGCCAGGAATAGGAGAGGCAATTATTAATTATAGAATGATGAAGGTTATATAAGCATGGGCTGCCATATTAATGAAGTAATTAATTCTTCTAGCAAAGGAGTGCAGCCTAGGCAATTTTGGCGCCCAAAAAGGAGGAATTTTGCTCAGAAAAAGGTGTTTTCATTGCCAGAAAGCTTCAAAGTTTGGCACCTAGGTTTGAAGGAGCTTGATTTAAGTCTGATTAATTGTCTGCATAGTGGTACAGGTGCCCAGGTGAAGTTGACAATATTTATGTTTGCTTTGCATGCAAGCAAAGCCTCAAATTTTAGGGCAGCGGGCTTTATATGCAGATTTTTATGATAAAAATCAAGTGTTCATGCTCTGGATTCCGTCTTTGTCTGAATTAATTGCAGGTATTCATTACAGGTGCTTATATAATTGAAAGGGAGCTTAAATCAATGTCCAATACATTGAATATATCTTCCGAATCTGAAGAAATTCTCAGATCTGCACCAATTGTAAAGAATTCGGCTGAATAAAAAGAAAAAGAGTTGCTCAGACAAAGATTGCTCTGGCCATGGCGAAGCATGATGAAAGAAAAGGATCAGCAGAATCATGCATAGCTTCCAAATCCCAGATCCAGATCCATAATTGCAAAGGCTTCATCCTCTTGTTTCGAATGCAGCCCGTGAAGAAGTCAATGCATGGAGAATTCCTTCCAGGACCTTGTGCATGTTTTCTCAATCTTCCAGTTGAAGCCTTCATTGAATTTGCATTCACTCTGGTGCTTTCTGAATTTTTAATTGCTCATATATGCAATTAAAAATAAAAATGATGAGTTATTTACGGCAAACATTGCACCGATGCATGTACTAGAGAAGAACTGCAAAAGCTTCGAGGATAAGATGGAAGACAAGTCAAAGGCAATACCCGCAAGCAAATCACAGTTCATTTGCTTCAGATCCACCACCTGATCCTTCGAGGATCAAGTTTGGTGAGAATCAAAAGGCAAAAGAATCAACAGTTGCATGCAATATGAGAAAAAGAACAAGATTGCAGCTTTCCTCTTTCTTGTTCTTTCTCTTATTTCCCAACAAAGTAATTGAGCGATCAATTAAATTATAAAACTTAAGTGATCGGTTTAAAAGACATTACTTGAAGAAGTCAACTACTTGGAAATAGGTCGCGAGACATACAAAATAGAAGGTTCTATCTTGAGTTGCAAATCATGCATGTCATGCAAAGAGGAATTCCAAGAGGGAGATTGTCAATTGTTTCCTTTCCGACTTCCACATGTGTCAATTCAACTAAAAGCTTCCTATTTGTAATTTCCCCTCTACATGTTATAAGTAGAGGAAGAACCTACGGGTTAAACAATCAGAATTTGTAAACAACATTCTTGTGTTCCAGACTTTGTGCTAAAATCCTTGATAGCTATTTGAAGCAAAGGAATAGAAAGGAGCAGATTTTGAAGAACTTTGTGTCGACGGTGCATTTTGTTTCTAACTTTTTGTCTTAGATCTACTTATAAACTGTGTTATTCTAGATCTAGATTTGAAAGTTGCCTTTGCTTATAATTCTGTGTGTTAATATCTATTGGTTTTGTCTATGTGCATGCAATCAACTCTATAATCTATTGATTGGGTTGCACATCTTCCCTCTTTCTTTCCTGTGTTTTTATTATTTCCTTCTTCATTAGATATTTCCTTTCTTTAATAGTTGTTTACTTGCTGCAAAACTATACAACTATGGTTCATGAGTTGCATGGTTAAAGTAAAACCCTAAATAGATACTAACATGTTTAATTGACAAATCTTACACGGGAGCCTCACCGGTAAATGAGGGAGATTTATCTCATGATTGCCTAGGTTTTCAGCTATGCAGAAAATCTAGCCAACAGTTTTTGGCGACTCCGTTGGGAACAACTATCTTTGCAGATCAGAGCTTGTCTTTTGCAGAGCAGAGTTTATTCCCATTCAACTCTCAACTTGGTTGAACATCCATTCACCCGATCTGTGAAGGCACAAGGAAGGACTGATCATTTCTAGCGATTGCAGGAGCAATTCAATTTCAATCATCCTCCTCAAGTTAGAAGCCGCAGATCTAGCCTTTCGCCAAGAAGAAGAGTGCAAACTTATCCAGATCCGGATCATCTTCAAAGATAATCCGGTAGCTGGAATTATTCATCAAGTCTACTCTCGGAGAAGACGTGCCCTGTTCATCATGTTGAACCAGAACCCACCTGCAACACCTATTCCATGGGGTGCAACCTTTGGACCTTTGAATCGACTCCTATGCATGATCTACCTAAAGGGACGAGAAAGAATTTTCCAAAATTCTTTGGAGATGGCAAGCAGAATCCAGATGATCACCTGGCTGCGTTCTTTATATCCTGTGGAGTGCTCGCCGTAGAACATGAAGATGTATCTCGTCAACTCTTCAGAGACTTTGCATGACTTGGCCGTAGAATGGTCCTATTGACTAGCTCCTGGCACCATAACAAATGGAGCTACTATGCGGGATGCGTTCCTAAAAATATTCAAGGCAAAGAAGATTCCAATACATTGATAACTCAACTGACTTAGTTGAAGAAGGAGCCACATGAGCACATGCGGGATTTTATTGCAAAATTCAAGATTACTGTACAAAATTCCGGCTTCTTCTCTGAATGATGAGAATCAAAAGGTATTCTTCATCAATGTTTTACTTCCTGAAGTAAGCTATCAACTGCGAAGAGCACGTCCTGTTGACTTGTTAGCAGCCCAAAACATGGCGGTTGAAATTGAAGACCTCATCATGGTAAAGAGCAACACTTCTAGAGCTGAAAGTTCATCCTCTGCTACTACTTCCGATTCATTACTACAAAAATTAGCAAATGAGATGGTGCAGATAAAGAAACAAATGGCTCAAATGGCTCAGGCAACAATATTGCCCCTGCTCGAAACTTCAACAACCGGAACCGCATTATTGGTTCCCAAAGATTAGCAATTGAAGTTGCTCCCAGAAACAACATGGAGATGAATGAAGACTAGGAAACCGACGCTTCACCACAAAGGCAGATCAGCTCGAAGATGATGATTTTGTAGGTCCTGCTGGCGACTCCAACATTAATTACCTTAACTACAAATCTAAACATGACTATGAGGGCTTCTTGAAGACGATCATGGTCATGCATATGTAGTACTTACAAGATCACAAACTCGCCAAGCTGAGGCATTAGCAGATGAGCAAAGAAGGGGCATCCCTTTACCTTCTTCCTTAGCTCCCAAAGTAAGCATGCGAGTTCTTCATCTCAACCACAAAAAGCTCAGGTATCTGAATCTATTCCTTCTTTTGACATTATTGATCATGTCAAGAAAACTAGAGTTCAAATGTCAGAAGCTGAATACTTGAGAGCCTTTCCTGAGTAGTTAAATAGGCTAGTCAAATATGTACAATCACCAAGACAATCCAATACATCAAAAGGCCTTTTGCCTAAGCCCAAGGATACTCCTCCCCAAAACAACATTGCAGTTGTTAAACCCTCATTATCTTCTAAAAGAGTAGAACCTTTCTATGTCTCCTATTGCTTAATGGTTTCAAGTTAAGCAATTGCATTCTAGATTCGGGTGCTTTTGACAATGTCATGCCAGCTAAAGTTGCAGATGCTCTTGGGCTTACCCTGACAAAGACCATAAAAAGGTGGTATTCCATGGAGAGACAAGTCCCTTTAATCGGACAAATCAAAGATGCACAAGCTGTTATGGCGGCTTTTCCTGAGAAGAAATTAAAGATGACAATCTTAGTTGCCGATATTCCGATCTCTTACGGGATGTTCTTTGCGAAACTTCTGCAAAGAGTTGGGGGAGAAGTAAAGATGGATTGGTCATGTGCCCATATTCCTATCAAAGGGATTAAACAAAAGCTAGATCCAGAAAAGAAGTCCAAGTACACAGTGACAAAATCTGAGGATCCTAGATCTCGGAATTTTTTTCAGAATCGACCGGGGTCTATTTCTTGGAAATGGATAAAGATGTACCAGACGAGAACTTGACAGAGCTAGAGCCGCGAAGGAAGAAGAAAAAGTTTGGACTCGGAGTTTAAAGGCACCTGTTGTTCTTTTGGATCAGGAACCGGCATTCTATTAATATCTCCAGATCATGAGATATTCTCATACTCCCACAAGCTGATGTTCAAGAACACCAATCATATGGCGAAGTATGAAGCATTGCTTCTAGGAATGGAGCAAGCTAAAAAGAAATGAGTAAAACTCCTCAAAGCCCAAGGAGATGTTGAACTTCTAGTAAAGCAAGTTCGAGGGAAAGATCAAATCAAAGGAGATAAGATGAAGCATTACAGAGATAGAATGCTTTCTGCCACACTGGATTTTGCAGCCTTCTCTATCGACTTTATTCCAACCAATCAAAATTCCAAGGCAGACTCTTTAGCAGTCACGACTATACTATTGAATCCGGATAGACCACCGTCCATATTCAGACAAGGATACTATAAAGTGGAGATGGTCTACCGCCCCAAAGTCCCCAAACAAACAACTGCATGTTTGAAGCAAGAGAACCTTGACAGGTTGTGTTTAAGGAAGTAAATCACCACCACGACAAACAATCACAGGAAAAATTGATCCAGGTTATGATGATAGTAGTGGAATAATCCAACCAAAAGGTAACAAAATCCCCAAGGGTTTAGTTTCCTTAGTGAAGACTTTCGACAAGCATGATCGGTACCTGAATAAGAACAAAGAACATGGTGATAGTGAATCAGAAATGCAGCAAATAAATCTGGGAACGGAGCAAGTTGATGCAGACTTATCCACCACAGAGAGAAGAAAGGATGAGCCACCACGGATATGCGTTGATAAGGACTTGCCCAAGGTATTTGACAAGAAGGCCAGAGAAAGGAAGTTTGAGATCGGAGACTGGGTACTCTGGTGGGACAAGAGACATGAACCGAAGGGCATGCACGACAAATCTGATTCACTCTGGAAAGGGCCCTTCATGATCAAAAGAGATGCCGGAATGGACACTTTCTTCCTTGCCTACCAGGATGGAATTGAGTTACCACTGCCTTTCAACGGCAAAGCATCTGAATCTTTTTGGACATAAAAAAGCAAGGTAAAACCTGTATGTATATAAATAAAACTTTGTTGTTTTTCCTTTTCTTTTTGTTGTGTTGTTTTGTTTGCCTGACCCCGAGCCCAATGGACAAGACACGAAACCAGAGAAGTTAAGATCTCATCTTTACTCCCGTCCTTTTGATAGAGGCAAAGATGTCGACAGACTTTGAGCCATCAGTGTCTCAAGATTTTACCCTGAAATTTGAGACTACCCCATGTTAAAAAAAAATCGTACTTTTAAAATAATGGGTCGTTTTGTGTTTTTATTGCTAGAAAATGTCTGTATTGCATCAAGATATTCCCAGAGAGTCATATAAGCCAATTTCGACAAATACCCAGATGCCCAAACTCGTTATATTTTGTCGTTGGGGTTTGCCTATGGGAAATTTTTATTTAATTATTTTAAGCCCCGTTTGAGGTAAATTGTGCTCCAGTTTAACCCTGTTGAGGTTTTACATGTCAATATTCTCATATACCAGTAGGGTTTTAACCAAGAATGAATATTGGGCTTTATCTGTGACTTCTAGCAACGTTTTGTGTTTTTGGTTTTTTTCTCATTTTGTTTTCTGTGAAATTTCTCTAGGTCAATTCCTTGCCAATTCAGTTTGTTTTCTTGCCTGGAGTATCTGGAGATCATCTACGGACGTCATGCCAGAAGGAATTTTCCACAGGAGGTTTGGTTCTCTCTAAAAAGACGAAGTCATGCACAAAAAGGCCTCTTTTGGGCAAGTCGCATTTTTGGGAAAGGAAGGTTTTAAGCTACAATGGGATTTTTAGTAGCAGCAGGCAGGTGGGAATTTTGTACCTACCTGGCAAGGTACTTTTTCCCATGGAAGCAAAGTCACTTAAGTCATGATGGGAAAATTAGAGGCAGCAGACAGGCGGGAATTTCTTACCTACCTTGCAGGGTGAAAAATCTCATTCTGAAATAAAAGAAAATCACTTAAGGCATCGATGGAAATTTTTACCCGACTTGCAGGTAAAAATCCCATTATGAAAGTCAAACAACTTAAGTGGATAATGGGATTTTTGGAGCTGCGGTGCAGGGTGAATAATCCCATTGGAAATTGACTTTTAAAAATAGGAATTAGCCATGCAAAAAAGTGCGACCCCTTTTGGAATAGAAGGATAGCTTTAATTGCATTTATTAATTGTTTCTATTTCTAAAATTGGCGCCCAAGCATGAGGAAAAGTCAACACAGGATAAGAGGATAAAGGAAATTGAAAATAGAATTCAAAATTAAATAAATTTAATTTATTTAATGCAGTCCTCTCTCATGTGAAAAAAAGTGTGACCCGCCTAGAGGAGGAATAATACTTTTAAAGTATTTATTGATTGGTTTGAAGGCATATTGCAGATTTGGAAGAAGAGAAGTCATTTTCAAATTTTTATATGCATTGTTGAGCCTCTCGCTAGGTGGAGCGACTTGCACTAGTGTGTTATTTGGTGCCTTCTAGGCATGAATCTAACATTTTCTTTCATATTCAGGTTTGTCACTATTTTTAAGGCCGTAATCAATAATTCTTTGTGGAGTTTGGGGTTTGTAAAACCTCATTTCATAATTTTTATCGAGCTATACTTTGGTGATTATAATTAATTTTCAGCAGTGTTTTCTATCAAATTTCATATTGGAAATTGGTTTGGTTGATGCCTAAAATATTTATTTATATATTGGCAAAGTTATTTGAGGAGTTTAAAGTGTTTTTAATCCATTTTTGTACTGTTCTGAAAATTTGATCGCTGATTTAAACTGGGTCTAATTTTCAATTTGTTGGTCTACAAATCATATTTGATATTATTGGGATTTGTGTTAATTCTTTGTTCTTCATTTTTGTCCCAAAAAGGGATATTACGTTGGTATCGAGTTTCGGTCTTCCCATCCTCAAGGTTTGAAAATCAAAAGGAATGGATAGAGTTTTCAGCAATGCTAGGCTCGAAAGGCTTGCCCTAGCGCAAGAAAGAATGGCCAATACAATGGCCCGGATGATCCATACCATTCGAGATTATAATAATGAGAAGATCTCTTCAAAGGAAGTCACTAATCCTAAACCATCTAAAGGAAGCAACATCGTTACATGGTATGAAGAGTATAGAGCTCTTTTGAAGAAAATCCGTGATGTCTTACCTTTTGCAGAGTTCATGGAGTTGGAGACCGAAAGTGTTGGAATTGCACAGGTCAAAACCCTAAGCAACAAGGAAGGGGTCAACCCTCCCTAGGGACCCCACACTCAAGAGTGTGGATGCGGTGCATAAAGAAGGGCTTGAAGGTAGATGGTTCTCAAGTCCCCATGACAAAGGTTGGAGCCTCAACGGTCACACACATGCCGGTGAAAAATTAGGTCTGCACTTTGAGAGAAACAGAGCCATAAAGGATGAAGATTCAGCCCTTGATCCCATCATTTTTCCGAATAGGCATCATTATGAGGTAATTGTTAATCATTGTTTGACTAATATTGATAATATTTCAGCGTGTGTGGATTCCAAGATTGAAAAGGAGGATGATGAACAAGTGGGGTAAGAAAAAGGGATGATTGGAAACCATTTTTCCAAGAGACGTGTTAACAATCAGCTTATTAGACTGTTTAGTACAGCAGCACCTAAGAGTCAAGTTAAAGGTGTTCATGGCTTGGGAAAGGACCACACAGAGACTCCATGCATGTGCCATCGGGGCATGGACAAATTCAAGATGGAAAGATAAGATGGGTATGCCTACTTCCCTAAGGATAAGGAGGAAGATAGATTTGCAGCAGCTAGTTACTAAGAGGGAGCAGCCCTTGGGAGTCTTAGAACCCCCAACCCTCTTGCCAAATTGGATCCCTTGACTGATTTTCAGAACAACTTGAAGACATAAAAGTTTGAGGAAAATGGGGATCATGAGCCTAGAAAAGAGAGGGAAATCATTAAGTACAAGTTGGAAGGTATAAATCCGTTGATATTTCATGATGATTCTGTGATTTCTAATGATGACACATTATAGGAGAATAAAGAAGAAAAATTTGATTCACAAGATGATGAAGGGAAGTTGATGGTTGAAGCCCAATTGCCAAAAGACAACCGGAGGTACGAAAATAATTTATATTTGTTGCTTTCTACCATGTCATTTCAGATTTATGGTCATGGGAAATTTGTTGAAAGGGATGACCTCGGGGAAAATGTGATGCTCCAAAGCAAATCACGGCAAATGGGAAGTCTTCATGATGCTACGGGTGATGACAAATCAGATTTGCATAGGGTCCATGGACCAAGACTTTTGGGTGACCTTGTTGGGGGTCATGTGGATGAAGAGGGTGTTTTTTTGGATGACTACAATCACTTTCAGTTCGCTGGAATTTTCAAAACAGCAGTCAATAAGAAGCAAATTGATGGTGTATATGACTCCGGTAAGAACCATAAAGATATTCTCAGGCAAGTATCAACAAAATATTGTTAAAGCCAACGCGAGAAGAGACTCATTTGTTGAACCTAAGATGAAGAGGAAGGTTGATCCTAGTTCAGAAATTCCGAGTCACACAGTTAGGAGTGTGGAGGACATCCCAACCATCCCTCATCCAGCAAGGATTAGAGAACACGTTGAGGGCAGGCCAAGGTATGATCAGATTTCATATCTGTTAACTTTCCCTATGTCACTGCAATATATTTATTGTCTTGGGAAGCATGTTGAGATCAATATGAGGAACTTGTAGGATAGCTTTTGCCACTTAGACCTTTCCTTGCAAGGTTATGTGGGCATAAAATCTTGGGTTCCAGTTGACCTCTTGTATTGTAAGGAGGAAGTATTTGATATTGTTACTCCATGCACATGGTTAGAGAAAAAAATTGATGGAGGATTGTTTTGATATCATTATGTATTCTAACAAAGTTGTGAAGGACTCTACCCTTCATGGACAAGGCTTCACAAATCAAGGAAACTAATGGCTACTCCATGCCATGCACAAGGTGCCCCCAACTCATTTCCACATTAGGAAAGCAAGAGGTATGTGATGATCTTTATATGATTGGCATAGCTGGTATCTAGCTTGTGTTTAGAGTTCAATGGTTACATTCATTGGGAAAGTTCTCTCTCAACTCCCCCAAGTATGGAGTTGAGCTTCATGGATAAAGGCAAGAAGGTGATATTTCAAGCTGAGTATGAGTTTACCAATGTTGTTTTTGACGAAGCGACAGTGGGTCAAGGTAAAGATTTCAGTTTTCTCTTTACTTATGGAAGGGAAGGAATTTGATGAAGGAGAATGTTAGCATGACATGTTTAAGGCAACATAAGCTGAATGGGAATTCTGATTTTCTTTTATATGAATTGCTAACCCATGCTTCCATGAAAGAACCAAAAAAATATGTGAAAGGGGAAGAAATCATGATGAACTTTCAGCTGCTCACATGACAGTCAAAGAGGAGAATGATGGTTCTACTTTTCAGTTGTATGGCCCCATTATGAGGTATGAATTTTGTTTTGACTACCTTGTTTTCAGTTCAGCTGAATCACACAACGTTTGTAGGTATCAAGAGCTCCAAATTTTAGAAGAACTGTTGGTGAGAAAATTTGTCAGTTGGGCAAATTAGGTGTCTCCACCAACGATCACAGGGCTACGCCCCTCTGCATTGAATGGTGTAGCTCCCATTATTGAATGTGACTAATCTAAACTTACTCTAATTGTTGTGGGTTGGCCAAAAGGTCGGGATCACACAGGACTCCACCGAACTCGTGGCAAAGAACTTGTACAAGGTACAAGTGAGGAAATCACAACAAGAGTAGGCCAATTGCAGAGTTCACACCCAGTAACCGAAGTAGCTCAACATTCAATATAGACGAAAGAAACAATGAAGCTAGTGGGACCAATGAATTAAAACACAAAGTTACTAGATTCATCTATCGAGGATGCAAAGTTTCTCTCCAACACTATACTTGCAAAGTGCATAAAAGAGAGAAGTAGAGGAATACAAGAAAAGGAAAATGGAAGAAATGTAGCCTTTATTTCATGTGCATTGGTGATACAAAGCTCAACAACATATCACAATCCACTATTGCTACAAAGTATAAAATTTTTAGGATCCTTTGGAATGGAGAAGCCATCCCAATTTATAGCAATGTGAATTGACTCTTCGCCTACCCCCCACATGACTCTTCGTGGTCTCATTCAACTTGTGACTTTTCGTCTTCCTAAGAAGTGAGAAATAAGTTCCCTTTTATAAATTAAAGGGACTTTTACAATGTAACTTTATAAAGTCACTTAAGTGAATGAGACAAAATACAATGATTATGCCCAACGAAGAATTAGAAAAGGGGAGAAAGAGAGAAGAAAGGAGAGGTTGTCACATCGATGAAGAGGCTCCCGCGATGAAGAACTTGTTGATGACGATCACAATCTCCTCCTTTGGCATGATGCATGGACCCCTCGGGTTGCCAAATGAGTGTTTAGAAACATTGTTGAGAGATCCCTCGATGTAAGCTCAAGATGACCATAGGCATTGCTCATGATGATCCCTTGATGCTCGATTGATCAACTCCCTTAGCTCACTGAGCTCACTCCAACCAGCTCATCCATCTTGCCAAAACTCGTTTGGTTTACCAACTCATCTCACTGTAATCCAACTAGCTAACTATCTCGGCCGCAACCAACTCACCAAGCTCACCGGCTCGGCTCGGGCCAACTCAATCTTATCACTTCAACCAACTCATCTTGATGAGGTGATGATGTTTTCAAGCCCATATGATAAGCATGATGACTTACTCTGATGAATCAATGGAGTCCTTGACGCTCTTTGAATTTTTCCAGTTTGCTCGATGGTCCGGACCATAGTAGGAAAACTCGCCAAAACCAAAACTCTTGAGACCCCCAAAAAACTCGCAAAAACTCGCCAATATTCGCCAATACTAGGAATACTCGTGCAACTTAAAAAATACTCAATTTTTTTAAAAACATAAATTTTAAGCAACACATAGCTACAAAATGTATCAAATGAGCCCATAAAATGTGTGGAGAAGTGTTTTCTATTAGATTTGAATATAAATACAATACAAAATCGCATCATCATGCGAATACGACAAATCTGCTCGATAAGTAATATGAATTTATGATGATTGACATTGAAAAATATCATCATAAATTTCATATCTACGCAAGTTACAATATAATAATGAAATTACATTTTCCTCTTCCCCAATCTAGAGAAAAATTGGGGAGAGGGTCTAGTGCCTCTGGCTCCACTAGTCCCCACACTCGGCTGCGTCTCCACGCTCCTCCTAGAAGGCTGCGAATCTGGCTCGATCATAGAACTAGATGGTGGTGCTGGTGGCTCCTCTGCTGCATGTTGGAGATCACCTCCAAAGATGTCATCCACTCCAATATCTCCTCGGAGTCCTGCTAGTGCTTCTCCCTCCATAGCCTCCCTCTCAAAAGAAGCAATCTCGTCCGCTGTGAATGCAGGGTTTTCCTCTTCTTGCCCAGTCCACTCACTGTATGGATCTATCTCATCCAAATCAATGAGCTCCTCTGATGTCGCCTCAACTTTTTTTGTGCGAAGCCGGAGATTGTATTGCACAAAAACCAAGTCGTTGAGTCTTTTTTGAGTCAACTTGTTGCGCTTCTTCGTGTGAATGGCCTTAAACAAACTCCGATTGCGTTCGCATCCGTAAGCTCGTAACCCAAGGGTGATTGTATATGTACTTCGTTATAGATCTTGCATCTTCTACAACCGGCCTCACCCAATCAATTTTGCCTATGTCCTCCAAAAGAAAGTCAATGCAATGAGCTACACAAGGAGTCCAAAAGAGTGATGGATGACTCTCTTTGCAATAGTCTCCCAGTGCCACATATCTGTCGCCGCATTGTTCTGTGACAACTTGCACAACATTCTCGTACACCAACCTCTAATACAATTTGTCTCTAACATAACACTCAAATTTTCTGCATTTTTATTACGTTAGAGGCATCAATAGATTTTTAAAACACCATCTCACCGTTTGAAGCTGCTAAAAAATTAACAAGGGTGCGGTTCCTTCCATCCGTCCACCCATCTGAAAGAATGGTGCATCCGAATTTTTTTCTATTCATGCTTTGTGCTCTTCTAGCATGGTAGTGGCATCTGCAATCGCACCCTCAAGTAATTTCCCGCTCAAATCTTTTGGAGAGGGTGCCTTGTACCCTTTCCCTACAACTGTCAACGCTGTCACCAAGTACTCCCAGTATGGGCTCTTTGCCACATTGAATGGCAAGTTGTTGTAGTACCAAAAATTTGCACAAGCTTTATCCACTTCCTCGTGCATATCTTTGTTCCAGAATGTACCATCCAATGAAGGTTGTGCTCTAGGTGTGTTCCTTGCCACAAAAAACTCGGTATGCCTTTGCTCGAACTCGATGAAGATGAGCCTCTTCCGGCTCTTCCTCTTCGTATGCGTGGACCACGAGTAGAGCCCACAATTGTTGCTGCATCATCGTCTAAATTCTCTTCCATTGCAGCCCCAAGTCTAATAGCTTGTGCCATGGTCGCCTTCAACTCACAAGGTTCTCTAGTTTTTCCTCTTCTAACACGTTGGGGCAACGCTGGGGCAACATCTCTGGCAAGGAATAGTTGAAAGGTGATATTTCAAACGATTGATGCCTCCATTCATTTTCTTGTTACAGAAAGTGCAAAAAATTTCGCCCACACAAGTTCCACGTACAACATACTTCCATGCTATGGAACGGGCATTCGGAGGAACGGTCCCTGCTAGTGATCCAGATGCCGAACCTGATGCCGAGCCTGATGCCATTGTTAAACTCTAATCTGCAACACAATGCACATTTAAAAAATTAGAAAACGTAAACTTAATTTAATTTTAAAAACAAAACATGCCTGAATAACAAATTTGCGTAAGTAAAAAAAATACATTACAAGCATTCAATTTTACATTACATGTATTTAGAATTACACAACGAATCGATTACAATACACATACATAAAATTTAACTAATTTACAATGAATTTGCGTTAATTAAAAAAAAAATACATACCTCTAGCTGCAAATGAGTATAAAAAAATTACAAGCATTCAATTTTACATTACATGTATTTAGAATTACACAACGAATCGATTACAATACACATACATAAAATTTAACTAATTTACAATGAATTTGCGTTAAAATAAAATAAAATTACATACCTCTGGCTGCAAATGAGTATAAAAAAAGTACAAGCATTCGATTTTACATTACATGTATTTAGAATCACAATAGGAATCTATAAAACCTAAATAATATATTCAAAATTTGGAAAAACTTCAAAGAATTAAAAAAAAAAAAAAACCTACCTCCAAATGCAAATCTCCAAATTCTCTCCTCGAATTCGCTCCAAAATCCACTCAACACAAGCAATGCAAGCTCAAATGGTTGTGTGAGTGACAATGAGGGAGTAGAGGGCCTTAAAAAGAGCCAAAACCGCGTAAAATCAGTGTTTTTTTCCTTTGAAAGCCGTGTTTCCGCGTCTAAGCCGCGTCTGGCGAGTTTTTTTTGCACGGGCTCGCCGAGTTTTGGCGAGTACTCGCCGAGTTAACTCAGCGAGCCCTTTTTTCATGGTTTTGGCGAGTATTTCGGCGGTTTAACCGTTTTTCCTGTTTTTGGCGAGTTTTTTAAAAGTCGGCGAGTTTTTGGCGAGTTTTCCATCTATGGTCCTGACATTCCTCTATCATGTTTTACCATGTTCTCGGGCACAACTGGGACCAAGAAGATGTTTCAAGACCCATATGGAGGCTTCATTTATCTGTTTGAGCTATGAGATCATTTTGTAACCATGTGAAGAGTTCAAAAAGTGGAAAGATGAGTGAAGACAGGGGCCATCTGCAACTTTCTGCACCCAAAATAGAGATTTTCTATTTTTAGCAGAGTAGGACCGTGACCTACTATTTTGGGACATATCACCTCATTTTGCTTCAATATGACCTTCTAAACCTTTCTGGCACACTTCATCCTCCTCGGTTGATGATGCATTGTCATTTTTAGCAACTTTCTATTTTTAGCAAGTTGCCTTTTCCTTGACCTATTTTGGGAAAATTGTCATTTTTGCCATGTCTTTCATTTTGCATCTTTTCCGATTTCCTGGGTGATCCAAACTTGTAATTCGGAGAACTTACTATTTTTAGCATGTGGAGGAGCATGGGATATGCTATTTTTAGTAAGTGATAAAAACGGCCTCGGTTTTGCAAGGATGATATTTTTAGATTCGGCTTTCTATCCCGATCTAGCGTTCCAAATTTCACTATGTTTCGCCCACCAAAATGCTTGGAAATAAAAAATGAAAATTTTGCACAGTGCGGGCTTCAAGCACACAAAGCTACAATGGCAACCATTAATGGAGTCACTGAGCTGACGGCGTTCTTTCCCATCTCGAATCACTGAAAAATCAGCTTCTCTATAATGGGTTTTTTATTTGGATGTTCTTGCTCAAATTTCTAGCTTCATCCGTTCTCCGAGATCACTTTGGGAAAGCTGGAAAAGAAGAATGGAGGGTAAATTTTGATTTTGCTGCCATTAATAATCTGGAAAGTCTTTGATATTTTTGTTTTTGCAGCTTGAAGGCACCTAGGAGAGGAAGATATGACCAAAGTTTCAACAGCATTCAATTATTCAATCATAAGATATGAAGATTTCGTGATTTTTTGGTCATGGGAGCTTCTAATGAAAATGGACATGGTAAAGAACTGAAAAAGCACTCTTTTGGATGTTTTTGCAGCAATGAAGCAGTCGAAATAGAGAGGCGGTGAGGAAATGGAGTGGTGGAAGCAATGGAAATGGATATTTGTAGCTTCTTCCGGGAGTGAAGTTCTTGCATACACAGGAAGAAGAAGCGAAGCAACTCTAAGTTTGCAAAAATGAGTTTTCAAATCTTCCTTGGCAGGCGGAATTTTGTGTCCCAAGTGTTCGGGACATTTGTGCACAAAAATGCGCCTCACCCTCTTGTGACAAGTGGCACAGTGAGATTGGCCAGTAGAGGAGAGAGAGTGAGTGAGCGGAAAGCACATGGGGGTCGAAACTAGAGTCACATGGATGACCAGGGAAGGGGCTAGGCTTGGGTGGAATTTTGTGTCCCATCCATCCCAAAGGGTTGGGACATTTGGTGCACAAAAATGCGCCCTCACTTAGTGTTGACAAGTGGCGCTGGGATTCGATGACGGAGGGTGCTAAGGAATGGTGCACAGGGGCTTAACTTGCTTGTTTGAGCTCTATCGGGGTCACATGAAGGTCCAGGAGGCTAAAATGGAGTTGGGCACAATTTTGTGTCAAGTGTCCCAAAGGTTTGGGACATTTGGGACAATAAATTCTGCTTTGAACCTAGGAGTGACACGTGTCCACCCAAAAATTGACATATCTTGAGCATCGGAGGTCTTTTTGGAACTTCTTTATATGATTTTGATTGGAAAAGGCATTTTGAGAAGAATGGGATGGGTCTCATCCTTTGATTCTGCCTGCAACCCCCTCAAAAATAGATTTTTTCTCGGGATTGCCAGTTGTGCATGCAGAAAACGGTTTGTGGGAAAAATTTCTTGTCTTGTGAAAAATGTGAAACCACCATCACTTAGAGCACTGAAATACCTTTCCAATGATATTTTGTTTGACCTCCAACTCATCCCAGAGCTCCTAGAATCACTTCCCGAAGCTCAAGTGTTGTTTTGATCTCCAAGCTCCTTCACCTTCAAGAATCCGCTTTTGCTAAACTTGTCCCAAAACCTCTTAAACTTTCCAAAATCTTCCAAAACCAGTTGCACAATGTTCTTAGCTCCTCAATACACCTCCTTGATGAATTTGAGCCTTTCATTCCGCTCGGGGGTGTGCACCAACCTTAGAAAGACCAGAAATAGTCATTCTTAAGCTTCTTGAAAAGCCTGTCTTGAAAGATCTTGACTTGGAAGTTCTTGAATGAACTTGATATCCCTAAATCACCTATGGACCATGTTGACACAACACATATGACCACTTGGAAGGATAGGATAGGCCCGACACAAAGGATTAGTTGATCGGAAGGAGAGTTCAGGGGCTCACAATCAAAAATTTTGACATTAGGGTCTGTTGTCACACTTGAAAATATGAAATTTTTAGGTTGCACATTTTCATGACAACAAGAACTTACCCTCGAAATTCACAAGGAGTTGGGGTTCCACTCAAAAAAATGAAATTCATAGGAATGTTGATAAGGCTGATTTTCTCAAGTTCAAGGCCAAGATGTCTATTGATTTCAATTGTAGGCATGTTGTTCCTAGTTTCTTAGCGTATGTAAATCAAATTTCAGTCCTTACATTAATCATGTAGTTTCCTTTCTTCGTGAGATTTCATTTTGGTAGTCCTTATGCCATGGTTATAAGGTTGAGTTTGCAAAAATCAGATTTGGGGCTGCCACTAGCAACCATGAACAGCAGTGTGTTTTCGTTTTTGAAGAGCATTCCGTCATGGAAAGATCAGGAAAGAAGATCTCAACTGAAAGGAGGGAATAAATCAGATTATGATGTGTTATTTTCAGACTTGAACATTCTGATTTTTGAAAGAAAAATGCATGATTACAGCTGTTTTTGGGACAACATTACTGAAGTGTTAGGAAGCCATCATTTGAACGGAAATTATGCGATGGTGTCAAGCAAAGGAAAAGAATTAGCTATCATGTCCCTAGGGCATGATAATGAGAGTTTAAAAGTGTTGTTAAACACTCTTGTTTTCTTTGATATGTTTGTTTCATGTGCAGTAAATCAAAGAAGAAATAATTGAGATTCATTTGGGATCTAGGCACTTACAATTGCTTGAGAACAACCAATTTCGGGAAGGGAAGACTGTAATGTCCCCTTTTTTGAATTAATCCAAAATAGAGGATTTTTTTCCTTTCTTCTTTCCGGAGGCAAGAAAAGGATGAACAAGGAAAGATCGTGGGTTATATTTCAGTTTTCTTCATTCATATTTATGTTTTATTTTTGTATTTCCCATTCTAAGGAGGTCGGCTGGATTTATGGGCATTTTAAAAGCAACTTAAAAGATTAAATAATCTTTCTAAGGGGTCAGCCTTGCCTTTTTGGCCTTTGAAGCCAAGATGGAGATATAAAAGGAGTAGAAGGATTTCATTTGCATGATCTACTTTTGACACATTTTCTTTAAATTGGACTTTTGGGTTGTTGCTCATTGTTCTCTCCACTCTTGGGCGAAAATCCAAGTGTGTGGCTCTTCCAAGAAGGACGAAAACCTTCTTGTGGCTGGTTGGGGGATGAAAACCCTCCATCCTTGATTGGTTTGAAAGCAAACTGCAGATTTGTAAGAAGAGAAGTCATTTTCAGATTTTCACATGCATAGATGAGTCACTCCTAGGTGGAGCGACTTGCCTAGTGTGTTATTTGGTGTCTTCTAAGGCACAAATCTAACATATTTTTCATATTCATCTTTGTCACTATTTGTAAGGTCGGAATCAATAATTCTCGTGGAGTTTGGGGTTTGTAAACCCTCATTTCATAATTTTTATTGGAGCTATACTTCAGTGATTATAATTAATTTCCAGCGGTGTTTTCTATCAAATTTCTTTGGAAATTGGTTTGGTTGATGCCTAAAATATTTATATGTTGGCAAAGTTATTTGAGGAGTTTAAAGTGTTTTTCATCCATTTTTGTACTGTTGCTCTGAAAATCTCATAGCTGATTTAAAATGAGTTTAATTTTCAATTTGCTGGTCTAAAAATTAGATTTGATATTATTGGGATTTGTGCTAACTTTTTATTCTTTAGATTTTGTCCCAAAAAGGGACATTACACCTTGTGAACCCGGGTGAGTCATACTATCTTCTTCTCTTGGCTGGTCTGATTTCTTTTCTCTCCTCTGATAGCAAATGAAACCCTTGTTGCCTTCTTGCATGAAACCCTCAGGATGGGAAGACCGAAGCTCTGATACCACTGTAATGTCCCTTTCTAGGGCTGAAACTGAAAAACAAGGAAATAACACAAACCCCAATCTGATTTTTTGGACCAGCAAACTGAAAATTAAATCAGTACAGTACAACAGTCTGATTTTTGGAACAGCAGCTTGTAAACAACAAGATTTCACCCAAATATCACCCTAAAACTCATCCACAATATTTATAAACCTTTTAGGAATACTTTAGAACAATTTTCACCATGAAAATCAATCTCAAATACAGCTGGCAATTAATTTATCAACAGCAGAAGTACAACTAAGAGAAATAATCAAAATGGAGGTTTCCAAACCCCAACAATGACCAAATATGAATGATTTCAGCCTTATAAATTATGTCAAGTCTGAATATCAAATAATAAATGAGTTTCGTGCCCTAGAAGGCACTTAAAATGACTCCAACCCTAGTCACTCCCTAGGAGAGGGACTCCAAATCATGCAAAAGCTCTTTGTAGGTCTTCTTCTTGATGCCCTAGATATAAACCAGCAAGAGGATCTTCAATAATTTCCTTCACACCACCCAATTTGGAGAGTTTTCGTTCTCCAAATGCCACAAGGAAGGTTTTCATCCTCCTTGGATGCCACACTATGGATTTTCACCCTTAGTGGAGTTGGAAATAGAGCAATCAACCCTAGAGTCCAAGTAGATAAAGTATATATGCCATGGTGTCCCCAAGATTTCACCACGAAATCGGGACTACCCTTTTAAAAAACTTCATTCTTTTCAAGTAACGGGTCATTTTGTGTTTGTTTTGTCTGCGCAGTTGTTTGCATTGCTCATGGTGTCCCCAAGATTTCACCCTGAAATCTAGGACTACCCCCTTTTAAAAAAATTCGTTCTTTTCAAGTAACGGGTCGTTTTGTGTTTGTTTTGTCTGCAGTTGTTTGCATTGCTCTAAGGTATCCCCAAAGAGTCATAAAAGCCAAATTCGACAAATACCCACATGTCAAAGCTCACTCAATTCCTTCACCAGACTTTGTTCTGCAGGGTGTTTGTTTTATTTAATATTAAATAAATAAAGTTCTTTTAAAAATAGATTGAGCTAAAATTGGAGGATTTAGGTTATATAAAGCACTTCACCCCATCATTATTACCATAGAAAATTCACCTGGGGAAAAAAATTTGCCGATTAGCTAATTGAAGGAATTTTTCGAGCAATTGCCCACAACTTTCTAACAATATTCTCCCCTTGATCGAAAAACCAAGCACCGGGGTTTGGTCACTAGGTGGGCTCAAATGTGCGCCAACGGCTCTTTTCTCTCCGAGCGTCGAACTCTCATCGAAGTCTAAGGGGTCTCTCTTACACGCTTGCCAAGATGGAGTCACACAGACTACTCAGGTTCCACGTCCTCTGTGTGAACCTCAAATCCTTCCCGCAACGTACGCCCCCATACATCAATCACACTGCAACCTCGTGTTGTCAAAGCAATCTCCCTTTCATGTGCTTCACTATACATGAGTCGTCTCTCCTCCCTTCCTTTCTCCGTCACAACATCGCCATCTTCCTCCACCCTAGCTTCCTCGCCTTGGCGCTCAAAACGTTTTAGCCGGCCATTGGAAATGCCTCTAAACTCATGGTAACCATCAAGATCTTCATTGTCGGAGGGATAAGACGTAGAAATGATCCTCCTGGGCTCCCCGCATGAAACTCAAACTCAACAACCTCGAACAAGAAGATGTGGAAATGGCGTGCTCCAAAGTGTAGTTGGCAAGACTCCCACCAATGATCCACAAAGACGAGTCCACGTCGGATCTCGCATCCCGCAGCCTCCGGTATCCTTCTTGGGTCCACACACGCGATCTATAACACCGGCCTTGATCTAGACGCACAGGTGAGAGCCATTCATACGCTTCTACTTGGGAAGCAACAGAAAAAAGTTTTTCGTATAAATCGTGGTAGAGGTTCTCTTCTACCCATCTACGTGCATTAAACTCGAGATCTAGTGCTTTGAATCTAAGCAAATTCTTCTTCCGTACTCTTGAACCATGATTCAACACTTCAAAGTTAAGCTGCTCTGTCTTTACTCACTACGAGATCATGATGTATGTTATTTCCACTACAACTTCGAAAAGAGGTCCCGGCAATGGAACCAAGATGTAGTCATTTTTACCCCTATCACAAAAGAAAGGAACCCCATGCACGTCGGCCTATCACCCAGTGGATGTTGGGCGCTCACCCGAGGCACGCGCGGGTGCCGAGTCTCTCTTTTATGTGAGTTTAGTGGGAAACATCATCTATGATCCATGTTTTAAGAGATTTGAAAGGAAGTAAGACATATAAGTATCCTAGAGCTCAGAAAGACATCTAGATCCTTGCAGTCATTCCAGACAAAAGTGCTTAATAGATAGTATAACTTATACCAAAACAGAAAGAAGTTGTACAAACATCCATACTTAATCATAAACATAAATGAAAAGGAACTATGAGAAAGATGTATGCATCTAGAATCATCAATGTTCATATTCATGTAAGCTGGTAACCTCATTACATTCATGGAGCCATTACAGAATGTCACAGAGAAGCAGACCACAGTCATGCATTATACTAGACTAATGTAGCTAGGCTCTCAAACAAAAATTATTACCCCATACCCTTGATACATCCTTTCCTAAGCATAATTACCCAAGCTACAAAGTTCTTGCAGTATTTCTGCAGAGCTCGCCTCTATCTCTCTGTCTCTCCTTTTACTACCGCAGCGCTTGTATATATAGCCTTTACGGGATCGCCAACTCATCCTCCAACGCCCTCAGATCGATGCCAAGTGTCTGAATGTGGTCCTCCATGCGAGCATGCTCCTCCAGGCCTGAGCTTTCCACTTTTTACCATGATGTGCTCCTAGAAGCTTCTACCGCAGGCATGCTCCTTCTGAGCCAACTGTCACCTTGGCTAGCACCTTATCCATTCCACATGCACAAAGTCGGGTCATTCTTTTCACGAGTTTTGCCCCAAAATGCCCAATATGGCTAAGTCCCGAACCTTAGGTCTGTCTCATGCATAGGCGTGCGCGCCACGGGTTTCCTTAAACCCTTCCTTAAGCCCTGCCCTGCGCGCTTTATCCTTGCGCGCCTTCCTTCAACTAGGCCTTGCGTGCCTATGTGCCTTTCTCGCACTTAACCAATAGTTTAGGGGCCCAACATGTAGTCAAGGTTCACACGGAAAAAATTTAAGCGATATTGGATTGGCCACCGCCTAGGACATTAACACATCGAGAGGGTTCTTGGGGCTATGCACATACTATAGGAGGTTTTGAAGAACTTCTCTTGCTTGACTGCACCATTGACGGATTTGACCAAGAAGGGGGCTTTTGCTTGGTCAGAATCAACACAACAGGTTTTTGATCACCTCAAGGGGTGATGAGTTCATGTCCCATTCTTGCATTGCCATATTTCTCTCGTCCATTCATACTTGAGTGTGACGCATCAGGTGAGGGCATTGGATCAATTCTTATGCAGGATAGGCATCCCATTGCCTACGAGAGTCAAAAATTGATCCCCATGTAGAGAAGGGGTACTCAATTTATGACAAGGAGATGTTGGCCATTATGCATGCTTTGGCCAAATTTAGACAGTACCTAGTGGGCAGCAAATTTGTGGTTCATACGGATCACAACAGTTTGAGGTTCTTCCTAGGGTAGAAGGATCTCAATGACCGCCAGCAGAGATGGGTGAACAAGGTGCAAACATATGACTTCGACATAGAGTACACCAAAGGTAAGAATAATGTTGTTGCTGATGCATTATCTAGGAGGCCTCACCTTACCTCTATGCTTAATTCTATGTCTGAGATTTCAACAGATTGGAAGGCTCACATACTTGTTAAGTATTCCAAAAATTAGTTTGCATGTGAGATTATGGATGGCATCATACAGGATGATAGATATAGGGTCTTGGATGACCTCATATACTACAAGGATAGGATCTTCCTTGTGTTGGCTAGATTTTTCTGCATAGCTGAAAATCTCCCTCATTTACCCGTGAGGCTCCGTGTAAGATTTGTCAATTAAATATACTAGTATCTATATGGGGGTATTACTTTAACCATGCAGCTCATGAATCATATTTGTATAGTTTTGCATAAAGAAGTAAGCATTTGTTAAAGAAAGGAAATATCTTATGAAGAAGGAAATAATATAAACACAGAAAGAAAGAGGGAAGACGTGCAACCCAATCAATAGATTACTGAGAGTTGATTGCATGCACATGACAGTAACCAATAGATATTAACACACAACATTATAAGTAAAGGCAACTTTCAAATCTAGATCTAGAATAACGCAAAGTTTATAAGTAGATCTAAGACAAAAAGCTAGAAACAAAATGCACCGTGAGACAAAGTTCTCGGAAATCTGCTCCTTTCTATTCCTTTGCTTCAATTAGTTATCCGGGATTTCCGCACAAAGTCTGGAACACAAGAATGCTTCTTACCAATTTTGATCCTTTAACCCGTAGGTTCTTCCTCTACTTATAGCATGTAGAGGGGAAATTACAAATAGGAAGCTTTTAGTTGAACTGACACATGTGGAAGTCGGAAATGAAACAACTGGCAATCTCCCTCCTGGAATTCCTCTTTGCATGACATGCATGATTTGCAACTGAAAATAGAACCTTCTATTTTGCATGTCTGCCACCTATTTCCAAGTAGTTGACTTCTTCAAGTAATGGTTTTTAAACCAATCACTTAGGTTTTATAATTTAATTGATCGCTCAATTACTTTGTCGGAGGAAATAAGAGAAAGAAGAAGAAACAAGAAAGTTACAGATCTTGTCCTTTTCATATTCTCGCATGCAATTGATTCTTGTCTTTGATTCTCATGAAACCGAATATGGAAGTTGGATCGGTTCAGGAAGCATTTGGATCTCGCCTTTGACTTGTCTTCCTTCTTATCCTGAAGCTTTTGTAGTTCTTCTCAAAGTACATGCATCAAAGGCAATGTTTGCCGTAAATAACTCATCATTTTTATTTTTAATTGCATACAAGCAATTAAAAATCTAAAGCACTGGGTGAATGCAAATTCAATTAAGGCTTCAATGGAAGATTAGGAGCACATGCACAAGATCCTGAAGGAATTCTCCATGCACTCACTTCTTCATGGGCTGCATTCAAAACAAGAGGATGAAGCCTTTGCGTAATTATGGATCCGGAATTGGATCACGGAATTGGATCGGATCTCGAAGTTATGCATGATTCTCGTTGATCATTTTCTTTCATCATGCTTCGCCATGGCCGTATCTCTGTCTTTGTCGAGAAATTCTTTTTCTTTTTATTCGGCCGGAATTCTTTACAATCGGTGCTTGAGATCTAGAGATTTCTTGATTCGAAGAATATGTTCAATATATTGGACATTGATTTAAGCTCCCTTTCAATTATAAAAGCCCCGAACACCTATACCACTACGCAGCAATTAATTAGACTTGAATCAAACTTCTTCAAACCTAGGCGCCAAATTTTAAAGCATTCCAACAAAGTAAAAACACCTTCTCAGGCAAAATTCCTCCTTAATTGGGCGCAAAAATTGCCTAGGCTGCACTCCTTTGCTAAAGAATTAATTAATTCATCATTATGGTAGTCCCTTCGTATATAACCTTCACCATTCTATAAATTACTAATTGTCTCTCCTATTCCTGGCAATTAATTAATTAATTAACATGTTTTTCTCTTCAATTTGGGCACCTATTTTGTGCATGTTCATGGCTGCCATTAAATAAATTAAATTTATTTAATTTTAGCTTTCTACTTTCAAAAGTCCACATCGACTTCACAATGTGCATTGACCTTATGCACCAAAAATAGGAATTAATTCCATTAATTAATACTTTAAAAAATATTATTTCTCCTCAATATGGGTCACACTTTTTTGCATGAGAGGGGGCTGCATTAAATAAATTAAATTTATTTAATTTTAGAATTCTATTTCCAATCTTCTTTATCCTTTCATCATGCGTTGACTTTTCCTCATGCTTGGACACCAAAATTGGGTGAATAAATATTAATAAACATTATTAAATGCATTATTATTCACCCAAGGTGAGTCGCACGTTTTGGCAAAGGTGAATTCTATTTTTAAAAGTCAATTTCTAATGGGATTATTCACCCGCACCGCAGCTCCAAAATCTCATGATCCACTTAAGTTGTTGTTTTGGCAAGGGTGAATTCTATTTTAAAAGTCGATTTCTAATGGGATTATTCCACCCGCACCGCAGCTCCAAAAACTCATGATCCACTTAAAAGAATTTGTTTGACTTTCATAATGGGGTTTTTTACCCGTAAGGCGTGGTAAGAAATTTCCATCAATGCCTTAAATGATTTTCTTTTATTTCACAATGGGAATTTTCACCCTGCAAGGCAGGTAAGAAATTCCCGCCTGCCTGCTGCCTCTAATAATCCCATCATGACTTAAGTGGCTTTGCCCCCATGGGAAAAAGTACCTGCCAGCAGTACAAAATTCTCACCTGCCTGCTGCTACCAAAAATCCCATTGTAGCTTAAAACCTTCCTTTCCCAAAAATGCGACTTGCCCAGAAGAGGCCTTTTTTGTGCATGACTTCGTCTTTTTAGAGAGAACCAAACCTCCTGTGGCAAATTCCTTCTGGCATGACGTCCGTAGATGATCTCCAGATACTCCAGGCAAGAAAACAGACTGAACCGGCAAAGGAATTGACCTAGGGGAATTTCACAGAAAACAAAACGGAAAATACCAAAAACGCAAAACGTTGCCAGAAGTCACAGATAAAGCCCAAGATTCATTCTTGGTGGAAACCCTACTGGTATATGGGAATATTGACATGTAAAACCTCAACAGGGTTAAACCGGAGCACAATTTACCTCAAACGGGGCTTAAAATAATTAAATAAAAATTTCCCGCAGGCAAACCCCAGTGATGAATATAACGAGTTTGGGCATCTAGGTATTTGGCGAAATTGGCTTATATGACTCTCTGGGAATATCTTGACACAATACAAACATTTTCTGGCAATAAAAACACAAAACGACCCATTATTTTAAAAGTACAAATTTTTTTAACATGGGGTAGTCTCAGATTTCAAAGTGAAATCTGGGGGCACCACCTTGTACCATAATCCAAAGGAGAAAATCCTTTGGGCAAAAGACATGATAAACCTATAGTAGGACATCATGGATATTTTAAGACCTACGGGTATATCGGGGAGAGATTTGCTTGGAAAGGACTTAAGGATGACGTCCTTAATCATATTAGAGAGTGTGTGGCTTTCCAGAAAACCAAAGCCGAGCATTCTTTTCCAGAAAAACTACTACAACCTCTTCCTATTCCCGAACATAAGTGGGAGATTAGATAAGATAAGATAAACATATTAATGTCCAACGAATGACCACAAAAGTAGGTCAATGGGACTGCAGTCCAAACATATACAAAGTGCGAGTGGGGACAACTCAAACGAGTTCCCAAAAACAAAAGAAAGAAAAAGAGACGAAGTAGAGAGGAAGCCCGAAGCCAAATACTCCCACAGGCGGGGGCAATGGAGCAAGCGGGAGAGAAAGAAAGGAGAAGCAAAGAAGGGAATGGAGGGGGCAAAACAAGGACCAGTGGTCTACTCAAGAATGGTAGCCACACCCCTCCTAACATTTGAGGCCGACGAAAAGCTCCTGATGGACTAAAGAACCCAAAGACGGGGCAAAACCCCTCCTCGCCGAGAGACTAAACGACGACTGTGGGAACAAATGGAGCGGGGCTTCCTCTAAGCATGAGTGCACATCCGATTCTGTTGGTGGTCATCGGGGGAAATGTGAAGGTCCAACCGGGGACGAACTAATAGATGCACTGTATCTAGGAGAGCATATCCATGGATTTTATCACAGGGCTTCCCTCAGTACATGGGCATGATTGCATATATGTGGTAGTTGATCGATTAACCAAGTATGCCCATTTCTTTTCTATGCCTAAGGGGCATAAGGCACCACAGGTGGCTCAGTTATTCTATACAGGTGTTTTTAGGCTTCATGGTTTGCCTAAAAATATTGTCAGTGATAGGGACAAGATCTTCATGAGCACCTTTTGGCAGGAGATTTTCAGACTTGCAGGTACGGAGTTGACTCCTGGCACTAGCTACCATCCATAAAGACTGATGGGCGACGAAATAGTTAATAAGTGGATAGAGGGCTATTTGCGTAGTTATGTGACAGGACATCAGCGTGCATGGATTAGATGGCTACACATGGGTGAGTATTGCTACAATACCACCTACCAGATGAGCATTGGCATGACTCCTTTCCGGCATTGTACGGGTATGATGCTATGTCATTTGCAGATTTAGTATTATCAGATAGCCGAGCTCCCAAAGCTCGTGATTGGTTACAAGAGAACCAAGACATTCTAAGAGCCCTCAAGGAGAACCTTCAGAAAGCACATAGAATCAACAAAAGGTCTATGCAGATAGGCACAGAGTAGAGAGGTCTTTTGAGGTGGGAGATCTAGTCTTCCTACGTTTGCAGCCCTACAAGAAATCCTCACTCAAGTAGAGCGGTGCCGAGAAGCTGAAACCGCAGGTTCTATGGTCCATACAGGATAGCACGAAGAGTTGGGGCAATTGCATATGAGTTGGAGCTTCCTAAGCACAGCAAGATACACAATGTTTTTCATGTTTCGTGCCTCAAAAGGGCACTAGGACAACATATTGTGCCTTCTACGGAGTTGCCACCATTGGACGATGAGGGGAAGTTGGTCTTGGAACCAGAATCTATCATTGAGGTGAGACAGAGGAAGCTCAGGAACAGGGTGATCATGGAGTACTTGGTGCGGTGGAGAGACTTGCCACTTGAGGATGCTACTTGGGAGGGAGAGAAGATTTTACAACATCCTAGTTTGCATTTTCTTGGGGACAAGCAAATTTTGGGAAGGGAGGACTGTAATGTCCCCATTCCTTCACCGAGGGCCTAAGGGCCATTTTTAGTCTTAGCCTTGGTCATACCTAAGGACTAATGACATTGGAGGCTATTGGGTATGGATGACTAATTACCCCCTTGTTTGCATTCTTCTTGCTTGTAGAATAAAATCCCACACAATTGAACCATTTGTCAATATGGTGGACAAATGTTCCCTAAATCTCCTAGGATCGACACAATGCGGAAGATGAGTCCTAGAGCTTTCCGTCGACTATTTGAACGTCGAAAGCGAGTGCAGTGCAGACGCGCAAATGGTGACTAGGTCAAAGTTGGTCAACAACTAGTCAACATTGGTCAACGGGAAAATGGATGATTTTGAAATCATCTGACGTTAGCACCATTGCGTAGAGCTCGCCAAGACCTTTCCGACGCATTTTGAATGGACCAAATCCGAGTTCGTATGCGAAAGATATGACTAGTCAAAGTTTGGGTCAAAGTATGGTCAACATTTGGTCAACATTGGTCAACGGTAAAATTGATGGTATTGAAATCATTTGGAGTCAACACCATTGCATAGAGATCACCGAGACCTTTCCGATGCATTTTGAACGGACCAAATCCAAGTCCGTATGCGAAAGATATGAGCAGTCAAAGTTCGGTCAAACCCGACAAAAGAGATGACGTGGCATTAATGTGGAGTGACATGTGGCACTGTTGTTTATGGACACATGGATATTTTGTTTCTAGACACTTGGCAGATTTGAATTGGGCACATGGAATGAAAAGTGGGTTAATGTTTTACCCACTTAAAAAGATTTTAGAATCTTATTAAAAAATATATATCATATATATTAGAAAGTCCACGTGAAAACAAATTTTGGTGGATAAAGCCCATTAAAAGGCTTCAGTATAACCGACTACAAATATTTGGGGATTGACTTCAACAACAAACTTACTTGGGAGACTTGCAGAAAAAGAGAACGACAGGAGGGTGGAAAGCCCTTTATGCTTTACAAAACAAATGCAGAGAAGTAGAATTATGGGATTGGAAAACTACTCAAACCCTTTTTGAAATATTAGTTACTCTTGTTGTACTTTATGGGTGTGAAATATGGGCCAGCAACATACCATTATCAAAATGGAAGCAAATTGAGAGAATTCAAAAGCATATGATTACCAACAAATTTAAGTTAAAAGTTTCGGTCCCTTATGAGATTCTTTTAGCTGAAACAGGTGCAGTTCCAATTGAAGCCATTGCTATGATTCGACTTCTAAGATACCTCAACAAAATTGAACAGATGACAACAAACAGGTGGCCCAACATTGTCTTCAAAGAGCCATTATGCAGGAGGAAGAGGTCATGGATGAATCAAAATATCAAGTGGATGAAGAAATGGAATATTGAATGGAAAACATGGCCCCAAGGCAATAAAGAAATACAAGCATTTGTTATTGATAAGGTCTACAAAACTATGTGGGACAATAGAGGCAAAAAAGAGATACTATCTCGAAGAATTTAACTACACTTGTGACCATCAACAAAAGGCATACATCGGGGCCCTCATTCCGTGGAGAGCTAAGATTCTCATAGCTCAACTAAGGACAAACTCCCACCGGCTTAGATGTGAAACAGGTAGATGGAAAAGGCCTAAAGAAAAATGGGAAGAAAGACTTTGTGTCTTTTGTTCAGATGGGGCAGTGGAATCAAAAAAACACTTTATTATAGATTGCAGTGCCTATAATGACATTCATTCCAGATATGCAATCAATTTCAAGACTTTGTCATTACAGGTTCTGTTTGATGAGGAGTGGATAACTAGTATGGGAGACTTCATCATCAAGATTAACAAAAGAAGATCTGAATTGGTGAATTTTGAAGAAAGTGGTTTTACTGTCTCATAGGCTATTTTTAGCCTCGTGGACGTTAAAAGTTTTCTTTCTTTCTTCTTTCTTTCTATAATGTGGGATTTGCCCCACATAAAGTTGCTCCATCCACGTGAAGAGTGGATATTATTATGGAGTTGATTTTTTCAAATATCGCTTAAAGCTTATTTAAAAGCTTAAAAAAGAGAATTAATCCCTATTAACCCGCTCAAAGCCTTATTAAGGCTAAAATTTGTTTATCCCTATACGGGATTATAAAACAAAAGGATAAATGATTTATCCTTATATTTCAGTGCTCAAAGGCTATAAAAGGCCCTCATACACATTCATTCCGAATTCGAAGGCATTGAGCTTCTAAGCCAATTCAAAGGCAACGAGGAGATTTTAAAAGCTTCCAAGTTATTTAAATAGGCCTTATAATTTTTAAAGGCAATATTTTTGTAAAGTAAGTCCTATTTAATATTTAATAGGAAAATATTGGGAAGCTAAGTCCTATTATTTTAATAGGCAAATTGTAAAAATTGGGAGTTATTGGAAACTCACCAATTGGCCCATAGCGCCACACTTTTATTTGCGAAGCCTGAAATTGTTGACCGGAGAGCCATAGGGCGTCTTGCGAACATCTAGAAGGTTGATCGAGTTCCAAAGGAGATTGTGCACCAGGAAGGTGGAGGACGGACCGATTGATCATCGGTGTTCTTCGAAAGGCTGGAGCACTTTATAGGCAAGTAAAGTTCCATTAGGTTTTATTGTAAGAAATAACATTGTACTTACAAATTTTGACTAGTGGAACGGTTCGATAAGAACCCAGAGACATAGCTATAGCTTGCTGTTATAAATTTCAGTTTGTTGTGATTAGGGTTGGTGCCATTTTCCCTCCATTTCAGTTCCAGCCCGGAAAGGGGCATTACAGCTAGAATAAAACTAGATATTGTGCATGTATTTTATAATTTAATTTTTAACCCATGAAATAATATAAAAAAACTGACACTGCTCTGTGCGGTCAACATTCCAAGCATGTAGTTTCAGTTTTCTACAAAATACAAGTAAAGTTGTTCGCAATACATGTTTGTTTTCATTCAAGAAAATGTGAATTTCCATACATGTAACCCAATTTCTTACCTCTCTCTCAATCCATGTATCAGCACTTGAATTGGCCGAATATACAATATCAATACTGCATCACAGTGAGTTTTTGCAGTAAGGCACAGGGAATTACAAAAATGCAAGAATCTCTGATAAATCACATATTAATAGCATGATGACAACAAAAGAATAGCAAATAAATTCAAATGATAGTTAAAAAACACATCTTGTTATAAAACTGAGCTTTACATATCTATTCAAGATGCCACATTTGTACTTCATATGTAATTTCCTTACAGAATATCTGGGTTGTCGCCCATCATATTTGCATCATTATTTGAAATACTAAACAATACTCATTGGTTCTCTGGTTGATATTTCTAATTTTTGCCTAGGTATTACTTTTCATAAAGTATGCTTTAATGAGAATTAATGAGTTCCATAATATTCTAGTTCACCTTAATACATAGAGCATCCTCAAGATTACAAAGAAAAATTCATGATATCATTTGTCATCATGGCCATGTCTCTTTCCTTGTGCATTCATTTTGCAATGCACACAATGTAAATGTCTACCAAACATCTTGATTAATATCATCTATAGTTATAATACGTGACAAATAGAGCACCTATAAGATAGCGCTATTCTAAGTTTTGATAAACATGGCTTGTGGTAATTAACAACATAGGCTAGGATAAAATTAAGGGCAACGAGCAAATTGAAGAACTAAGGTAACAAAATGTCATAAACAAGCAAGTACATCTATAGTTGAATGCAACACTTAAAAGGAGATACATAGGTCACATACAAAATAAAACCAACATATTTACAATGAAAATACAGCATCAAAAATAATGTCATTTGAATATCAACTGATGTTTGATTTAGGGATTTATGCGATAATAACAACACTACAGTGTCTAAAACTTTAGGCAATGTAATGACTTTCTAGCTGTGATCAAATTAACTAATCCTAACGAATATCTAATTTGTTAGAGAAGCAATTCGATATGGGATTCGGTTTCTATCAACCAATTCTACCTGCTAAGCCTAGCTACCTTGTGTAATATAATTATAGTATATACACTAATATCAATATAATAATCATTAAGTGCTGTTAATTTTACCCGGTCTATGATCTTGTTCTCTATTCTCTCGTGTGGCATCAAAGCAACACCTGATCCTGTGGGCCAAGTTTGTTAAAGATGTAGCTGGTGAGATTAAGCTGGGAGGGAGATGAAGATTGGAGAATGCCAAGGAGCAATTCTTTATTTGTGTAGCTAGGTGATAAAGGTTCCAAGTTACCTGATATTACTTACAAATATTAACAGATTTTGACAGATGACAAGTTCAACATTGATGATACAACAGCAGCCAATGCCTGCTCGGGAGGAGCAAGAAGACCAAATCAACATTCAGATTGTTGTCCAAAATACATTGAAGTTCTTTATTCCTATCTATGTTGTAATCAAGATAGCAAAGCACTAAAATCTAAGGGAAAATGGAAAACACAAATATCTGAAGTTGCAGGTACACTGCATTATAGCAAGATGGATTAATACTCGCTGACTGCATCAAACAATATATTTAAAGAGATTATTAATATACAATTCTCCTTGAAGAAGATCAGTAAGAAGACAAGTTTCCACAGAATTCCTCATTCATGGATGAACATGGCAGGAAAGACTCCAGGGCATATCATCGGCTGTTGAATATTATATAGATTAGTACATCACAGTATTATGTGTGGATGATGAGTTGTACAAGTTCTAAAGAACTCATCACCAGATCAGGTTGTGTAGAGAGTTTATAGGGGTTAGTTGATAAGGCTCGACTCCTCTTGACTAGGAGGTCATTTTCCTATATTATGTATATGTAAGCTCATCATTATTGAATAGAAAAACAAAACATTTTATTGTGAAATCTACTTGCAACACTTCATTTGGTAACAGGGTGGGAGAAATTTTATGATGGGAGTTTGATGAGTCTCGTTGTTAACTCTTCATTTAATCAACTTAATTGTTGATGTCATTCTGACCAAGGCAGTGTCCAAGACTGTATGCACTAAGATTCATTTGTATAAATTAAAATTGCTTAGTGGGACTATCTATTTGGGGCGAGGGGGATGGGGTGGGGTTTCCTAAGTCTTAAATGCTGGAAATGAAATCTAATCTAGAATTGAAAATTACACACATGGTACAGAATAAAATCAATCTTGCAGAATTGAAACACGCAATGTTTTTATTTAAAAAACGCAATGCTTGAAATGAGAGCACACTTATAGAATTGGAAATTGTAGAATTTGAAATAAAAACATAATTTAAATGCTTTGAAATGAAATCATATACTGTTGGGAATTCAAAATTGCTGAGACAAAGGGAGTTTATTAAATGGAGATTATTGTATAATAAATTTTCTAAAGATTAACCAGCAATGAAAGATAAAACAACAAATAACAGACTGAAGTGTACTAACCACAGATAATCACATTATATATATATATATATATATATATATATATATATATATATATATATATATTAACACAAAACAACCAATGCAAAAATACTGAAGGTCCTGAATCTTGGGGTGAGTGGGCCCTTGCTCTCCCTTTGATCAGAACTATGCCGTGCACACTAGATCACCAAAGCACCCAATTGCAATTAATTTTATGACAGCAGCATAGCAGCCACAAACAAGGGCTAAACATAGCTCATAAACCTCTCCAAAAATTACAAAGTTGTAGATTCCAGCCTTATAAAATATGAAGAACAATAATATCAACTCAAATTGTCCAAAAGTGTCCTAGATAATATCAAAACCTTCACCCAAGCAAATCGCCTAGGATTAGAAGAGAAGAAATAAATATGAAATCCTCCTTAAAGCTCACTTGTGACTTTCGTATGAAGCCACCAATGCACAAATGAGGGTTTCCATCCCCAAGTGTGATCCTGTTGAAAGGTTTCGTCCTCAATAGGTGACCAAGGAAGGATTTCCGGCCTTCAATGGCAAGAAGAAAAACTACACTAGTTCCACTCCAAGTAAATGTCAAAATAGATGAAAGATAATGTTCTCCTCCATTCGAACCTCCTTAAGTATCCCTTCTTGGTGCCAAGGGGGAATCAAAAGCCCAACCTTCATGGCCAACCTCTTAATGAAGGGGGAAATGCACTTTTTAATCTTTCTTCACTTAAGAAAACTGACCTCATAAAAGAATATTTCTTTATCTCCCTTGTAGCTCTCAAGAAGACCAACCTTAATGAAGGTGAAGATAGAAGTTCCTTTTCGTTTTGCCATTCACCTAATCGAATCACTCCAAGCCATAATTAGTAATTAAATAAATAAGGAAATTACTTTACAATTATGGCAATGTTCACCTCCCTTGCTTTCCTTCCTTGAAGCCCACGGAAGGTGGAATGGGCCCAAGGCCTTAATAGTGACTAGCGTGGAAAAGGGGACATTACAACAAAATACATCTTGCAAATAATCTTTATTCTTATGCTCAAATCTTTTTGTTAGTAAAATAGGCTCTTATTCCCTAGCTTGAGCCTTTTCTAGAAACTAGATAAGCGGTTGCACCTCTGTAGTATATTGTTTTTAGTTGTTTCCTCCATCGCATTGTTGCTTCTTCCAATTTATTTCCCTAGAAACTAACCCTCTGTCAAAAAAAAAGGAAAAAGACCCTTTGACCACCCCAGTGAAAATTGGACCAAGTAAACCAACTGCGATGATCAAGCCCTTTATGTTTCCTAGTTGGGATCAAAAATTTGGAGAGACTACCTCCACCGGCCCCAAGTCCGCTTCTCAACGCCACCGACCACAAAACCCAAACCATCACCTTTATAACCCTCATGCTCCACCAAATTATAATCCCCCAACAATCCACTCTACCACTATAAGAGAGAGCCATCCAATCCCACAACCTACGCCGCTCCAAGCTAGAATTGGGAGCATAAATAGCACACAATCCAATCACCCTATCTTGAACCAAGAGTGATTAAAACACGCTCCGAACCTTGAAAGCAACCACAAAAATTTGAAGATACGATGAGAGGGAAATCAACATCCCCCACTCCCTTGGAAATGTTGATAGGCACAAATGGGCCGTTCCAATAGTAATTCATCCTATTTCTAATCTCAAAACCAGCAGATTTGACTTCTTAGAGGAAAGCCACATCCGGTTTAAGTTGTTGCAAAAGACCACGCACAAACCGCTTATGATTGGGAATCATCATCCCCCGCACATTCCAAGACAAGAGATAGCTTCATTCCAAAGGAGGAGGAATTTCAAGGCTACCAAACCAGTTGTTCATCTCAAAACTTAGGACATGACACTCCGAAGAGTGAATCATCACATCCTTGTATGACTTCATGCCTAGCTTGGGGCTAACTTCCCCTCTCCTCTATCCATGCAAGTAGGCAACAAAGCCACTTTGCGCTTGTTCCTCTTCATGAGCCGAACTCAATCTCCATACCATTAGAACCATTACCTAAGGGTCGAGGATCCTTAGGAGGGCCCACCTCCAATGAAGAACTATTGGTCCAAGGCTGATCCTCAAGACCTCTAGAAGAGTTTAACAAACGAAGCCTACTAGACACTAAATCACTTGCACCTCCTACACCAAAATTGAGCCACTAGAAGGCAAGGTACCTTCACCGTATGACTTGAGAAGACAAAATTAGAACCACCTATAACATATATGTTGAATCCCCACTAGAAAAATCTGAAGATGAGGCCCCATTCACCAAATTTTTGGATGAGGAAGGGGCTGAAATTCCTTCTTCACTTGCCATTTCACCCTGTTTGGGCTTACTAAAGGCAATCTCTTATCAAATGATCCCGTGCTTGATGTGTGAAGTAGGAATTGAAGATTGAGGTAGTAGACCTTACGTCGTTGGATCACATCTATATAGTGCAAACTGAAATGAAAGGGCAAAGTTTCGCTTCAAGTCCACCTCTACACAAACCCGAGGGTTTGAGCGATATGAATTTTGTTGGCTATCGGGATGAGGAGTTTTTTGAATCGTCCACAGAAAAAAAAAGACCTACAAAGGGATGCAAATCAGCGAGCAATGCAGGGGAACTCCAGTAACGAGCAAGCGAATCTGGGTCTAGCCACGATCCTCAAGGTTAAAGTTCTCCCACCACAATTGGACATATGCCAGACTACCAACAATGTTCCATGTTCTAAATTGTAACACATGTCGGTTTGCAGAGTCCGAGTTAAACAATAGGCATACATATTTTGACCCCAATCCCCAATAGGAATTTAATGAAATCCCTTTGGCCTCCCCCGCTCAAAGCTTACACAACACCGATTACAAGCCTCTTCATCTAGCATCCTTCATGGAAAATAAAGGATTACTGAGGCTTATAAATTAACATTATGTTAATATTAGTTAAGTGTTAACTAATAAACGGTCGTAACCACTTCAACCATTTTATAACCATCTCTCAGATGATAAAAAGACGGACACACAATGAATAATGTGTGCATTTTGGTTACTCGCATTTGTTCTCTCCACATATTCTAACATTGGTATCAAAGCGAGGCAAACAAGGAGAAAGAGAAGGGAAGGAGTCCAAACTCGTCCCATTAGGGCCCGAAAGAGCAAAAGACCAGTTCGAATGCTAGAAGCAAGAATAATATCGTAGGGCAATGGGCAATAACGCAGGCGAAAAAAAGAGTAGTTAACAAGAGCAAGAAAATGACCGGTTTCAGTTTGAGGGCACTTACAAACGGTGAACATAACCACACCGGTCAAAGGCCTCTGCAATTTCGACTTTTGAACAAGTGAGTAGGATGAGGACAACTTTGAGTAACTTCAGAGGTTGAACTTTGTTGGAATAAAGAATACAAATATAATTGGGTTGTGTATCTTAGAAATTTTTGCTGCTCAATCCATTCCCTTGGATCAAACTGGCCTTTTTCATCGATTCTTTGAAAATGTAATTGTTATATGTTCTTCATATTGTTCCCTTTGCTCCAAAGTTCAGTTTGAGTATCAAAAAGTATCACTTTGTGAGATTTATTGTACCTTGTCAATATAAAATGAAAATATTCAGAGGAACTAGGTTAATGGACTAGTTAGTCAAAGAACAAAAACCACAACACATTGGTTTAGTGTTTTGTAGGTTTTTCGAAGGGCTAGCATTCTCACGGATTCCAAAAGATGTGGAACACTTTGAAATCCACCAAAACCCGTGGGAGACTAAGTTTGAAAGCATTGGCAAGTTACTTTGAAAAGCCCGATAGACATTCATTTGGCCGTCAAAATTCAACACAAAGAAGACGGGGACCACGTGGAAGGAGATCAATGATCCGGTAGGGACTCGAATTTCCTCACAACGATTGGGCTCGAATGAACTTAAGCCCATGGAATGAAACACAACAAATAATTTTTTCAGGTCTTGGGTGAATCGGGTGAATGAATTAAAAATTCAATGGTACATGCGAAAGCTAGATAGGACAAGCGATGCGATGCAGGTGCAAAATTTAAAATTTCAAAAAAAAACTATGAAAACACCATTCAAGGGCTCAATTTTGGCTTTGGCTTTAGACAAATGTTATGGCATTTCAAAGTGCTAGGGCACAAAAATAGGAATTTGCCGTTTTTGAATAATTTATTTGGGGTTGTTCATGCAATTAGGGCATGAAAATAAGACATTTTCAGGGAAAAACATGACAGGCAAAATGTAGCAGAGACAAACGTGATTTAGGGCACATTTTTTGCAGAAAACACAAGCCAGAATCACAAGGAAGAGGAAAAAAATGTGATTTTGAAGGAAGATAGTGCAAAACAAAGAAAATACAGTCATGCATTTCCAGATTTGTAATTTTTCAAGGGTCGTTCGTTGTTAGGGCACACAATTTGTCAATTTTCAATCATAGCCAATCGTTTAGGGCAAAAAATTGTTTGGTATTGTTTTCTTTCTTTGTTTTAAAAAAATTAAAATCAGTTTTTAAAATCTTGCTACATTAATTTGCGGGTCATTCTTTATTTTGGGAAAAAGGGTTTTTCTATGGTATTTTGTCATAGAATAGAAATTTGACTAGACAAATATTTTGTCCTCAACTTTCATCCTTGGAAAGTAAAAAACAAGATGAAAGACAAATCAAATAAAGTTAATGTACCAATTGTTGAAAATCCACCGGATTTTGAAAGTGGTGAACTCGCTGGTAGAGAATACGTATTAAAAAAAAGCCTTACACACTTTGAAGACAAGAAGGGATCTAGTGTAGGTAAAACTTGGCATGGATGGCTACCCAAATAGTTCGGGAGTCTATGGATCTTGGGAATTTACCCTACGAGTGTCATGAGACAACTTGATAGAGCACTATGTGGAGTAGCTCAGTATGGATGGTTGTCCAACAATTCGGGAGATTTTGTAATTCGGGATTTTGGGGAGGTGGAATCCGGGAAGAGAATTCACTCGAGAACTACACCTTTACAAAGGTTAGGGGATGCAGCTTGATGGAGTTCCACCTGGTCAAAGCATTATTTTCAAAGTAAAAAGCTTCTAAAGAATGCATGGTCTTGTTTGGTTCTGCTACTTCAATGTTTTGTCAGTATGTTCCATAGTGTAAGCCTTAAGAGGGGTGTTAGAATATAAGACTTATAAATAAACATTATGCTAATATTAGTTAAATGTTAACTAATAAACGGTTGTAACCACTTCAACCATTTTGTAACCATCTCTCACATAATAAAAGGACGGACACAATGAATAATGTGTGCATTCCAGTTACTCTTCATTTGTTCTTTGTACATTCTATTCTTTCTTTATTCTTTCTCTCTCCACATATTCTGACAACCCCTTGAATCCAAATGCATGCGGCCTTCAAAATAATCCATATTACCAGCAAGGAAATAATTAAAGTCTTCCTGCTCAGGCACCTGGTTGTGGGCAGTACAATTTGATGAGTGAGGAGAGCCTCAAACCTCATTCACCTTGGAGCTCGAGCTGCTCAGTTTCCTCTAGAAGCTAAGTCAACAAAATTGTCACACTCTAAAGTCCCCTTTACAGATCCAACATCAACAGCCTCAAAGGCTAAAGTATTCCCGAATCGAGGGTATGGACCACAATCTCATGCTTTTCTTGCTCAACTGATGGCCCAACATGTTGCAAATCTTCAAAGTTCTCTAATTATCTTAATACCAAATCTTTACAAGTTTTGTCAACAGCCCCTAACGAGGGCAGAGGCGGCTAGTCATCTGAAACTTTAGGTAAGTTAAACAATGGGTTGTTGAAAAACAGCATGTTATGGGCGGAAGATACATCAAAGTTAGAAACCTCCTTATTTTCAAAACATGAGCCAAAATGAGGAGTTGGGAAGGACCCCAAAGAGTCCCCCTTCGGGCCTGTCACAATATGTTCGCAGCGGGTAGGATCGAGCCCTAAGGATGAGCCGACCCTATGTGCAAATGGGTCACAATTGTTCCAGACACTAAACTTCAAATCCACTTTAAAATGGTCTTATCCATCACCAAAAACAAGCAAATCCTCATAGTTTAAAAAAAGGATGGGGATCGATCCCAAGATCAATTCCTCCTAGTGTAGAGTATAGACAATACCTTCCTCAGATGAGCACGAAAAAACTCTGCCACTAACCACTAAAGCCCCTTGTTCTAGAGGGAGGCGAGATACACAACAAAAGGGGGATCAAGGTTTCTACTTTGATAGGATTTTTCCAATTATTAATAGAATTTATTTTCCATTGCTAAAAAAAGGATGCATGAATGATAAGTAAGGCAATGCGTGATAGATTGGATGTAACATTGATGAACAAAATGGCTAACAGATGTTAGTTTGAAAATGCAAGTTATTGACAAGTAAGTGTAGTTGAAGATAATGGCTACTAAAAGACAATAGTTTCAGGATATGAGTAGCTAAAAGCTGATGGGAACCAAATAAACATTTTGACCTTTGAAGTCACAAACAAGGTGCATATGCTGGAAATATGACTGACAGCAAAAAAGTTAACGCCAAAACATAAGGATAAGCATTGGTAAAACTGCTACGCACATTTGCCATAACGTGGAAGAAAGTAGATTTAAAAGTTAAAACCATATTCCCATTGTGGAATTGAAATGAGAATATGAGAGCTGATGATGAAATACCTAGAAGGGTTCCTTCCCCAAACAATGTAGCCGTAAGATAATATATTAGCATGAATGCTATTTCATGTATGGAAATGCTTTTATTTATGTTTGAATAACACACTGATTACCTTTCTGTATTTTCATTACAAATGGGCAGATACGAAAAATATACAAGATGGAAGCTTTAATGGGCCCAAATTTGAAATTAAGATTTATGTACTTACTACATAGTTAAGAATAAATCATTGGTTTTAAATTCAAGTAAACTTACTTTCTATATCTTTCTTTGTGAGTGGGGAGACCTGACCTCATGGCATCATACACCACTACTACTTTGACACCTGTGTGCATGTATCAAAACAAGCTTTAGTACCTTACAAACTGGCGATTCAATTTTGATTGTCTATAGTTTTTCATGCTGAGACATTAAAAGAGAATTTTTATGCTTTCCATGAAGGTACTAGATTCATTGGTTAGCTTTATGATGTAAAATTTCATACATATGACAAATTGAGCTTTTCCATCTCAATCATATAGTCAGCAAATTTCAATGATTTCCCATAGTGGTCCTTTTAATCAATACAAAAGAGACTAGTGATGTTAGGAACGAAATAGCATGATGCGAAGAAATGCTGCATATAACAGAGAAAATGGAGACCAATGATGTCACGTTTGCAATAGGGATTAGACTAGAAGAACTACAAACATCATCATATACAACCATGAAAGGGCCAGGCAGGATCTATGTACGCTCCTAGGGGATGGGAACATCTAGGGCATGGGGGTAAAGCTGGTCAATCCTAGTGAGGAAACTCAGTATTGACCCCAAGAACCTCTCCTAACATCCAAGGTCAATGAATCTCTGGTAGCAAAAAAAAAAAAAAAGTGGTAATATGCGCCTTTCTCTGTGACCTGAGCTGCAGACAAGGCCCTTTACGCTGAAGCCTGAAACAAAACAAATGCAGTCTGTCTAGAATGAAACTGAGAAGGTTGGGGTCCCTAGTAGTAACCCATGAAGAGAACCATCTCACTAATGTTTCTCCCTCTAGACATAAACTAAGTTGTATCTAGTGGGAGTGTAATCCCAACCTATGCATGTAGTGGACTGAAAAAATGAAGTAATCGGCCTGACAGCTCAAGGAATCCCCGATAAGGATCTGTGTATAAGAATAACGGACTCCCGAGAAAAAGGGTCATGCATCCCTCATCAGACTACTAAAGGAAGGAAGATAAAGAACCACGTGCATCTTGATATAGAAAATGGTATCTCCCCTAGATCTCAAAGTAAATAGGATACCTGAAAATAAAGTGCTCCTTTGTCAAACAATTGAGGGGTGCTTGATTTAAGCATGTGATAATAAGAGTAATTTATCAACATCAGTCAATTATTGTGTACATATATCCAAAAATTAAGACCAAGAAGGTAGCTTGTAAATGTATAGGAGGTGTCTAGGTACAACTGTGTAGAATTTAAGGTACCTGACGTTTCAAGTCTCTCTATTGGACTCAAATTCATCAAGGAAGAAAGGATTGGAAGGCTATAATGTCCCCTTTTCTAAATTAGAAATAATTAATAATATTTTAAGTTGGACCCGGTTAATTCTCCATTTTGGGCAACTTAATATTATTATTATTAATATAAAGGTATTTTTAGATACTCATTTCTTTTGTCGGCAAAAAGGAAATGAGCAAGGGAGTAATTGTCATGTTTTTGAGTTATTGTCATGAGCATTGCATTATTTTTAGTAAATTTCCTCAATTTAGTCAAGTCCATGGGTTAAGAAGAAAGACAAATGAAAAATAGAAGAGAAAGGATCCATTATGAGATCGGTCCTAATTGGGGGCATTCTAATTGGTTTTGGCACCACATAGAGGTATAAGAAGGGGTCGCTTGACTCATTTGTGCATCATCATCATCTTATCTACTAATAACTTTGCATGGTTTTTGGTTGATTGCTCAACTACTTCCACTCGAGGATGAAAACCCTTTTGTGACATGGTGGTGTCACTCGATTTCACCGAAATCTGCGACTACCCTATTCGAAAAAAATTTCGTACTTTTAAAATAATGGGTCATTTTGTGTTTTTATTGTCCGAAAGTTCTGTGTATTGTGTCAAGATAATCCCAAAGAGCCATATTAGCCTTTTTCGCCAAATACCCAGATGCCCAAAATTGTTTTATTCTGTCGTCGGGATTTGTCTGCGGGAAATTTGTATTTAATTATTTTGAGCCCCGTATGAGGCTATTTGCGCTCTGTTTTAACTCTATTATGAGCGAATATGTTATTATTCCTATGTGCCAGAAGGGTTTTAACTTATTTTAAGTTTTGGGCTTTATTTGTAACTTTTGGCAATTTTTCGTGTTTTTGTGGTGTCCCGTTTCGTTTTTTGTGAAATTTCTCTGGAGCAATTCCTTTGCCGGGTAAGCCCGATTTTTGGCCTGGAGCAGCTGGAAAACATATACGCACATTATGCCCGGAGGAAGTCGCCATCGGAGGTCTGGATCACTGGGAAAAAGCGAAGTCGTGCACAGAAAAGCCCCTGCGGGGATGGGCGCATTTTTGGAAAACAAAGGATTTAAGCTGCGATGGGAAAAATATAAGCCGCAGGCAGGGTGGGAATTTTATACCTGCCTGGCAGGGTACTTTTCCCGTGTTATAAAAGTCACTTAAGCTGCAGTGGGAAAAATAGAGGCTGCAGGCAGGTGGGAATTTATTGCCTGCCTTGCAGGGTAAAAATTCCCATGATATAATAAAAGGAAAGTGACTTAAGTGAAATCATGGGATTTTAGTGCCTGCCTTGCAGGGTAAATAATCCCATTGTCAAATCACTTAAGTGGAATGGGAAGTAAAGAATCCCATTATGGAAAAAATTCTTAAAAATAGAATTACATGTGCAAAAAAGTGCGCCCCCTTTGGTGAGAGAATAAAATGATTAAATTGATTATTTTAATTAATCTATTCTCTCAAAAAGTGCGCCCAAGCTTGGAGGAGGTCAACAAGTCAAAGATGGAATAAAAGAAAGGAATTAAATGCATTAAATTTAATTTATTTAGTGGCTGCCCTCTTCCTCTCAAAAAGTGCGCCCCATTTGGGAATTGTTTAATGTTTTTTAAGGCATTAAAACATTAAATTAATTTCTATTTTCAGTGGCTATGGTCAAAGCACACTGTGAAGCTTAAGTGAAGTGCTGTGTGAAGGATTAAATTGGATTAATTTAATTTATTGGATGGCTGTCCTTAAACATGCTATTTTTAAAAGAGAAAACATGATTTTTAATTAATTAATTGCCTTTAATTGTTAGGGCAATTATTAATTATAGAATTATGAAGGTTATATAAGCATGGGCAGCCATATGGGTGAATTATTTAATTCACAGGTAAAGAATTGCAGCCAAGAGGAAAAGTGCGCCCCCATTAAAGGAAGGATTTTGTTCAGACAAAGTGCTAACAAGGCTAAAAGCTTCCAGATTTGGCGCATGCATTAGAGGAGGTTGATCTTTGTCTGCATAATTGTTTTCACAGGTGTTACAGGAGCTCAGGTGTTGATTGAAAGGATTTATGCTCTCTTTATGTGCAAATTAAACACCAATTTTTGGGGCAGCAGGCTTGAAAAGTGCAGATTTTTATAATTTAAATTCACTATTCATGCTCCGGTGGCCATTTTTGTCTGAATAAATTGCAGGAATTCATTACAGGTGCTTTACAAAAGAAAAGGAGTTTTTATCAATGTCCAATACATTGCAAATATCCTCCGAATCTGAAGAATTGTCCAGATCTGCACCAGTATTGAAGAAATCCGGCCAAGTTAGAAGAAAAAGAATTATTCAGACGAAGATAGACAAAGCCATGGCAAAAGGAGATGAAAAAGAAAGCACGATGGAGTCATGCATTGCTTCAAACTTGCAGACATAGGAGACAGATCTAGGCCCGGAACCTCTTGCCGATTTGATTGATAGATCCAGAGCGGGAAAGACTTCACTCATGCGTGCGGTCAAAAGTAGTGGAATTATCCGAGCTGCAGCTTTTCCATGTACAGCCCAATTGCCAGAGTTCGTGATGGAGTGTGCTAGATCTTATCATCCTTCATCCAGATCAGTGCGTGATGCTTCGGGAAAGACAATAATTCGTTTGGACGCAGAGTTCATCAATTATTGTTTGAAGATTCCAGTGCGAAAGGTGGTGACTTCTATTAGCATTCAGGATGCTGACAGTAGGTGGGAGAAGCATAGAGCTGATTGTGTGAGCATCATGAATAGCCGGTTCATGAAGAAGCCTAGATCCCCTTCAAAGTTCCCGAGAACTCTTCCACGGTCCAATTTGGTGCAGGAGGCAGATGATGTCGTCAAATTGCTATGCAGGATGAATGGCGAAGCGAATGCCTACACTTTCCGTACATGGATGTATGCTTTCATCAGGACCATTGAAATCAACAAGGTTGATTCTATAATCAATGGATCATAATTTTAAGAAGCAATCTTGTGTTCTAGACTTTGTGTTGAACCCCGAGAGCAACTTGGAGCAAAGGAATACAAAGGAGCAAGTTTTAGGAGAACTTTGTGTCACGTTATCTTGTGTTTCTTGCTTTGAATCTTAGATCTCTTAATAAACTTTGTGTTATTTTAGATCTAGATCTAGAGCTGCCTTTGTTTTATAATTTTGTGTGTTCATATCTATTGAGTTTCTTCTATGTGCATGCAATTAGCTCTGCTATCTACTAATTGGGATGCACATCTTCCCCATTTCTTCTTTGTATTTCCTTTACTTCTTTCTTCTATAACTTCCCTTTCTTAAAACAACTGCTTACTTGCTGCAGAACTTCTTAGTTATGGTTCATGAACTAAGTGGTTAAAGTAAAACCCCTGATAGATAATAACACATTTTTATTGACAAATCTGACATGGGAGCCTCACCGGTTAAATGAGGGAGATTTATCTCATGACTGCCTAGGTTTGATGCTATGCAGAAAATCTAGCCAACAGTTTTTGGCGACTCTGTTGGGAAACAACTATCTTTGCAGATCAAAGCTTTTCTATTGAAGATCAGAGTGTTTTCCATACAAATCTCAACCTGGCTGAACGTCCATTCACCCGATCCGTGAAGGCGCAAGGAAGGACTGATCATTTCTTCCGACTGCAGGAGCAATTCAATTTCAATCATCCTCCTCAAGTTAGAAGCCGCAGATCTAGTCTCTCACCAGGAAGGAGAGTACACACCCATCCAGATCCGGATCGTATTCAGCATAATCCGGCGGCTGGAATTATCCATCAAGTCTATCAAGTCTACACAAGGAGGAGACGTGCTCAAGTTAACATGGCGCACCAAATTGTACCTGTTCCATGGGGAGTAGCTTTTGGACCTCTCAACTTGGCTCCACCTATGCACGAGCTGCCAAAGGGATCCAGAAAGAATTTTCCAAAATTCTTTGGAGATGGAAAGCAAAACCTGGATGATCATTTGGCAGCCTTCTTCATATCTTGTGGTGTGCTTGTAGTAGAGCATGAAGATGTCTCGGTCAAGCTCTTCATTGAGACTCTACACGACTTGGCTGGAGAATGGTTCTATCGGCTGGCTCCTGGCACCATAACCAACTGGGCGACTATGCGTGAGCAATTTCTGAAAAGATTCAAGCCTGCAGAGGACGCTAGCACGTTAATCACCCAACTGACACAGTTGAAGAAAGAGCCAAACGAGAACATGCGGGACTTTATTGCAAGGTTCCAAAGGATTTTGTATAAAATCCCCACTTCTGGCGCATTGAGCGACGAAAATCAAAAGACGTTTTTTATAAACGCTCTATTGCCTGAAGTTGGATATCAGCTAAGAAGGGCAAGACCTGTAAATCTGCTGGAAGCACAAAATGCTGCCGTGGAGGTTGAGGACGACTTGATCATGGCTGGAAAACTCAAACAACCATCTCACAAAGGTGATGGTACTTCTGTAAGTACTTCTGATCCTTTGTTGCAGAAATTGGCTAATGACATGCTGCAGATCAAGAAGCAGATCTCTCAAGCAGGGAATGTAACCCCCTCAAGAATAGCTCCTACCCGGACCTTCAATGGTCAAAATCAAAATCAAAATCGAAACAGACTTGCTGCTGCACCACAACGGTTGGCAATAGAAGCTGCTCCAAGGAATAACTTGGAAACTAATGAAGAGGATCTCGGCATTGATGAATCATTCGATGATGAAGACTTTATAGATCCCGCTGGCGACTCCAATATTGGTTACCTAGACTACGAATCTGATGATGGCTATTATGAATCTTTTGAAGATTCTGATGGTCACACTTTTGCGGTGTTTACAAGGTCTCAGACGCGCCAAAATCTTTGAAGCATCCACAAGCGGCCGGAAAGAGAGAGAAGATCCTGGCCCGGATGTTACTATCTTGAAAAGAGGTAGCACTCTTCCTTCTTCTTTAGCACCTAAGGATAAATATTCAAATTCTTTCAATTCGCAACAAAGAGCCAACGCACATCCTGCTGAAGCAAGTCAAGCTTTCGACATAATTGATCACATCAAGAGGAACAAGGTCCAAATGTCAGAAGCTGAGTATTTGAGAGCATTTCCTGATCAGCTGAATAGATTGGTCAAATATGTGCAAAGTAATGGTCCCAGCCCAACAAACAATACTTCACGGGGTATCTTGTCAAATCCAAAGAATACTCCTACAAATAATGCGGCGGCAAGTTCTTCTCCTTCTACCCCTTCTCCTGCTACATCAGAAAGGATCGAGCCATTCTATGTATCTTTGCTTATCAACGGATACAAACTGAGCAATTGCATTTTGGATTCTGGAGCTTCTGATAATGTAATGCCTGCCAAAGTTGCTGATGCCTTGGGTCTCACGTTGACAAAAACCATCGGAAGATGTTATTCAATGGAAAGGCAAGTCCCTCTTGTGGGGCAAATCAAAGATGCGCAGGCAGTACTTGCTTCTTTTCCAGATAAAAGACTGAAAATGACTATCCTTGTAGCAGACATTCCAGTCTCTTATGGCATGTTGTTGAGTAGAAATTTCTGCAAAGAGCTGGGTGGAGAAGTCAAGATGGATTGGTCTTGTGCGCACATACCAATCAAAGGAGTAAATCAGAAGCTGGAACCTGAGAAGAAATCTAAGTACACAGTATCAAAATCTGAGGATCCTAGATCTCAGATCTTGTTTCAGGAATCGGATCACGGAGTCTATTATCTAGAAATGGATAAAGAAGAAATTCAACCGGTGATTCGAGAATCACATCAAATTGATAACAAGATTTGGACTCTGGAATTTGATGGTAGTTGCTGTTCATTTGGATCCGGCGCAGGCGTTGTTCTTATCTCTCCTGAAGGGAAGGTGCATGCGCACTCCTTCAAATTGATGTTCGAAAATACTAACAATACGGCTGAGTATGAAGCATTGTTGTTAGGCATGGAGCAGGCAAGAACAATGGGAATCAAATTATTACACGCAAGAGGAGATGCTGAGCTGATTGTGAAGCAGATAAGAGGCCTCTACCAAGTCAAAAAAGACAAACTGCGGCACTATAGAGATCGGGTCTACTCTGCTATCCTGGATTTTTCAGCTTTCTCGGTATCTTACATTCCGAGAGAACAAAATTCAAGAGCTGATTCGCTTGCAGAAACTGCAGCCTTGTTGAATCCGGATCAGCCTCCTGCATTCTTTAGACAGGGGGACTACAAGGTGGAGATGGTCTTTCGCCCAAAGGTTCCTGACAACGTCCAGCAATGGCAGGTTTTCAACGATGACACGCAGATTGCTGCATTTCTCCAACAGAAAGACAACTTTGAAGGAATCTACTATGAGGGAAGCAATTCACCTCCTAGGCAGACTACTGTCGGAGAAATGGATATGGACGTCTCAGGAAGTCAGGAGATTATCCAACTAAAAGGGAATAAAATTCCCAAAGGTTTGGTATCTCTTGAGGAAATGTTTGATAAGCATGATCAGGTGCTTAAGAAAAATGAAGAGAATGAGGAAGGTTATTCCTCCGACACACAATTGCTAAATTTGGGAGCTGGCAATGATCCCAAATTAGTAAAACAGGTAAGTGTTGCTCGAGAGGCGAAAGAGAAGCTTTTTACCGAGCTTCTTAGGAAATACATGGATGTTTTTGCACTGGTCTTACAGGATCTAAAAACATATCAACTGCGAGAAGTTCAACACTACATCCCACTTAAACCCATAACGAAGCCTTTCAAGCGAAGCTGCGGCACAACCCTACCATTTCGGGAACCATCTTTGCAGAAATCCGGAAGTTGTTAGATGCAAAGATTATCTATCCCATACATCATTCGGAGTGGTTGGCCAACATAGTCCCTGTAAGAAAGAAGAGCGGTGAGATTAGGCTGTGCGTAGATTTCCGCAACCTTAATCAAGCTTCACTGAAAGACAACTACCCCATCCCCATCATGGATCACACTCTGCAGGTGGTCACTGGATCTGAGATGCTTTCCATGCTTGATGGCTTCTCAGGCTACAATCAAGTCAAGGTGGCCGAGGAAGATCAATACAAAACGGCGTTCATCACACCTTGGGGAACCTTCGCATACCAGAAGATGTCGTTCGGCCTGATTAATGTTGGTGCTACATTTCAAAGAGCTATGGATCTAGCCTTTGCTCACCTCAAAGATATAAGCATAGTGGTGTATCTAGATGATCTGACAGTCTTTTCCAAAGATAGAAGCGCACACATTTCAAACTTGGAAGAGGTTTTCATACAATGCCGCAAGCATGGTATTTCTTTGAATCCCAAGAAATCCATCTTTGCTGTAACGGAAGGGAAACTACTAGGGCACATTGTTTCCAAGGAAGGAACAAAGATAGATCCAGAGCGTGTCAAATCCATTCAGACATTGCCTTTGCCCACATCCAAAAAAGGAGTTCACTCTTTCTTTGGAAAAGTTAATTTTCTCAGGAGATTCATTCCTGACTTTGCTGAGCTAACCCGTCATATTTCGAATATGATGAAAAAGACACAAGATTTTAAATGGAGCAGCGAAGGGAAGGAAGCTTTCGAGAAAATTAAAGAGGCCCTGTCGAAAGCTCCAGTCTTGGTTTCACCCGACTTCAGTAAAGAATTTATTCTTTACTGTTACTCCTCTGAACACACCATGTCAGCAATACTGATGCAGAAAAATCAAGAGGACGCAGAAGCTCCTATTGCTTTCATGAGTACGCCTCTTAAAGCCTATGAATTGAAATACACTCCCATGGAAAAGCACGCATACGCAGTGGTGAAGGCGTGCAAAGCATTCAGGTATTATATTCTTTCCTCGCACACTGTGGTTTTGGTTCCAGAATCTTCTGAGTTAAATCCATTCTTACTCGTGCAAGAGTTAGGATTATTGAGAGGCACATGGGTGACAAAAGTTCAAGAATATGACCTAGATATTAAACCAACAAAGCTGGTTCGAGGAAGAGGTCTGTGTGAATTAATGACGGAGATGAAGACATCAAAGACAGAAGCAAATCAGGATGAGATAGATGGAGATTTGCCTGCAGTACTTTTTATAGATCTGGTAGAGGAGTGGTACAAGTAACATTGCTTACTTTCTGACGTATGGAGAATGCCCAGATCAACTTTCCAAAAAAGAGAAACGAACCATCAAATTGAAATCCAAAGATTTTGTTCTTTGGGATAATGGTTTGTACAAAGAGGAATTGATGGCGTATTTCTCAGATGCGTGGACAAGGCTCAACAGGATCAGCTACTACAACAGTTTCATGACATGGCTTGCGGTGGTCATTTCTCAGCCCGAGTCACTACACACAAGATCCTCAGAGCAAGGTATTACTAGCCCACCCTTTTTCAAGATACTGCAGAATGGGTAGCTAAGTGTCAAGCATGCCAACATTTTGTTGGGCGTGTGAAATTGTCTGCATTACCTCTAAAACCCATTGTGATTGAAGAACCTTTCCAACAGTGGGGAATGGATTTTATTGGAATGCTTAACCCGGCTTCCAGTGCCGGTCATCATTACATTCTAACAACTACTGATTATTTCAGTAAGTGGGTAGAAGCTATCCCTGTGAAGGCTGCCACTTCCGCCGAGGTGTGCAGTTTTATAAAAGAAAATATTATTGTCAGGTTTGGCGTGCCCAGACAAAATTGTGTAGCAACAACGCTCGAATCTTTCTTCTCGAGGAGTTGGTGGAATCTGCTACACTTATGGGATTCATTTGGTTCATTCCTCAAACTACTATCCTGAGGAATGGTCAAGTGAATCTAGTAATAAAAACTTGGTAACTATCGTGCGCAAGCTGATAACAGACAATCAAAGGACTTGGCATAAAAAGTTGTTTGATGCATTATGGGCCGATAGAATCACACCAAAGAGGGCGATAGGCATGTCCCCATTTCAGCTGTTATATGGTAGAGACACAGAGCTGCCTCTTACCTTGGAATTGCCTGCCCTACGACTTTCTAAGGCCCTGGAAGATTCCACATTCACGATGATCTCTATTGATAAAAGAATTATGTACTTGACTGAATTGAGGGAAGTACAAACTCAAGATTCTGAGATAGGTTGTAAGCATCAAAGGAAGGTGAAAGTCATCTTCGACAAAAATGCCAGGAAAGAAAGTTTGAAGTTAATGACTGGGTCCTCTTATGGGACAAAAGAAGAGAAACAAAAGGCATGCATGGAAAGTTCGATTCACTATGGAAAGGGCCTTTTGTGATTAAAAGAATCGCAACACTAAGGCTCGAAATGAGAAGAGTAACATAGCTTCATTTTTGCTCATCGGGATGGAGTTGAATTGCCGTTGCCTTTCAATGGGCAACACTTGAAGTCGAAAGTTCCCGTATTCTCACAAGATTCCCAAAGAGAAATGAGAAGCAAGGTAACACACTGTATGTACATAAATAAATCTTTTGTTTGTTTTTCCTCGTTTTGTCTTGTTTTGGTGTTGTGTTGTGTTGTTTTTCGTTTTTGCGAAGCCCGTGCCCAAAAGACAAGATGCGAAACCGGAGATCTTTGAAAAAAGCAAGTGTGTGGGAATTTATTCCATTTTTGGGTAAAAATTTCCATAATATAATAAAATGAAAGTGACTTAAGTGAAATCATGGGATTTTAGTGTGTGGAATTTACGCCTTGCGAGTAAATAATCCCATTGTCAAAGTCAAATCACTTAAGTGGATCACGGGATTTTGGTGCTGCGCCTTGCGAGGTAAATAATCCCATTATGAAAAAATTCTTAAAAATAGAATTACATGTGCAAAAAAAGTCGCCCCCTTTGGTGAGAGAATAAAAGCCTTAAATTGATTATTTTAATTAATCTATTCTCTCAAAAAGTGCGCCCAAGCTTGGAGGAGGTCAACAAGTCAAAGATGGAATAAAAGAAAGGAATTAAATGCATTAAATTTAATTTATTTAGTGGCTGCCCTCTTCCTCTCAAAAAGTGTGCCCCATTTGGGAATTGTTTAATGTTTTTTAAGGCATTAAAACATTAAATTAATTTCTATTTTCAGTGGCTATGGTCAAAGCACACTGTGAAGCTTAAGTGAAGTGTTGTGTGAAGGATTAAATTGGATTAATTTAATTTATTGGATGGTTGTCCTTAAACATGCTATTTTTAAAAGAGAAAAGCATGATTTTTAATTAATTAATTGCCTTTAATTGTTAGGGCAATTAATAAATTATGAAGGTTATATAAGCATGGGCAGCCATATGGGTGAATTATTTAATTCACAGGTAAAGAATTGCAGCCAAGAGGAAAAGTGCGCCCCCATTAAAGGGAGGATTTTGTTCAGACAAAGTGCTAACAAGGCTAAAAGCTTCCAGATTTGGCGCATGCATTAGAGGAGGTTGATCTTTGTCTGCATAATTGTTTTCACAGGTGTTACAGGAGTTCAGGTGTTGATTGAAAGGATTTATGCTCTCTTTATGTGCAAATTAAACACCAATTTTTGGGGCAGCAGGCTTGAAAAGTGCAGATTTTTATAATTTAAATTCACTATTCATGCTCCGGAGACCATTTTTGTCTCGAATAAATTGCGAGAATTCATTACGGGTGTGCTTTACAAGAAAAAGGAGTTTTTATCAATGTCCAATACATTGCAAATATCCTCGAATCGAAGAATTGTCCAGATCTGCACAAGATTGAAGAAATCCGACCAAGTTAGAAGAAAAGAATTATTCAAACGAAGATAGACAAAGCCATGGCAAAAGGAGATGAAAAAGAAAGCACGATGGAGTCATGCATTGCTTCAAACTTGCGCAGACATAGGAGACACGAGATCTAGGCCGGAACCTCTTGCCGATTTGATTGATAGATCCAGAGGCGGGAAAGACTTCACTCATGCGTGCGGTCAAAAGCAAAGTGGAATTATCCGAGCTGCAGCTTTTCCATGTACAACCCAATTGCCAGAGTTCGTGATGGAGTGTGCTAGATCTTATCATCCTTCATCCAGATCAGTGCGTGATGCTTCGGGAAAGACAATAATTCGTTTGGACGCAGAGTTCATCAATTATTGTTTGAAGATTCCAGTGTAAAAGGTGGTGACTTCTATTAGCATTCAGGATGCTGACAGTAGATGGGAGAAGCATAGAGTTGATTGTGTGAGCATCATGAATAGCCGGTTCATGAAGAAGCCTAGATCCCCTTCAAAGTTCCCGAGAACTCTTCCATGGTCCAATTTGGTGCAGGAGGCAGATGATGTCATCAAATTGCTATGCAGGTTGAATGGCGAAGCGAATGCCTACACTTTCCGTACATGGATGTATGCTTTCATCAGAGACCATTGAAATCAACAAGGTTGATTCTATAATCAATGGATCATAATTTGTAAGCAAAGCAATCTTGTGTTCTAAACTTTGTCTTTGAACCCCGAGAGCAACTTGGAGCAAAGGAATACAAAGGAGCAAGTTTCCTAGGAGAACTTTGTGTCACGATGTCTTGTGTTTCTTGCTTTGAATCTTAGATCTCTTGATAAACGTTGTGTTATTTTAGATCTAGATCTAGAGCCGCCTTTGTTTTATAATTCGTGTGTTCATATCTATTGAGTTTTTCTATGTGCATGCAATTAGCTCTGCTATCTACTAATTGGGATGCACATCTTCCCCGTTTCTTCTCTCGTATTTCCTTTACTTCTTTCTTCTATAACTTCCTTTTCTTAAAACAACTACTTACTTGCTCGTAGAACTTCTTAGTTATGGTTCATGAACTAAGTGGTTAAAGTAAAACCCCTGATAGATAATAACACATTTTTATTGACAAATCTAACACGGGAGCCTCACCGGTTAAATGAGGGAGATTTATCTCATGATTGCCTAGGTTTGATGCTATGCAAAAATCTAGCGAACACGCAAAAGTGAGGACGAAAACCTTCCTTGTTTGATCAAGAACGAAAAATCTTCAATCCATTGAGGATTCTCCATCTGGGGTTTCAAGGAGCTTCAAAGAAGATTGATTTTGCAAATTTTCAGCTAGGGTTTGGTGGAAGAAGGGCTGCTAGGGTTCTACGAGAGATCGCTGGCCCTCTCCTAGGGTAAAAAGAACCCACCTTGTGGAAGAGTTTGGAGTTTTCTAGGGCATGTCAACATCCAAATCAGCCATCATTGTGTCTCTCACATTTTTAAAGCAGCCAAAATCTACTTTTCGACTTCATTTTTGAAGCTTGAATCTGGTGTCCCGATTTCATCTGAAATCTGAGACTACCCTATTCAAAAAAAAAAATCGTACTTTTAAAATAATGGGTCGTTTTGTGTTTTTATTGCCAGAAAGTTCTGTATTGTGTCAAGATATTCCCAAGGAGCCATATTAGTCATTTTCGCCAAATACCCAGATGCCCAAAATTGTTATATTCTATCGTTGGGATTTTCCTGTGGGAAATTTGTATTTAATTATTTTGAGCCCGTTTGAGGCAAATTGTGCTCGGTTTAACCCTATTGTGATCGTACATGTCATTATTCCCATATACCAGTAGGGTTTTAACCAAGAATGAATCCTGGGCTTTATTTGTAACTTCTGGCAACGTTTTGTGTTTTTTGTGTTTTCCGTTTTGTTTTCTGTGAAATTTCTCTGGATCAATTCCTTTTCCGGTTTGGCCTGATTCTTGGCCTGGAGTATCTGGAGATCACCTATGCACGTTGTGCCAGAAGGAATTCGCCATCGGAGGTCTGGTTCTCTTGGAAAAGACGAAGTCGTGCACCAAAAAGCTTCTTTTGGGCTGGCCGCATTTTTGGAAAAAGAGGGTTTGAAGTGGATCATGGGATTTTTGGAAGCAGCAGGTAGGTGGGAATTTTGTACCTACCTAGCAGGGTACTTTTTCCCATGGAAGCAACGCCACTTAAGTCACAATGGAAAAATTAGAGGCAACAGGCAGGCGGGAATTTCTTACCTGCCTTGCAGGGTAAAAATTCCCATTGTGAAATAAAAGAAAAATCACTTAAGGCATTGATGGGATTTTTTATGCAGGTAAATAATCCCATTATGAAAGTCAAACAACTTAAGTGAATCATGGGATTTTCGGAGCTGCCTTGCAGGGTAAATAATCCCATTGCCAATTGACTTTTAAAAATAGAAATTCCTTATTCCAAAAAGTGCGACCCCTTTAGGGAAAGAAAGGCAGCCTTAAATTAATTAATTTAATTAATTTCTTCTCCAATTTTGGCGCCCAAGCTTGTGGAAAAGTCAACAAAGGAAAGTGGACAAAAGGAAGTTGGAATTAGACAGTTCTAAAATTAAATAAATATTATTTATTTAATGCAGCCCCTTCATGTCAAAAAGTGCGCCCCATTTGGGAGAGAAATAATACTTTTTTAAGTATTAAATGATTTAATTAATTCCTATTTTCAAGTGGTTAAGGTCAAAGCATATTGTGAAGCTTGAGTTAAGCTGAAGTGTATAGGCTAAAATTAAATAAATTTAATTTATTTAATGGCAGCCATGAGCATGCACAAAACAAAGCGCCCCATTTGAAGAGTAAAGTTTATTAAATAATTAATTACTTGTCGAGAATAGAAAAGGCATTAATTAATTATAGAATTGTGAGAATTATATAAGCAGTGGCTGCCATAAGGATGAATTAATTAATTCAAAAGCAGAGAAGTGCAGCTTAGACAAAAAGTGCGCCCCATTTGGAGAGGATTTTTGCTCGAAGAAGGTGAAATTAATACTGGAAGCTTCCAATTTTGGCGCATAGATTGAAGGAGGTTGATTTGTGTCTGAATAATTGTTTGCATAAGTGATACAGGTGCTCAGGTGAAGTTGGTAAAATTCATGTTTGCTTTGCATGCAAATAAAACATCAAATTTTGGGGCAGCAGGCTTGAATTATGCAGATTTTTATGATTAAAATCCCTTTGTTCATGTTCGGTTGTCATCTTTATCCGAATTAGTTGCAAGAATTCATTACAGGTGCTTTTATAAGAGAAAGGGAGCTTAAATCAATGTCCAATACATTGAAAATATCCTCTAAATCTAAAGAATTATCCAGATCTGCACCAATTTTGAAGAATTTCGGCCGGATAAGGAGAAAAAGAATTGTTCAGACAAAGATAGACACAACCATGGCAAAGAGGGATGAAAAAGAGAGCACAACGAAGTCATGCATCACTTCTAAATTTGCAAACATCGGAGACACAAATCTAGGTCGGAACCTCTTTCCGAATTGATTGACAGATCCAGAGCAAGAAAGACTTCCCTCATGCATGCAGTTAAAAGCAGTGGAATTATTCGAGCTTGCAGCGTTTTTACACACAGCCCAGCTTGCTAGAGTTCATTATGGAGTGTGTTAGGTCTTACCATCCATCATCCAGATCAGTCCGAGATGCTACGGGGAAAACAATAATCCGGTTGGACGCACAGTTCATCAATTATTGTTTGAAGATTTCGCACGAAAGGTGGTGACTTCTATTAGCATTCAAGATGCCGGCAACAGGTGGGAGAAGCATAGAGTTGACTGCGTGAACATAATGAACAACAGATACATGAAGAATCTCTAGATCTCCTTCCAAGTTCCCAAGAACTCTTCCGCAGTCCAATCTGGTACAAGAGGTGGATGATATTGCCAAATTGTTATGCAGGATAAATGGCGAAGCAAACGCTCACACCTTCTCGCACATGGATGTATGCTTTCATCAGGACCATTGAAATCAACAAAGCAAATTCAATAATCAATTGGTCAAAAATCATTAGTGACAACATTGGTGAGCAACTCCGAACATGAGGCATACTTTCAGCTTCAAAATGACTTCCTATTTGGTATATGCAGCAGCTTCACAAGGCATCTTCTCCAAGCTGGATAGATGTGGTGTTCTTTCCAAGGACCCTATTTTCGAGTGCTACCCACAACTTACTTGTACTGCGTGCAAGAAAGATTACAAGGTGGTCAACGATGGATTCTTCTACGAATTCATTTGCAGGCTGGATGGCGATCTAAAGGCCAACAGGGTGAGCAAGGAAGCGTGGGAAGTTGTGTCCAGAATTGGCAGTCTCTTCATTCAGTTTGCGGATTTCACATACCTCAGGGTCACCGGCTTTTCTAGAGAACCAGTTAAGTTGCCCAGATATCCGAATGATAGATTGGTCACCATGGAGCTAAGCAGACAACTTGTGGAGATGCACGACCTTCAGTCGAAAACAAGCACAAGTCTACGGGCTTCTTCCCGATCACTGTGGGCCATTATAGCTGCCAGAGCATTCATAAAGCCCAAGGATTGGAAGCGGAAATGTTTCTTGAGTATGAGCAAGAGTTCTTCCCAGCACGGCTGAACTTCGATCCATTTGGAGTAGCTAAGAAGACAATCTCCCAGGAGTACGCACATGTGCCTTCATTAGAGGATTTTTGGATGAAGTGCAAAAGTGAGTACGAGGTTAGAAAGAAAGATTTCAGCAAGCTATCAACACGGCAAGTGTTTGACTTTGGATTAGCATGGATACCTGCGGATCTTAAAGATGATGGGTTTGTGTTACTTGACACATACCATCGGATGGGAGGAGATAGAGTTGTACTTCAGGAGAACGTAGGGGGCTGCCATACGATTGAGGAAAGGTCTGCCGCTTGTTCGGTGAATACTTCAAACTGGTTGCTGACGAAGGGATACTGCCTTGATGAAGCATTGATGAATCAAATCACGGGCAACTTCGGCACAGGAGATTCCCTTAAGAGGAAGCACGGAGGAGAAAGCAGCAGAAGGCCTAAGAAGATTAAAGTGCACAGAAGGTCTCAATCAAAGGAGAAGATCACTTCTACAACTATGACGTTAGTTTCGACTTCTCCAAAGATCAGATACTTCACCAATGTTGCACATCGGCGGGACACTGTCATTCCTCCGTTGAATCCGGCAACATTCATCTTCTCTCCACAGCCACTCCGTTCAGGGCCTGTTCCTAAAGAAACGTTGAAGCTGCAGATGGCAGAGTTTGAAAGAGCTTTGTCTTTGGATGATTTAGAGGATGGCAGCCACAACACTGTAGCGGTTTTTGATGGAGAGGAATCAGGGCGCGAGATAGTAGTACACTCAACAACTTCTCATTCTCCGAGAAGTAATTTCTCAAAATGGTTGACTTCGCAGTTAGTTCCAGAGGCTAGAGTGGAAATCAACTTGGAGGAACACGACTTGCAGCTGCTCCTGAGTCTAAGCGGAAAAGACAAAAACCTAAAGTTGCTAAGGTAACTTCAAGGTTGATCATCGAGGAGTCAGGGCAGAAGTTTGCTGAGATGTCAATTCCGGAAGAAGGAAGAAAGAGGAGCTCACGGCAGAAGACATAACAGTAACCAGAGTACCCATCGGTCAAGCCACCATAGAAGGATTGAAGCAAGACACGCAGACATTGATAGATGCTCTATTCCTTAGGCTTGACAGAGAAAAGGCGGAGAAATTTGAACTTCAGAAGCAGGTATCTCAGTTGTGCGAGATCATTGCCAAGGTTGCTAAATCTTCCACTCAGCCCATTTCAGCTCAAAAGCAGGTGAGTGATCATCTGATGCAGGAAATGGAAGATGCAAGCAACCAGGTGAAAGCTATCGACGAATGGAAAAGTTTGATTATTCGTCAAGCTTTTGTACAACTCGGAGAGGTGCCGACCGCCTGAAGGTTATGAAAGATGCAGCAGATCAACTGAAGCAACTAGTGACAAGCATAGTAGATATGAACACAGTTGCTGAGAGTAACCTGAGTACTTTGGCCGAAATCAATAAGCTTCCGGGAGAAGTGTTGATTGCGGAACAGATTGTACCTGACGGATCAGTTGAGAAGGGGAAGCAACTGGAGTTTGTAGTATCTTTCCGTTTGGAGATCTGCAGAATTATGCTGAAGAGGATGCAGGCACTTGAGAGTATGGCATCATCTTTACCAGACAATATCATTGCTTTCACTCATGAGGAAGTGGTCGGAAATGTTACTTCATACACACGGATCATTCCTAGCAGAGTGCCTAATTCCCTGGAAGGGTCTCTTCTGATGGTACAAGGGAGAATTGATGGAGCTACTAAGCCTTTCACGATGAATTCCATCAGCAGACTGGTGGCACTACAGTCGGATATTGCGAAGTTTGGGCCGAGCTTGGAGGATGTGGAAGCATGTATCAGGGTGTTGAACGAAGGATTGTTGCGATTCAGATGAAAAAGAAAATGTGGCAAAGACAGATGGGAAGATGTTGAATTACATGTTCAACAAGTATATTCAGTATCAGAACAAAAAGAAGATATAAATGTTACAGCTGGCATGACTTTCTTCTTCTATTTTCCACGTTCCCGGATGAAATTGTAAAACTTTAAAGTTATTGGTTTTGAAACCATTACTTTAAGTTATGTGGAACGATTCTATTAGTTAAGTGATAGATGTGTCACTTGAGGAGAAGTTAGAGGAGGATGATTGTCAGATGTCATCTTTACTTCTTGTTTATGTTTCAGTTCAGTTGAGTTTCTCATTTGTACTTTGCCTTCTACATTCTAGAAGTAGAAGAAGAACCTCTGAGTTAAGGAAGAGAATTTGTAATCAGCATTCTTGTGTTCCCGACTTTGTGCTGAAACCCCTGATAGCCACTTGAAGCAAAGGAATATAAAGGAGCAGATTTCCAAAGAACTTTGTGTCACGGTGCATTTTGTTTCTATCTTTTTATCTTAGATCTTCTAATAAACTTTGTGTTATTTTAGATCTAGATCTGGAGTTTCCTTTGCTTATAATTTTGTGTGTTGATATCTATTGGTTTCTTCTATGTGCATGCAATCAACTCTGTTATCTATTGATTGGGTTGCACATCTTCCCTATTTCTTCCCTGTGTTTTATTATTCCCTTCTATAAATATTTCCTTTCCTAAAATATGCTTACTTACTTTCACTATGAGAACTATACAGCTATGGTTCATGAGCTGAATAGTTAAAGTAAAACCCCCATATAGATACTAGCATATTTTAATTGACAAATCTGACACGGGAGCCTCACCGGTAAATGAGGGAGATTTATCTCATGACTGCCTAGGTTTTCAGCTATGCAGAAAATCTAGCCACAGAAAGAATCCTTTATTTCAACCACTTTTGCAAGGTTTTTCATTGCTATTATTTTATTTAATTAATAAATTCCAACCTAGTAGGGGTTTCAGAAAGGCTTATTTCTTGGTTAATATTTGTTCTAAAATATTTCTAAGTTTCCCTACATGCTTTGGATGGTGTGAATGATGCATTTTTGAAGAGATATTGCATTTTCCTTACTGATGTTATAAAAATCAGACTGTTGTACCTTGTTGTCATAATTTTCAGTTGGTTGTCAAAATTTTCAGTTTACTATCGATTGGGGTTTGTGCAATTTACCTTTGTTTTCAGTTAGAGCCCGTAAAGCGGACAGCAAAGCAGACATTACAAAGGCTTAGAATGATAAGTCCAGAAGACAGACCAGAAATGTCGAGTACCTAAAATTCTATGCGGTTGTCCCCAAATTCAAGCCTTCTAATCTTTTATCACGATGATGGGTCCAGTAGAGAGACCCAAAATGTCAAGTACCTTAAATTCTATGCAATTGTACCTAGACAACTCTTATACATTGAACCACTATGAACAAACACTTGCGGCTAATAAATGATGAAAAATTGAATTCATAACTTAGATGTACGCCTGTACTTCAAATATGTTCTCTTATAGTAACATACATTTGATGAGAATCTCTAGTACCTTGCTTAAAATTAACTTCCATTCGTTTGATATTCTGGCACATTATGCATTCTCACTCATACTTTAATGTCATTTGTGCACTAGCGATATATTAGCAAAAACAATGATCCACCATATAGCTTTAGGGAGCATGCATGATAAAAAAAGTGTGCAGCTTTCTGGTACAATCAATTGTTCGTGTCCTAATTTTGGGTATATGCATAGCTCTAAAAATGAAATTCGAATAACATAGTTCATTTATTCTTACACTGTTTTGAAAGTATCTCTCATGTTAGATAGATGTGGCAGAAGCATCAGTTCGATTCTAAGTTATTGGAAACACCTAGGGGGCTGTTATTTTGTGTTTCCATCATTCTGAAATATCTTAAAATCAGAAATTCCTTTCAAATGTCTAGGAAATGCCAATAACTGCAAGAATAATTCGGAACGGCATGGGACAACAGAAATGCTAGTAGACATGTTTCGGCTCTGATAGAAAGAGCCTCAGAAATGACTCCAGAAAAGGGTTTACCGTGATGTCAGCCCTCCTTTTTCACACCATTTCCCCATATCCGATTTTTCCTGTGTTTTCAACCAAGAGGCTGATTTCTACTTCTTGTTTTATCTAATTACTTTCTTAGATAGTTTTCTTTAAGCAACAGGCAATGTAAACACATTGTGAGATCTTCAAAAATCTGAGCATAGTTGATTCTTTAGCGATGGGTATTTATTGATCTTCTAATTGATTTATAAGTAGTGGTCTTCTAATTGGTTTGGAAAGATAGAAAGTAGTGTATCATCAGAGAGAAAGTAGAAGTGGCCCTCCTGAAGGAGGTCCAGTGGGCTCTATTCCCTCAAGAGCCTAAAGACCTCAATTATGTAGATTTTGAATATGATCATTATATGTACAACTAAACAGGTAGGGTTTTGTTCAATGAGTATAATACATTGGTATGTATTTTATATAGAAAAATATATGTTTTAAAACTTTTGCAGTAATTTAAATAGCTTATCCTACATCAAAATTATCGTATTCATTATTTTTCTGCAAAAATAGCTGTGTAATTTTTTCACTATTTTATTTCATAATATATTTATCTATTCTTTATATATTTTTGTATGGACATTTCCATACCATATCATATCCAGGGATCCTCGATATTTTCCATATCCCATTTACGCTTCCCTATTCTGGTCCAGTTTATGGATCCATTCTGTTAAATTAGGTTCAATTTGTTCTTTCACAAATCCTGCTATTTAATTTTATAGTTCTGTAGTTCAATGGACCTTTACTATGATAGAGAATCTTTCCTCAATAAGACATGTCATAGAAAAACTCTGAAAAGTCTACAGAGACTTGAAAAAAACTACAAAATACACAATGAGACAACTATTTTAATAGAAGCATGGTCTATTAATTCTATTAAATGAAACAGAACTATTTAGCACTGTAAAATGACATACACTATAAATATATAATATTATAAGAATCAAGAGTAGTTATAACAATTAGACAGACCCCTCATTGTGCTGAAGCATATTAATTCATCCACCAGCTTTTGACGTGCTATTCCAAGTCTTCCTTCAGAAAAATGTTTCTTCAACTTGGGCCAGTAACCACATACATTATATCCATCTACTAGAAGAACAGGAACTCCGACATTGATGCCCTGTTTTGTGCTGTATGCATGCATCGGCAGAAATGTTTAGCATTTCTTCTCAAGTTAAATTCAAAAGCCAAAAAGGTCACTAAACAGCTCCTATATATTGCATGTAACTAATTAGTGCCAATTTATTCAAATTATCATTACAAAACATTAAAAATTGCATATCAATCCACATTATTTAACAGTAAACAGTTGGCTGCAGTAACAATACTCATTCAGTTTAGGAGGATCCTCATATACTTCATCATTACTTGGAGATTCTTCCTGCTTCTCTTTTTTTCTTACGATAGCTTGTGGTTGGCTTTGGAGCCCGTGACCTGTGCCGATTTCAAATTCCTGTAAAAGTTTCTGACAAAAATTAAATATTTGAGATGATATAAGGTATTTCTTTTATAGGTTAAAATTTCATGCTATGTTTATCTTGAACTCAGAACACCCGAGAAATTATGAAGTTTGACCAAACCTCACCCTTAGCTGCTTCAAAATTTGCAAGTTTTGCTTCACATTTGAGGTGATCCTCGGGGCTTTTGCATCCTTATCCTGGAAAACTAAATGCAAACCTAGTAAGGCCATGAATCTAATACATATTTTCCTACAAATGTAGACTACCAAAACCTGCATGAGACCATTTCTTGAAGATAACCCGCATCCAGGAAAAATTATATTTGCATGTTCTTATCCAAGATAGATTCAGAGGCTATACAGCAACATGATATTCCTCATAACACTGATTGACTGTTTGTCCCCACCAAGCAAAGACTGATCAGTTTTCTAATATCAAACGAATATATAACACACACAGGAATTTATGTGATGTACTATTTTCCAATAACCATACTTTTTTATAAATATGAACCTTAAAAAGCATGATAAAAGAAAGTCACTAACTTGGCCTGAGAAGGGAAGCTCAAATTCAAATTTTACTGAATAAACACGTGTAAACATGTGGTTTTGTTTGACTTTTTAAATCAGAAAAAACTAAAAAAGTCATGTAATACCATTTGGTCTGCATAACAGATGTTTAGGCTTTGTTGGGGTGTGTTTCTAGACACCCCTTTGCTGGCCTTATCAGGTTGTCATTTAAAGTTGCTTTGACCATCTTTATTCATAAGCCTTAATATATTTTTTTTTTCCTTCCCTTCCATCTAAATGATCTATCTAAAATCAAGAAGCTACAAAGTTTCATTCATATCTAAGAATTGCTACAAGGAAGTTTGAAAACAGGTCCAATACCAAAATACTGTCCCTTGACCTTTCGACAAATTGTGGAAGAAATACTTAAAAACATACAAGATTCACATTCATGTGGCAGAGTAAGAAACATTCTTTGTTTCTAAGATAAAATAAGATAAAGATAAATATATTAATGTCCAACGAATGACCACAAAAGTAGGTCAATGGGACTGCAGCCCAAACAATATACAAAGTGCGAGTGGGGAAAACTCAAAACGAGTTCCCAAAAACAGAAGAAAGGAAAAGAACCAAAACAAACAAGAACCCGAAGCCAAACCCCCACAGGCGGGGGCAATGAAACAAACAGGGGGAGAAAGAAGGAGAAGCAAAGAAGGGAATGAAGGAGGGGAAAACAAGGACCAGTAGTCTACTCAGAAATGGTAGCCACATCCCTCCTAACATTCGAGGCCGACGAAAAGAAGCTCCTGATGGAATGGCAATCCGAAGAGGGGGCGAGGGCCCCCTCCCCTGCTAAGATTTGAGACTAAAACGACGGCTAGGGAGACGGGTGGAGCGGGCTACCCTCGTGGTACGAGTGTGTAATGTTCCCTTTTCTGGAACATTTACGGAGACGAAGAATGGAAGAGCTTCAACCCATTTTCTCTCCCCGTGGGTTCGAGGATGAAGGGATTGTTTTGGAGATGTCTGTTGTTTGTTATTTGCATTGTAACCCCTTGGCATGCCTTGCGCTACAAGGGGAAGTCTCTAGTTAGTTTAAAATGTGCACATAGGTTAGTTACTTTTTATTATTTAATTAGAAAATAATAAAGTGCACATAAAGTTAGTCTTTTAATATTTTAATTAAGTTTTATTAGTTTTCCCTCCAAAAGGGAAAAGGTCGGTCATTTGAATGTTGCACCCCTTATCTTATAAAAGGAGGTTGCATGGCCATCTTTTGGGTATGTTGGATTAAATCATTTATGTCTCTCCATGCTTGGAGAAATGGGATGTATGCCCTAGTTTGTTGATGTTGCTTTCTCTTGCCAAAACTATTAGAGTGGAATTGAATTCAGATTTGAGGATCCATTAGTGTTGTGTTGCATTTGTTGTGTGGCGAATTGCTTGGGAAAGAATTCCTAACCCTAGCGAATTGATTGTTGAAGGAAATCTGAATTTGTTTGCATGTTTTGAGGGTTAAACAAGTGGATTTCAGATCTGCCATGGTTGCTTGATTTATTTCAGTCTTTTGCGCCAAGTTTAAAATGGTGAAAGTCATTGGTTATGCTCCTTTTCTCTTTGCTGGTCACTGTTGGTTATTTCCAGCCATAGCGACTTGCGAAAGAGGGGTTTGTGACACATTTTGATGCTTAAATATTGTGATTTCAGTTCAGATCTGTCCTTGGTATTTTTGTGCATCAAAACAACCTCTTAGAGGATGAAAACAGTTAAGGGAAATGCTGGTTATTAATTTATTGAATTTATTCTAACCCTAGCGCCCAGATCTGGGATTTTAAGTGCTATTTTGAACGGGTTTTAGTGCTCAGAAAAAATTGATCTTTAGTTCATTGAAAAGGGAAAAATCTCAAGTTTATTGTGCACTTTGTTTCGTGCAAAAAGACTGAGTATCAAGAGAGTTATGCATTTTTTAAGTTTTCAGTTGTTTGCAACTGTTTTAAATTAATTCACTGTTATAAAAATCAAAATTAAGAAGAATAAAAATCTGATTGTCTCCGCCAATCTAGCTCACCACCTTGACCACTTCCAACCCCATTTGGGTTGTAATTGGTTGACATTGGGCTATTTTAGGTTGATTCAAAAGGATCTAATCCTTCTTGAGTTGATTTTTAATTATTTGTTGCAAATTCCCAATCGTCCTAAAAAGGGGACATTACAGTGGTATCAGAGCAACTTTCCTCTACTCTTGTGGGGTTTGTGTTTGCAGATCTGGATATATAGTCTATGAATCATGGGGTTAACAAGTGAAGGAGAAATGAAAATGCAGTTTTACAGATTGGGGAAATGGCTTGATCCTCCACACCTCTCAAAAGATGTTTTGCTCAAGTATTTTGGAGGAAGCGGCAATTGTTTGTCCATGGTAGGACAATCAGATTATGGCTCCATGTTTTCAACGATGGACTCTTTGGTGACTCATTTGGCTAGATCCGAACTGTTGAGACATGATGAGGTGGATGTGAGGCTCATGGTCATCACTTGCATTAGTGAAGTTACAAGGATCACAGCCCCGAGTTTTCCATACAATGACACCACCATGGAAGAAGTCTTTGAGCTCATGATAGGGAGTTTTCAAAGGCTTTGGGACATCACAAACCCTTACTTTGGTAAGAGGGTTAAGATCTTGGAGAATATGGCAAAGGTGAGATCTTGTATACCAATGTTAGATCTTGATTGTGATGATCTTATTCTTCATATGTTTGAAGTATTCTTTGCTGTCATACATGATAATCATTCAGAAAATATAAGGGTTGCAATGCAAACTATCATGTCTTTGGTTTTGAATGAACATGAGGCCCCTCCTCAACATTTGTTGTCTATACTTGAGGAAGGTATGAGACAAGAAGCATCATGTCATACGCTCATGTTCAAACAATTTGAAAACATATATGATAGCTAAGAAAGTCTCCTATGAAGGGTGTTCAAAGTAGATACAATGTGGCATCTAAACATGATGAAGGGAAAAAACAAAGAAGCATGTGATAGAAGACAAAGAGAGGATATGATTCCTATGAATAGTAAAGAGGGTCGTTTTGTATTTTTATTATTTAAGGAGTAAAATATAGCTTGTATTAGAGAGCAAATAAATGTCTTCATTCACCCAAAATGAAGTTTCCGAATTACTAAAATAAGGTTGCATGATTCCAAGGTAGAAGGTGATGTTTGGTTTGAAAATTCTAAATGGAGTATGAAGTATTCACATATACCAATAGGGTTTTCACCAGAATGGATCTGGGCTTTATCTCGTGACTTTAGCAACGTTTTTGTTTTTTTTATTTTTTCGTGTTTTTTTCTCTCGTGAAATTCCCTAGGTCAATTCCTTTCAAGATAGTCTATTTTCTTGCATGGAGTATCTGGAGATCATCTACGCCGCCATGCCAAAAGGAATCAACCTCAGGAAGTCAAGTTCTCTTTAAAAAGACGAAGTCATGCACAAAAAGTAGGTACAAACATAAAACCAACCGAGTAGCTAAGCATTTATTTGGGATCACAGGCACTTGTGATTGCTTCGAGGGCAAGAAATCATGGGAAGGGAGGAGCTTCTTCGGACAAGTCACATTTTTGGGAATGGATGGATTTAAGCTGCAGTGGGATTTTTTGGCAGCAGCAGGTGGGATTTTTGTACTGCTTTTGCAGGTACTTTTTCCCATGAAGGCAAAGTCACTTAAGTTATGATGGGAAAATTAGAGGCAGCAGGCAGGCGGGAATTTCTTACCTGCCTTGCAAGGTGAAAATTCCATTATGAAATAAAGAAAAATCACTTAAGGCATTGATGGGAATTTCTTACCTGCCTTGCAGGTAAAAATCCCATTATGGAAGTCAAACAACTTAAGTGGATGATGGGATTTTTGGAGCTGCCATGCAGGTGAATAATCCCATCAAATTGACTTTTAAATATAGAAATCAGCCTTTGCCAAAAAGTGTGACCCCTTTGGAGCATTAATTAATTTATTTAATGGCATTTATTAATAGTCTCCCTTCCTAATTTTGGCGCCCAGGGATGAGGAAAAGTCAATGCATAAAGAGAAGTCAAAGAAGACTGGAAGTAGAATGCTAAAAATAAATTAAATTAATTTATTTAATGCAGCCCTAAAGCATGCTAAAAAGTGTGACCCATTTGGAGGATAAATAATGCTTTTTGAAGTATTTATTAATGGTTTTTATTCCTAATTTTGGCGCATGGAGAAATAGAAGGTCAAAGCATGATGTGAAGTCAAAGAGAACTGAAAGTAGAGGGCTAAAAATAAATTAAATTAATTTATTTAATGGCAGCCATGAGCATGCATAAAATAGGTGCCCAAGTTAAAGAGAAAAGCATGCTTATTAATTAATTAATTGCCAGGAATAGGAGAGGCAATTATTAATTATAGAATGATGAAGGTTATATAAGCATGGGCTGCCATAATGATGAATTAATTAATTCTTCTAGCAAAGGAGTGCAGCCAGACAGTTTTGGCGCCCAAAGGAGGAGGATTTTTGCTCAAAGAAGTGTTTTTCATTGTCGAAAGCTTCAAGGTTTGGCGCCTAGGATTGGAGGAGCTTGTTTTAAGCTTGGTTAATTATCTGCATATTGGTACAGGTGCCCAGGTGAAGTTGAAAATATTTATGCTTGCTTTGCATGCAAGCAAAGCCTCAAATTTTAGGGCAGCGGGCTTTATATGCAGATTTTTATGATAAAAATCAAGTGTTCATGTTCCAGTTGCCGTCTTTGTCTGAATTAATTGCAGTATTCATTACAAGTGCTTATATAATTGAAAGGGAGCTTAAATCAATGTCAGATACATTGAATATATCCTCCGAATCTAAAGAAATTCCCAGATCTGCACCAGTTGTAAAGAATTCCGCCGAATAAAAAGAAAAAGAATTGCTCAAACAAAGATAGCTCCGGCCATGGCAAAGCGGGATGAAAGAGAAAGCTCAACGGAATCATGCATTACTTCCAGATTTGCTGACATCGGAGACACAGATCTAGGCCCAGAACCTCTTTCCGAATTGATTGACAGATCCAGAGCTGGAAAGACTTCTCTCATGGGTAGTCAAAAGCAGTGGAATCATTCGAGCTTCAACATTCCCATTCACAGCCTAGTTGCCAGAATTCGTCATGGAGTGTGCAAGGTCATACCATCCACTATCCAGATCAATCCGGGATGCTGCGGGAAGACAATAATCCGGCTGGATGCACAGTTTATCAATTATTGTCTGAAGATTCCAACACGACAGGTGGTGACTACTATCAGCATGTTGGACGCCTGGCAACAGATGGGAGAAGCATAAAGTCGACTATGTGGGCATAATGAACAACATGTATATGAAGAAGCCCAGATCTCCATCCAAGTTCCCGAGGACTCTTCCACGATCCAATCTGGTGCAGGAGGTGGATGACATTACCAAATTGCTATGCAGGATAAATGGCGAAGCTAACGCTCACAACTTCCGCTCATGGATGTATGCCTTCATCAGGACCATTGAGATCAACAAAGCAGATTCTATAATCAATTGGTCGGAATCATCAGTGACAACATCATGAGCAAGCTCCGGAGTGTGAGGCGGACTTACAACTTCAAGATGACTTCATATTTGGTATATGCAGCAGCCTCGCAGGGTATCTTCTCCAAGCTGGATAGACGGGTGTGCTCTCCAAGGATCCTATTTTTGAGTGCTATCCGCAGCTTACTGTGCCCGCATGCAATAAAGATTACAAGGTGGTCAACGATGGATTCTTCTACGGATTCATTTGCAGGCTGAATGGTGATCTGAAGACCAACAGGGTAAGCAAGGAAGCTTGGGAAGTTGTATCCCAGCATGGCAGTATCTTCATCCAGTTTGTAGACTTTACATACCTCAGGGTCACCGGCTTTTCGGGAGAACCAATCAAGTTGCCCAGATATCCAAGCGACAGATTGGTCATCATGGAATTGAGCAGACAACTCGTGGAGATGCATGACCTACAGTTGAAACGACACAAGTCTATAGGCTTCTTTCCGATCACAGTGGGCTATTACAACTGCCAGAGCATTCACAAAGCCAGAGGAATTGAAGCGGAGATGTTCTCTGAGTATGAGCATGAGTTCTTCCCAGCACGGCTGAACTTCGATCCATATGGGGTAGCAAGAAAGACAATCTCCCAGAATACGTGCATGTGCCTTCGTTAGAAGATTTTTGGATGAAGTGCAAAAGCGAGTACGGTTAGGAAGAAAGACTTCAGCAGGTTATCAACGCGACAAGTGTTTGATTATGGATTAGCACGGATACCTACGGATCTTACAGATGATGGGCCTGTGTTACTTGACACATACCATCAGATGGGAGGGGATAGAGCTGCACTTCAGGAGAACATTGGTGGCTGCCACACGATCGAGGAGAGGTCTGCCGTTGTTCTGGTCAACACTTCGAACTGGTTGCTGACAAAGGGGTATTGCCTTGATGAAGCTTTGATGAATCAGATCACAGGAAACCTCAACACAGGAGATTCCATCAAAAGGAAGCACGAGGGAGAAAGCAGCAGAAGGCCTGAAAAGATTAAAGTGCACAAGAAGTCTCATTCGAGGGAAAAGGTCACTTCTACGGCTATGGTGCTAGTTCCGACTTCTCCAACATCAAGTACTTCACCAACTTTTGCACCTCAACAGATACCGCTGCTCCTCCGTCAATCCGCAACATTTGTTTTTCTCCTCACCACTCCGATCGCACTCTCTTCCCAAGAAACGCTAAAGTCAGCAGTTGAGATGGCAGAATTTGAAAGAGCTTTGTCTTTGGACAATACAGAGGACGGTAGCCACGACACTGTAGCAATTTCGGATGGAGAGGAACCAGAGCACGAGATGGTGGTACATTCGGCAACTTCTCATTCTCCGAGAAGCAATTTCTCAAAGTGGTTGGCTTCACAGTCGGTCCCAGAGGCTAGAGAGGAGATCAACTTGGAGGAACATGACTTGCAGTTGCTCCTGAGTTTGGGCGGAAAAGACAGAAACCTAAAGTTGCTAAGGTGACTTCGAGGTTGATTATTGAGAGTCAAGGCAGAAGTTCGTTGAGGTATCGGCCCAAAGCAGAAGGAAAGAAGAAGGGCGAGCTCACGGCAACGGATATAACAGTGACCAAAGTACCCATAGGTCAAGCCACTACTGAAGGATTGAAGCAAGACACGCAGACATTGATAAATGCTTTATTCCTTAGGCTTGACAAAGAAAAGGTGGAAAAAGTTGAACTTCAAAAGCAGGTGTCTTAGTTGTGCGAGATTATTGCCAAAGTTGCCAAATCTTCCACTCAGCCAATTTCAGCACATAAGCAGGTGAGTGATCATCTGATGCAGGAAGTGGAAGATGTAGGTAACCAAGTTAAAGCTATCGACGAATGGAAGAATCTAATCATTCGCCAAGCTTCTGTACAACTCAGGGAGGTGCCGCCTGTCTAAAGGTTATGAAGGATGCATCGGTTTAGCTGAAACAACTAGTGATGAGCACGATGGACATGAACAAGAGTGAAAGTAACCTGAGTACTTTGGTCGAGATAAATAAGTTGCCGAGGGAGGTTTGACTGCAGAACAAATTGTGCCCGATGGATCGGTTGAAAAGGGGAAGCAACTTGAGTTTGCAGTTTCTTTCCGCTTGGAGATCTTCATAATCATGCTGAAAAGAATGTGGGCGCTGAGAGTATGGCATCATCACTATCAGACAATGTCATTGCTTTCACCAATGAGGAAGTGGTCGGGAACGTTTCTTCATACAAAAGGACCATTCCTAACAAAGTGCCTGATTCCCTGGAAGGATCTCTTCTGATGGTGCAAGAGAGGATTGATGGAGTTGTTAGGCCTTTCACGATGGATTCCATCAGCAAGCTGGTAAGGTAACACTGCAGTCAGACATTAAGAAGTTCGGGCCTAGCTTGAAGGATGTGGAAGCGTGCATCGAGGTTTTGAATGAAGGCTTGCTGCAATTCAGAAGAAAAAGAAGTTGTGGCTAAAACAGATGGGAAGTTGTTGAATTACATGTTCGACAAGTATATTCAGTATCAAACAAAAAGAAGATGTAGATGTTACAACTGATAGATCTTTCTTCTTTCTCTTTTCTTCTTCTATTTCTACGTTCCCGGATGTAATTGTAAAACTTTAAAGTTATTGGTTTGAAAACCATTACTTTAAGTTGTGTGGAACGATTCTATAAGTTAAGTGACAGATGTGCATAATTTTGACTAGAACTCCCGATGCATGTCACTTAGAGAGGAATTAAAGGAAGATGATTGCCAGATGTTATCTTTACTTCTTGTTTATGTTCTAGTTCAGTTAAGTTTCCCATTTGTAATTTCCCTTCTACATTCTATAAGTAGAGGAAGAACCTTCGGGTTAAGGATCAGAATTTGTAAGCAGCATTCTTGTGTTCTAGACTTTGTGTTGAAACCCCTGATAGCTATTTGAAGCAAAGGAATAGAAAGGAGCATATTTCCGGAGAACTTTGTGTCAACGGTGCATTTTGTTTCTAACTTTTTGTCTTAGATCTATTCATAAACTTTGTGTTATTCTAGATCTAGATCTGAAAGTTCCTTTGCTTATAATTTTGTATGTTAATATCTATCTGTTTTATCTATGTGCATGCAATCAACTCTGTAATCTATTGATTGGGTTGCACATCTTCCCTCTTTCTTTCTTGTGTTTTTATTATTTTCTTCTTCATCAGATATTTCCTTTCTTTAACAATTGCTTACTTTGCAAAACTATACAACTATGGTTCATGAGCTGCATGGTTAAAGTAATACCCACAAATAGATACTAGCATATTTAATTGACAAATCTTACACGGGAGCCTCACCGGTAAATGAGGGAGATTTATCTCATGACTGCCTAGGTTTTCAGCTATGCAGAAAATCTAGCCAACAATTTTTGGCGACTCCGCTGGGGAACAACTATCTTTGCAGATCAAAGCTTATCTCTTGCAGATCAGAGTGTTTCCCATTCAACTTTCAACCTGGTTGAACGTCCATTCACCCGATCTGTGAAGGCACAAGGAAGGACTGATCATTTCTTCAGATTGCAGGAGCAATTCAATTTCAATCATCCTCCTCAAGTTAGAAGCCGCAGATCTAGTCTCTCACCAGGAAGAAGAGTACACACTCATCCAGATCCGGATCGTCTTCAAGCATAATCCGGGCCTGGAATTATTCACCAAGTCTACACAAGGAGAAGACGTGCCCCATTCATCATGCAGAATCAGAATCAGAACCAGATAGTACTGTCCCATGGGGAGCAGCTTTTGGGCCACTGAACTTGACTCCACCTATGCACGATCTGCCTAAAGGATCCAGAAAGAATTTTCCGAAATTCTTTGGAGATGGTAAGCAAAATCCAGATGATCATTTGGCAGCATTCTTCATATCTTGTGGTGTGCTTGCAGTGGAGCATGAAGATGTCTCGGTCAGACTTTTCATTGAGACTCTACATGATTTGGCTGGAGAATGGTTCTATCGGTTAGCCCCTGGAACTATAACAAATTGGGCATCCATGCGAGAGCAATTTCTGAAAAGATTCAAGCCTGCAGAAGATGCTAGCATGTTGATCACTCAACTGACACAATTAAAGAAGGAGCCAAATGAGAACATGTGGGACTTTATTGCAAGGTTCCAAAGGATTTTATATAAAATCCCCACTTCTGTTACATTAAGTGATGAAAATCAAAAGACATTTTTTTATAAATGCTTTGCCTCGAAGTTGGATATCAGCTGCGAAGGGCAAGACCTGTGAATCTACTAGAAGCACAAAATGTTGTCGTGGAGGTTGAAGATGACTTGATCATGGCTGGAAAAATCAGACAATCACCCCACAAAGGTGATGGAGCTTCTTCAAGTACTTCTTTAGATCCTTTTGCTGCAAAGATTGGCTAACGACATGCTACAAATCAAGAAGCAGATATCTCAAGGAGGAAATGCGACTCCTTCAAGAATAGCTCCTACTCGGACCTTTAATGGTCAAAATCAAAATCGAAATAGACTTATGACGCACCACAATGGTTGGCAATTGAAGCTGCTCCAAGGAACAACTTGGAAACTAATGAAGAAGATCTTGGCATTGATGAATCATTTGATGATGAGGACTTTGTAGATCCCACTGGCGACTCCAACATTGGTTACCTGGACTATGAATCTGACGAGGGCTATTATGAATCTTTTGAAGATTCTGATGGTCACACATTTGCGGTGTTCACAAGGTCCCAAACACGCCAAAATGCCGAAGCATCCACAAGCGGCCAAAGAAGAGAAAGAGAAGATCCTGGGCCGGATGTTACTATCCTAAAAAGAGGTAGTACGCTACCTTCTTCATTAGCTCCCAAAGATAAGCATGCAAATTCTTTCAATTCACAACAGAGGGCCAATGTGCATCCAATGAAGTAAGTCAAGCTTTGACATTATTGATCACATTAAAAAGACCAAGGTTCAGATGTCAGAAGCTGAGTATTTGAGGGCATTTCCTGATCAGCTAAATAGGTTGGTCAAGTATGTGCAAAGTAATGGTCCCAATACTCCAACAAATAATGTTTCACGGGTATCTTGTCTAGTCCAAAGATTACTCCTTCAAACAATGCGGCTGCAAGCTCTTCTCCTTCTACTTCTTCCCGCTACATCGGAAAGGATCGAGCCATTCTATGTGTCATTGCTTATTAATGGTTACAAATTGAGCAATTGCATTTTAGACTTTGGAGCTTCGACAATGTGATGCCTGCCAAAGTTGTTGATGCCCTGGGTCTCACATTGACAAAACCATGGAAGATGCTATTCAATGGAAAGACAAGTACCTCTGGTTGGGCAAATCAAAGATGCACAGGCAGTACTTGCTTCATTCCCAGACAAAAGATTAAAGATGACTATCCTTGTAGTAGACATCCCAATATCTTATGGCATGCTTTTGAGTAGAAATTTTGTAAAGAATTGGGCGGAGAAGTCAAGATGGATTGGTCTTGTGCACACATACCAATCAAAGGAGTTAATCAAAAGTTAGAACCTGAGAAGAAATCCAAGTACACAGTATCGAAATCTGAAGATCCTAGATCTCAGATCTTGTTTCAAGAATCCGATCACAAAGTCTATTATCTAGAAATGGATAAAGAAGAAATTCAACCTGTGATCCAAGAACCACATCAACTGGATAATAAGGTTTGGTCTCTGGAATTTGATGGTAGTTGTTGTTCATTTGGATCCTGGTGCAGGCGTTGTTCTTATTTCTCCTGAGGGAAAGGTGCATGCACATTCCTTCAAGTTAATGTTCGAAAATACTAACAACACGGCAGGAATATGAAGCATTGTTGTTAGGTATGGAGCAGGCAAGAACAATGGGAATCAAGCTCTTACATGCAAAGGGAGATGTTGAGTTGATTGTTAAGTAGATAAGAGGTCTCTACCAAGTCAAAAAGGACAAACTTCGGCATTATAGAGATCGAGTCTACTCTGCTATCCTAGATTTTTCAGCTTTCTCAGTATCCTATATTCCGAGAGAGCAAAATTCTAGAGCTGATTCACTTGCAGTGACTGCAGCTTTATTAAATCCAGATCAGCCACCCACATTTTTTCAGACAGGGGATTACAAAGTTGAGATGGTCTTCCACCCAAAGGTTCCTGATAACGTCCAACAATGGCAGGTTTTTAATGATGACAAGCAGATTGCTGCATTTCTCCAACAAAAGGACAACTTCGAAGAGATCTACTATGAGGGAAGCAACTCACCTCCAAGACAAACTACTATGGGAGAAACGGATGCAAAGGTCTCAGGAAGTCAAGAGATTATCCAGCTGAAGGGAAATAAAATTCCTAAAGGCTTAGTATCTCTTGAGGAAATGTTTGACAAACATGATCAAATGCTTAAAAAGAATGAAGAAAGTGGGGAAGGTTCTTCCTCCGATACACAATTACTAAATTTGGGAGCAAGTAATGATCCTAAATTAGTAAATCTGGGTAAGTGTTGTTCAGAGGCAGAAAGAGAAGCTTTTACAAAGCTTCTTAAGAAATATATGGATGTTTTTGCTTGGTCTTACCAGGATCTAAAGACATATCAGCCTGTAGAAGTTCAACACTATATCCCATTAAAACCAAGAACAAAAGCCTTTCAAGCAGAAGCGGCAAGCATAACCCTACTATTTCAGGGACTATCTTTGCAGAAATCCAAAAGTGTTAGATGCAAAGATAATTTATCCCATACATCACTCTGAATGGTTAGCCAACATAGTTCCTGTGAGGAAGAAGAGTGGCGAGATTAGATTGTGCGTTGACTTTCGCAATCTTAATCAAGCCTCATTAAAAGATAACTACCCCATCCCCATCATGGATCACACTCTGCAGGTTGTTACTGGATCTGAAATGCTTTCCATGCTTGATGGTTTCTCAGGCTACAATCAGGTCAAGGTGGCTGAGGAAGATCAATATAAAACGACATTCATTACACCTTGGGGAACTTTTGCTTATCAGAAAATGCCTTTCGGTTTGATCAATGTTGGAGCTACGTTTCAAAGAGCTATGGATTTAGCATTTGCTCATCTCAAGGATGTAAGCATAGTGGTATACCTCGATGATCTGACAGTCTTTTCCAAGAACAAAAGCGCACATTTCAAATCTGGAAGAGGTTTTCATCCAATGCCGCAAACATGGTATTTCTTTAAACCCTAAGAAATCTATCTTTGTTGTAACAGAAGGAAAGCTACTAGGGCATATTGTCTCAAAGGAAGGAACTAAGATAGATCCGAACGTGTCAAATCTATTCAGACTTTGCCATTGCCAACATCCAAAAAAGGGGTTCACTCTTTCTTTGGTAAAGTTAATTTTCTCAGAGATTCATCCCTGACTTTGCTGAGCTAACTCGTCATATCTCAAATATGATGAAGAAGACACATGATTTCAAATGGAGCAGCGAAGGGAAGGAAGCATTCGAGAAAATTAAAGAGGCTTTGTCAAAAGCCCCAGTCTTGGTTTCACCTGACTTTAGTAAAGAATTTATTCTTTACTGTTATTCCTCGAACACACAATGTCAAGCAATCTTGATGCAGAAGAATCAGAGGATGTAGAAGCTCCGATTGCTTTCATGAGCATGCCTTTAAAAGCTTATGAGTTGAAATACACTCCAATGGAAAAACATGCATACTCAGTGGTAAAGGCATGTAAGGCATTCAAGTACTATATTCTTCCTCACATATTGTGGTCCTGGTTCCAGATACTGCAGTGAAATCTATTCTCACCCAACAAGAGTTAGGGTTGTTAAGAGGCACATGGGTGATGAAAGTGCAAGAATACGACCTGGATATCAAACCCACAAAGCTGGTTCGAGGAAGAGGTTTGTGAATTGATGACTGAGATGAAAGCAACAACGCCAGAGGGAGATCAAGATCTTTGCCTATGGTCCTTTTTATAGATCTGGTGGAAGAGTGGTACAAGTAACATTGCCTATTTTCTGACTTATGGAGAATGCCCGGATCAACTTTCTCGAAAAGAGAAACGTACTATTAAACTAAAGTCCAAAGACTTTGTTCTTTGGGACAATGGTTTATACAAAAGAGGAATTGATGGTGTGTTTCTCCGATGCGTAGATAAAGCTCAACAGGATCAGCTCTTAAAACAATTTCATAACATGGCTTGTGGTGGTCATTTCTCAGCCCGAGTCACTGCTCACAAGATCCTCGAGCAAGGTATTACTGGCCCACACTTTTTCAAGATACTGCAGAGTGGGTGTCTAAGTGCCAAGCATGCCAACACTTTGTTGGGCGTGTAAAATTGCCGCATTACCTTTAAAACCAGTTGTAATTGAAGAACCCTTCCAACAATGGGGCATGGATTTTATTGGTATGCTCAACCCGGCCTCCAGTGTCGGTCATCATTACATTCTAACAGCTACTGATTATTTCAGTAAGTGGGTAGAAGCCAAAGAAGGCTATGTGCATGTCCCCTT